>JANKKI010000043.1:6232500-6832500 GCA_025175665.1 Cinchona pubescens
GGTATGTATTAAAAACGGCTTGTATTGCTGAACTTTGTTTTTGTTGTAGCATCTTTTGTACTAAGAAGAAATTTTGTAATTCGTATTTTTGTGTAAAATGAAATATTCGGTTTTATAGTTAAGAAATGGTTTGATGGTTCTATTACATTGCGGTTAAGTTTGTTGCTCTGTTCGTTTGTGCCTTGCGCTTTGGGCCGGTGTACCATTAGCGCGGCGTGTTACGGTCCCGTTTTTGGGGCGTGACAATTTGGCTCTGAATACTCTTTGAGCATATGAAGTTGATGCCCTATGTTTAGGTTGTTTTCATGATTTTCTTCTATTTAAGTTGATTTCTCAAACAATTCGTTTATTTACTGATTAGACATTTTAGTTGGTTCTATTTTTGCAAATGTGTATAGGTTCAATTTTCTTTGTGGTATTGTTCTATATTGTTGTGGTGTATTCCGTTAAGGGAATCAGTTTTTTCTTGATTATTGTAGGAGTTATTCTACCATTTTTCTTATTTTTCTTATTATCCTAAGAGAATTCTATGTTTTGTTTTGTTTAGTGTTACTCCATCTTCCATTCACAACAAAGGGTTATTTATAGCGGATACTGCTCCAAGCACGAAATTAAATCCAGAGAGCTTTTTTTTCCCATTTTATGCTTTTATTTTCACATTGAGGACAATGCTTATTTTTAAGTATGGGTGGGAAAGTTATTTGGATTTATAAGTTGTTTAGTATATTTTTCTCAGTTTTGCTGCAATATTTTGACTTTTCTTCTAATTTGAGAGCTTTTCAACATTTTTGAAAAATTTTGTCGATTAGTTGAGTTTTTGAAAATTTTTTATTAACATGTTTTTCCCATTTTTCTGCATAATAATTCTTTAGTTGAACCATTCCTGAGTGAGTAGGCGGGCCCGTTAATATTTTCTATTCATAATTTTTTAGAATTTTGAGCATATACATTAATTTTGGATTTGGGACACTTAGGGAAATTTGTCTGGACTTAATTGTATTGCATCCCAAAAACTAACTTTATTACATTTTCGACGCAAATTTTTGACAACTTGAATTGGTTTAAAAATGAGGGTAGAGCCTTCTTTGATTGTTTGAGCCTTTTAGCTTACCGTTTTCAATGTTTTTATCCCTAGTACCTTGTTTGAGTCTCAAGTTGTCATGAATGGAGAGAATCGCCTTCTTGCATTTATACTTGGTTTACCTACCTTTATTGAGCCTAATAATTTCTTTTAATTGTTCTATCGTAAATTTTCCCTTTAAGAGCTTTATTACGCACATTAATTGGTAAAGGGACACAAGGGTGGAAGATTGTGAGAAGTGGGTAGTGCACATTTATGAAGCAAAATGGGGTATTGAAAAATTTTTGGCGAAAAAAATAAATAATGAAGATTTTTTATATATACAGGTACCATCAAGTAGTGCCTATCACTAGTACCTGTAGTTGCAAATAGTGTCTATCACTGGTACCTGTATGTTTATATGTTGCAGGTAGTGCCTACCACTGGTGCCGTACTATGACTGGACGTAAAGATAAAATAATAATATGATGCATAAATGTTTGGAGGAATGTTGGCATGTTTGGCCAATCTAAAGAAGGAGGATTTATTTGCTTATTGGTTGTTTGGAATTTTGCATGGGTATTTGTGACTCAAGTGTGGGGTTACGGATGTATGTTGTTTCTCATGTAAAGAGAAGCTTTATTTTAATGTGTGGCCACCATTACTATAAAGCACTTATTCTTATTTGTTTTATCCTTTCCTTTCTTGGATTAACCAATACCCTAAACTACTTTATAAGCTAAAAAGTCCTACCTAGTTTAAATTGAATTGGTTCTCTAGATTGGTAGAGAGATGTAAGAAAAGTAAGCTATGGGGTGTTTAGAAAAATTTGAAGGGTTTACATGACTTAATCTAAGAATATTTCCAAATCTGAGTTTTTGGATGGCTATGCACAGGTACACACGAATCTCATGTTTTGGTTTTTATTAGCATTTGAGCTATTGGGTTCTTAGACAACTCCAAATGATAGTCTAGCTATTGGTTATTTATGTGGATATTTGGGGGGAAATATGTTGTGTGGAATTTCGATGTGCTTAATTGTTTTAATTTTATGTTTGTTCGAGGACGATCAAAGATTAAGTGGGGGGTAAATTGATAAGTTCATAATTGTTCTATATTTTATGTGTCATTTATTGTGTTTTTATGTATTGTAAGCTAAGATTAGAGTTACCATTGAGCTTAATTTGGTTGTCTTCAGTTTTTATGGGGTTGTAGTGAAAAAGGGTTGAAAAAGATGCAAAAGATAAAAGAAAATTCTAAGCAAGAAATATGCACGACTATGGAGCTAATTTGATTACTGTTTTGTGTTTTGAGCATAACTTTCAAGTTTTCCCTCCAATTGATTTGATTCAAGATGTGTTGGAATCTAGAGAGAAAAGAGAAAGAGCTACAACTTTTCTGTTTTACGCTTTCCCAAATTCCAAGAGCATCGAGGTCAAAATCAAAGCCGAACGTGGAATGTAGTATGAAGACTCAGCACTCATGTGCTAGGGTTAATCAGCGTACGTGCGCTGTTTCCAGAGAGCTAAATTTTAGAAGCATTGAGCACGCACATGCACAAAGGGCAAGGCATGCATGTGTGCATGACGTAGAAGGGTTAGGTATTTTTTTAAGTTTCGGTAGATTTCTTCATCTGGTTGGACTCTTTTTCAATCGATTTTACGTTCTTCTCTATAGACAAGGATTGCAACCATAGTATTCACTATAAATACCTCTTATAAGGCACGATTAGGAAGATCCGTGTTTCTTAGTTTTATCATTAGTTTTTCTGCAGTCATTATTGTATGTTCTTCCATGGCACTTAGTGCTTAAAACCTTCTTCTTTGTTATGGAAATTGAAGCCGTGGTTGGTCCTATTAAATTGTGAGACCTTATTGTACTTAAACTTATTCGTTTTTATAATGCTATTGCTAAAGAATAGTGAGTTATTGGAATTAATCTACAACTAGATTGTTTTCAACTGCATGTGTTTAATCCAATCCGTGAAACAACTAAGTTTAATGTTGTTCGATTAGCATTATTGAATTTAGGGGAAATAATTAACCAGTTAATATAACCGCGTGTGTTTATGTTTGATTAGTCTGATTTTTCTTGTTGATTTTAATTCTTCGATTAAGTAATCTTTGGCACATGTCTGGGTTAATTTAATAGTTAGGGTTAATTGGATCAAATGTTGAAAATTAACCGATCTTAGGGAAGAAATAAGAATCAACTTTGAATTGGAATTGGGTTAATTTTTCAATTAGTGCTTGGTATAAGAAGTGATTACCTTTTGGTGTCAATGGTCAATTGATAAGATTTCCATGGTGGATATGACCGGAACCAAGACTCTACTTTGATTGAATTTCCTTCAATTTTAATTTCTAGCGTTTGTTTTTGAAGTTTACAAGTATTCAAGAAACCCCCTTCCCCTTTTGTATTTTGAGCACAAGAATAAACCCTATTCTCTGTGGGATGACTTGGATTCACCGCTACTACATTTTATAAGAACAATTCGGTTAATTTTTGGGAGCCTGCGACATTTTCAACTAAAGCACAATCTTTTTGCAACAAAGAGCACAAAAGTCTAGTAGTGTGAGAGAAATTCTTAATAAACCTGGAAACCTGCATGACCAAGGAAACTTCTCACTCCCCTTACATTAATAGGCAGAGGTAATTACCTTAGCTCTATCGACCTCTATACCTAGAGATGAAACTTTATGCCCTAATACAATACCCTCTTGAACCATGAAATGACATTTTTCCCAATTAAGGGCCAAATTAGTTTCCACACATCTTTGCAAACTGTTAGACAAGTTTAACAAACAATCTTCAAAGGGCACATAAAAAAAACTAAAGTCATCCATGAAAATCTCAATGCACTTTTCTACCATGTCATGAAAGGTACAATGCAAACTACACCTTTAAAAAATACTAGGAGACTTGCAAAGCCGAAAGGGAATTCTTCTTCATGCAAATGTGCCATAGAGGCATATAAATGTTGTTTTCTCTTGGTCTTACGAGCATATAACAATTTGCAGATACCTGGAGTAGCCATCAAGAAAACAATAGTATGCAAAACCGGCCAATCTTTCCAACAATTTGGTCAATGAAGGGCAAGGAAAAATGGCACTTTTAGGTGGCTTCCTTCAAATTTCTAAAATCAACCCGTGACCAATCTAGAGATGAGGAGTTGATTGGTATCAATAATCACAATGGTAATGTCACCCTTCTTAGAGACAACTTGGGTGGGACTCATCACTCCCTATTGCTAATAGGATAAATGATACCAGCATCTAGAAGCCTCATTACCTCTTTTTTCACTACCTCTTTTAAGGTTGGATTTAACCTTCTTTGAGATTACCTCACCGGCCTATACCTCTTATTCAAAAGAATTTTGGGCATGTAAAACTTGGAAGAATAATTCCCTTAATATCGTCAATGGTCCATGCAATGACATTCTTGCAATTTATGCACAACAATCAACTCTGCAAGTTGCTCACTAGTCAATGATGCGATCAGAATCACAAGATGAGTCTCACTGTCACCAAGTTAAACATATTGCAAATAACAAGGAAAGGGTTTAAGTTCAATCTTGGGGGGTTCGTTGTTCGAACACCTCTCTTTACCTTTGCCATTGTTTTCCTCTTTATTCTCTTGCATGAGATCATTCTCCTCAAGATGGTTCAAACACTCCATCATTCTTCATCTTCTTGGGCAACTTCACTTGGACTCATCAAAGCTCTCTCTAATGGGGATTCAACCAATTTGTACCTACAAAAATCATAAACCAAATCATCAATGATATTTATGCTTATTAGATCTTCGTAGATAGAAGGAAGTTTTAAAGAATCAAAAATATTAAAAGTAACAATTTTATCATTAATGTAGAATTCTAACTTCCTTTCTTGAACATCAATGTGTTAGAGGGCAGGACCGGCTGCTAGAAATGGTCTCCTTATTATGATTGGGATGTCCTTGTCCTCCTCCATGTCAATAACTATGAAGTCCGCTGGTAGGTACACTTTGCCAACTTTGATGATGACGCCCTTTGATGGCTTCATTTTTTTCATATCATTTTCTCAAACTTTGCACTCTCTTCACTCTTTGATGTTTAACTCTTCTCAACCTTTTCTTCCACTGTCTTGCCGCTCCTAAGCATGATGGCTTGGACTAGTTCCCTTCTATTGTGGTCTCTTGGATTTTGATCCCTTGTATTGGGAACCTTATCACTTGGTAGAGTTCCTAATAGCCTTTTATTTGATTGTCTAGTCATTTGATCTAATTGAGTCTCCAAATTCCTTGTGACGCTTATTGATTCCTTAGAAAGGACTCGTGCTCCCTTCTTAGGTTCTCATAATCTAGTTCAAATTTCCTCCTAAGCCTTCATTATTAGAATGATCCCTGTCCCTTGGAGTATGATGATCATCATTATACACTGGGAATTGGCATGGGATGGCCTATAAGTAGGAAGGGTTTGGTTGAGATTGGTTGAAATTTATTTGATGTAGAACTTGATATGGTTAGGATGTGGAAGATGAAGCTTGGTTTTCAAAGTTGGATTGGTGAGAGTTGAGTTGATTAGCATTGTGTTGATGGGATTGATTGCTCAAAGAGAAATTCGGGTGATTCCTCCAAATGGGGTTATAGGTGTTTCCATACACATTCGGTGGATTTCTTGAGAACGAAGCTTGGTTGGAAACATAGTGCAATTAATCATTGCCCTCATAGATGTTTCACTTGGCCATTCAAGTGATTTCTGAATAAAAAATCACATACTAGTGGGTCTTTGGAAAATGAAGATATAGCATTTACAAAACTACTCCTTCCAAGATTCTCAATGGCCCTTGTCAAATTCATTAACCATAATCCTATTTTTTGCCAAATGTGAATCATTATTATTTAAGTGAAGAACACCTCCTTGAGCTTGTTGGCAATCTACTTGTGCTTGAGCATTACTTCGGGCAATGGGTTGAACTACCAGCCCATGATAATAATAATTGGAATCCATCATGTTAAGGAGCCTTTGTGCTTCTTCCAACGTTTTAAAGGATAAGAAGCCCCCTACTGATGCATCTATAACAGATTTGGTCTCTTGGTAGAGCCTATTGTAAAACGTTTGAACTTGTAACCACAACGGCATTGCATGGCATGGACATCTTCTTAAGATCTCTTTAAACCTTTCCTATGCCTCACTTAGACTCTCTCATACATCATGTTTAAATGATGTTATTTCATTCCTTAGCTTGGCAGTTCTAGATGGAGGGAAGTATTTTGCCAAAAACTCTTGGGCAAGATGGTTCTATATTGTGAATGTTCCTTGCTCGTGTGATTGCAACCACCATTTAGCTCGGTCATGCATAGAGAAATGATATACCTTCATCCATACACAATTGAGGTGAATCCCATTGAACTTGAATCTCCTCCTCTCTTGCTTAAAGTAATTCATTAGATGAGTATAGGGATCTTCGTTGGGACTTCCCACAAACATCACATGAGATTGGAGCATTTCTCTAATACCCAGTTTAATTTCAAAATTATTGGCTTGAACCAAAATCCTAGCAATGCTCGAGTTTGCCCCATTAGAGTTGGGCATAGCATAATCGCCCAAGGGTCACACATTACCATTACCATGTATTCTGTTTCCAAAACCACCTAAGCCATTGTTTCCTATTACTTTTTCATTATCATCATCCCTTGGATCTCCATCAACCCTTCGAGCATTATTTTGAGTATCCGTCATCTTAGCTCTTTCTAGTTCTTGTTGAATTCTCTTCTCTTTCGTAATTTCCCTTTGCCTCTTTTCGAGTTCCGAATGAAGATTAATGAAGGATCCTTTTTAATAACCATAAACTACAAGAGACAATCAACCCAAGTCAATTTAAATGGCAAATCTAATAAAAACCAAAAATGACATAATTAAGAAAGCAACAACTAAGGTAAATTCTAAAATCAATTACTAAACTAAAAGAAAGCATAATCAAGTATGACCCAAAAGTGTTTAATATCACCATTGCAACTCAATCCCCGGCAATGACACCAAAAACTTGATGCCTTTTTCAAAAACACCGAATTATAAAATTTATAGAACACCTAACTAACTAGGAAACACCCCACAAGTATACGGTTGTCAACTAGTAGTAAAGGGAAGTAGGGATCGAACCCACAATGGTTGATTGGTAATTACTGATTATTCGGTTGGATTATTAGTTGAAGTGATCAATTTCAAAACAATTTAACTAAAACTAGGATTTAAGAAATGAATAAATAAATTTAAAGACTAATAAGCAAAGAAATTTAAAAGTGAGCACTAACATTAAAGAAATCATTTTTAAGAAAGCTTGGAAAAGGAAAGCATTTAAGAAAAAAGCAAGTGGAAAGGAAAGGAATTTAATGAATCAATTAACTAATTTACACTACTAATTATCACTAAGAAGCATAACTAAAGAAATATCCCATTAACTAATCTACCCAAATTAACTAATCAAGACTATAAATTACAACTACGGAAACATTTTAAGAAAGCATTTAAATTAGTATGTACAAAGATAGAATTTGAGGAAGCATTTAAACTTACTATCTACAAATTACTACTAATCATATTTAAAGGAGGCAATGAACTAATCTACTTATTAATCTAAGAAAGCACAAGTAGATAAAGCAATTAAACTAAACCATACTACATTATTATAAAGCAAGTGAAATTAGACATAAATTAAAGAAAACTCACATCAAGGGTCTTTAACCTACAACTAGGAGCTTGGAAAACTACACTAAACTATATCTAATCTAAGAAAATTCACCCTAAGTATGGAAGAAAAAGGAAGAAGAACTACACTACTCTAAAGCTCTCTATCTATGTCTACTTCTGCTCTTACTTAGCCTCCATAAAGGATTAAAAGAGGCATTTATAGTGTTAGGGTTGGGGAAGGAGGTTGGAGCTACAGTTTGCCGCAGCACCCTCAAAATTCTCAAACTGCGCTTGGTAACCGTGGTCACTAATAGCTTGGAGACCGCGGTCGTTGAAATTCCATCTTGATTTTGATTACTGTATTCACTAGGCTCACTCTGATTTCTCTTGGTAATCGCGGTCACTGATTTTCCTTCTTCATTTTGGTAACTATGATCACTAATGCTTGTTGTTGGTGAATATGGTTGTTGAACTCGGTCGAATTTCTAGTAGACATAAGAGTTTTGTAGCCGTGATCACTGATTTCCCTTCTTTGTTTAGGTGACCTTGGTCACTGACACTTAACCATTTTTGTCAGAATTCTGCTTAGTTCTATCCAGCATCCAATTATGGCTAAAGTTGGTTCGCTTCTCATCCATTTGCTGCGCCATTTTTTCCGATCAAATCCTACAAATAAATACACTCTATTAATTATATAAAAACACTAAAATAACTTGAGAGACATTAATCTAATACAACTGCCACATTTTAGAATAAAAAAGCAAAAACTAACAAAAATAACATTCAAATCCTAAAAATGTTCAAACCTAAGAAAAAAAATACTCAAATTTAAGGAACATATAACTCAACTTTTGTAGAGTTATCAAATGTTCTTCATTCAATACGGTAATTTTTTACAGGGATCCCTATTCCAAAGAGTGTTGCCAGCACTTCTATTGTTCTAATTCCTAATAAGTCGAATCCCCTCACTTTTATAGATTTCAGGGCCATCTCTCTTTGTAATTTTGTTAACAAAATTTTTACTAAATTGTTAACTAATAGATTGGTGTTTATGTCACTAGGATTAATTTTCCCAGACCAGTCGATATTTGTAGGTGACCGAGGCATCTCTAAAAATATCTTGTTTGCTCAGGAGCTTTTACAATCACCTGATAGGAAAACTCGAGGTCATAATGTGGTATTCAAAGGTATATGGTGAAGGCCTTCAATCGGATCTCTTGGCCGTTTCTAGAACTATTGTTTCTCAAGTTTTGCTTCCCGCCACACTTTATTTCCCTGATACCGAGAGTCTTCAACATGTCTCAGTTTTGATAAATGGCAACACAAAGGGTTTCTTTCAGGTTACACGAGGTATAAAGCAAGGTGATCCTCTCTCACCTTATCTATTTATATTATGTTCGAAACATTAAATATGGATTGAATAATCTTTTTACTGTTGGGACGGTTCTTCATATTTCTTTGTCAAGGGGTTCTCTACCAGTTTCTCATCTATCCTTTGCTGATAATCCCTAAATTTCCATGTGAGGAGAAAAGCATGGCTTAAAGTCTTTGCTCTAGTTTCTTGAAGCTTACCAATCAAGTTCAGGACAAAAGACTAGCAAGGAAAAATGTTTCTTTGTCGTGGGTAAGCACTGTGCTTCAACATAGGTTCTGTATCGATTAACTGGCATTAAAGGAAAAAATCTATCTTTTATCTACCTTGGTTGTCCACTGTTCAAAGTAAAGCGCAAATTAATCTATTTCCAAGAGGTGCATGATTCTTTAGTGTCAAAAATAAAGGACTGGAAATCTAAGTCTAAGATTCTTTCTTTAGGTTACTAACTTATCCTAATTAAACATGTGCTAACTTTATCCCCACGCACATTCTTGGAGTCATGGACCCTCCTAGATAGGTTTTGTTCTTGCTTGAAAAAACCATGCCAGACTTCTTCTGGGGAATAGAGAATAGCTCTCCAAAATGACACTGGAGATGGTGGTAATTACTTTCTGGACCTACAGGAGAGAGTGGCCTTGGGATTCAATGACTAGAAGATATAGTTGAGGCCTTTTCTATCAAACTTTGGTAGAATTTTCTCATGTTCAATTCATTATAGGCCACCTTAATGCGAGGTAGATATTCTTGTGAAAATGCTAGTAACCCTAGCCCGGTATAGAGGAGGATGATTCGGACAAAGGAGATTGCTCTCTCTAACATCATTACTCTTGTTGGAGATGATAGCTTTTGGATGGGTAATATCAAGCTTTTAGATGGGAAGGATCTTATATATCAAGATATCAAAGTGAACCAATTTTTTTCAAATCATGGAGAGATAGCGGCTTGGAGAATTTTATCAGTTCTCTTATCTAGCGAATTGCAAACAATCCGGAGCTCACAACTTTATCTTTCATATGAACCTGGTAAGTTAATTTGGCAAGCCACAGCTAACAAAAATTTCTCTTTGTCTTCGGCATATCAGTGTACCAGAAGTTATCATGCAACCCTAGCCTCCAAAAAATACATTTGGAGCTGCCGCATTCCTCTAAAAATCTCTATCTTTATGTGGTAGATTCTCAAAGGTATACTTTCATTCTCGAATGTGTAAATGATTATTGGAATTCATGTGGTGATGTCGACGTCGGAAAGAAGTCCTCCGTATGAAAGGTAATAGGTCTCGTGGCACATTCGGCTTCCCAACCTCTCACACTTTCCCTAACAGCCCGTATTTTCATTTATGACTATGGAAATTTAGTCAGTCTTTACCTGCTAAAGTTCTATAAGAAGAGTAAGGAAGAATGAATAGTTACCAGGCCTGTCTCTTATAGGAATCCTATAAGGAAATTCCCTGTCTGGGAAGCATAGCAAAGAAGGTAGCCTATAGAGGTAAGTGCCCAGCTTAAAGAATAAGTAGAATATGCTGATTGATAAGGCGCTTGAACATGTGTTCACGGCTTGTCCTTATGGGTTAGCTACATAGGTTCATTTTGCTCGAGCCTTTGGCATGCCTAGAATTCGAGACTAGTCATCCCTTACTTTTTTCCATGCACGGCGGATTACCTCAATACAAGCTTTGGCTCCTTCTTAAATTGTGGCTGTCATGCCCTCATTCATCTATTGGGAAATCTAGAAAGCTCGCACCAAGGCAGTGTTTCATAGTCTTGGCCTCTTCAGTTGATCAAGTTATTTTCAAATTTCCACTTGGCTACGTGACATGCCTTTGGTGCGCTCATTACCATTTTTGACAGGTAATGCTTCTCTCGGCTTTGGAGAAACCTTGATAGCAGCAAAATGTTGAGTTTTTACACCAATTGCATGGTTTTCGCCTTCTTTAGGCTACTACAAACTCAACATCAACTAGCTAGCTCTTTAATTGGAAATCATGGGCCTTCAGGAAGGAAAGGGGTTTTTCACAATCATAATGGGGTTTTCTACTTTGGTTTCTCAGAGTTTTTTGGACTTGGCACTTTCTTGGAAGCTGAATTTCAAACCCTCATTGTTGGAGTCAAATGGTTCTTACAAAAGGATTTCCTCCTTCTAATTATTGAATCATAAGACTTTAGTGGACAATATCCACAATTTTTTACAAGTTTTTATGGCGCCTTGATTGTCTTTTCAAGGAATACTCATCACTTTTTCCCTGAACATCAATATCGATAGGCAAATTCAGTAGCAGATGCAATTGCAAAAATGGCTGCTACTATCACAACTTCTACTACTTTGGTTCCTAGTTCTCTTCCCTCAAATACAAGAAGGCTAGTGGCCTTAAATACATTAGCATTTCCTTACCTTCGCATATGCACTAGAAATTGATTCATCAACTTACCAATAAAATTTGTTCATTCGGGGAAAAAAAAGTGGAATATGTATAATTATACTGATTTGAATCAATATTGACATAAATAAATTGGTTTATATTGTAGATGGATCAACCAATTGAATAAAAAATTTTAAAATATTCAATAAACGAAATCTAAAAAGCCCAAAAGGCATAAAATTTATTTTACGTGGGATTTAAGGATCGATAGGATCATAAGAATCTAAGATCCTATCGACCAATCCTATAATCCTACTATTTTAAGATTCTACTTCGATCCAAATCATTTTGGTCACTTAGGATAGAAGGATCCTAAGATCCAGGATCAGAATTCTAATAACTATGGTTCAAAACCTACCACCAACAAATCTCCTATTTTTATTTTGTTCTGTTCATATAACAAAACAATCAGATTTGTTCCATAAACATATTCATAGTTCATTCAATAAAAAAATAAAAAATAAAAACAAATTTCTTCCATGCATATGTATGCACAAATATTCCATAAAATTTATTATGAGCCCATTAGATCTAATCAGGCATACATTATTTGGAACCAAATAAAATTCCACATGGATGAAAAGTATCCTATATGCTCTAATGCCAATGTTTATATAATTTAATTCACTCAACTTAAAGAACAACTTTATCCATGATCAAACATTAGGCTAGCCTTACAAATCAAATCTTCCAACAGCAGCATCAACCATTTTTCTCGATCGAATGGAATGGCTATTAGAGTCAACCACAATTTTTATGTTTCAAATCCTTGAGATTGTAATGGTTTCTCTAGGAAGAATAAGTCTATGGATTATTTAATGGCTATTACATGTATACTTTTCTTTGACCAGTAGGTCTACATATACTACTCTATTTGATAGAATCCCAACTACATTTAACTAAGAAAACCTTTTCCAACTCAACATGATGAGTTCTAGTAATAATTTGTTTGGTGAATTGTTATAATCACTTAGATGGCCCAACCTTCCTTTTCCACCCTCTCAACAAACCCAAACCTTTCCCCTCCCTCCTTTCCCTTTTCTTTCCCTCCACTTCTCTTGCATTTTCTTCTCAGCTTATTAGTATATGATTCCTACCTAGTTAGGTCCCCTTGAACTAATAAGCATCGAGTAAGTGGTGACGAGTAGGCTGGGATTCTAAAGATTAATGTGAATTTGATGCGAGTTTTGGAAGATTGTTTGCATTCTAAAGGTTTTTTATTCAAAAATATTATATACATATAATGGTCATGTATGAATCATGGTTTTTTGCCACTTCTTGCAAATTATTTCTTTTACTATTGACATTATTTACTATACAAATCTAAAATGTTGTGTGGTCAACTTAAATTTTATGGTTAATATTTTAATCTTCCATTATTTATCTTTTCAATTATTCAAACTATTATTTCAAATATTCACTATTATTTACACTATTTATCTATAAACGTATTTTACAATTCACACATATTTGCATTAATTTTTGCACTATTGATTTCTATTCGCCGGTCTAAATTTTTTCAACAAAGAAGGAATGACAATGCAGGTTTGGACTTCTGAACCTAGATTACAGAGTCGGAACTATAGGCAGAAATGTGGAGTGTAAAACGGTTATAAGGTTCACATTCTGAACCTATGTCAGGGAGTCCGAACTATGGGCAAGAAAGTATAATTTTAAATTATATTTTTTTTATTTTTTATCAAAGAAATACATGTTTACCATACATATACAGGTGTGTTTCATTTTTTGAGATTCGGATTTCGAATGACAAGTAGGTTGCTACCTTTGTGTACAGTTTTTAGTACTTGGCTTGATGGTACGAACAATAAAGTGAATTGAATTATGTATTTTAATATTAGTGATTTTATTCAATTTTCGCATATGTATTTTGTCTTTTAGTGAAAAAGAAACTATCCAAATTCTTATTTGTGAAAAAAAAAAGAATTTATTTGCATTATTCACTATATAAACACTTATTATCATTTGCCAAACAATGCATCAAATACTTTGCCAAAATAATCCTCCAAATAATATTATTTATATGGATCCAATGTTTTTAATTTCCATATGGGATTTGGTTAGCTTGCTGGAGTAATAGGTTATGGGATCCTCTTTGCACTAGTGGTGTTCAGTTAATGGTGGTGCCAATGATGGGATGGAGTAAAAGAGTATAGGGTTTTGGGGATAATGTAGTCCTTACGTTCGAAATAAATTGTTTAACAATCCAAATTTGAGAAATATGCTAGAAAATTTACACTATAAGACAGTACGTTGCTGCAATTGGTAGAATGGGGCAATCGCTAATGAAGATAGTTCAAGTGAGTTGTTTGCAATTAACCAAAAGAAAAGGTACCCAAAAAAAATTAATAATATGTTTTTACTTTTTAAACTCATTTTTTTTTTTACTTTTAGTCCCCAATGTTTTAACTTGTTTAAATTTAGTACTTAATGCTAGCTAATATTCTCTAGTTTCAATGTAATCCTACATGCTTTGCTTCATTCTCTTACGGATAATTTAAATGTTACCCCTTATATTTTAGTGTCACTAGTACTTTAGTCCCTAATCTTATTTTTTTAGCAATAAAGTCCCTCAACTCTAACTAGTCTAAAAAATTCTTCCATAAACACTAGATCTAGGTCTACCTATTGTCTGTCCGAGTAGACAAGGCATAAAGAGTGTGTATCACTTTTCTTCATGATAGAATGGGTAAAACAATACAAAGTAAAGTATTCAGTATAAATTTCACTCATTCATTCATTACCAAGTCCACTCAAGTGATCTATAGAGCTTTACACATATCAATCATTAGCAAGATGCAACAAATAGAGCACAATGATGCATTATTGTTTATGTTGTGATTAACTATTACTAGATACGACTCACAAAATACGCAAGTGTACATTTCAAACAAGTGATATAATAATGAGTAGAGTATCATTCCCACAGAGACTATGCTAACACTTTATTAATTACTTAAACGTCACACTTCTGATCCTATCTAAACTAAGAAACAATGGAGTAGAAAATAATAAAACACAAAATAAGAACAATGCAATAATTCAAGTAAAGAGTGGAAAAAGTTGATAGTTGAGTTATCTAGGGTTTACTCATCCTTTACCAATCTCTCCTCAATTGTTCAATTTATTCATTCTATCGATTCTTGATTCACTTATGCGATTTACTAGTCTAGAGTCTTATGTAATTGTAAGTAATGTTTTGAATTCTCACACAAATCCACTAAACCTAGCCAATTCACTATATTTCTATGCGTATTCAAGCCAAGCTAAATGCATAGATGGCCACTCTACAGGATTACCTAAGTGAATAGGTATCTTCTGATCCATATTCATGAAATGTCCATCCTTTGCCATAGAACTTCTGAACAAAAGCTAATTAGACCAATTCCTAACCCTAAAGCTCCTCTTTTGATTTCTGAATTAGGGCTACAAATCAATTTATAAGTTGATCAGACTTATAAATGAATTAAATATCATCTAATTAAGCAAATCAAGGATAAGATCATAATCATGAATGAAATAAATCAAATCAATTGAGATTCATGGCAACTTATGAATGAAGCCCTAGATTTAGGATTTAGTGCATCATTAGCCCAATTGATACAACACAATGGATTCAATTAGAATCACAAATAGCATATTAAAAACAAGAAATAATGACAAAAATGAGGAACTAGGGTTGTCAAGCCGAGTCTTCTCTTCTTCTCCCTTGCTCTGTTCACCAAGGTTGATCTTGTGTTGATTTCTCTTGATTGTGGCTGTTTGATGATTTCTGTCAACCCACCCTCACGCCTTTCCTCTATCTATTTATCCCTATGTATGTTAATTAATGACCTAACGTGACCCTTATATAGTACCAAATAGTGTTTATACGAAAATGGGTCAAAAAATCCAAAACTCGGGTCGAAACATAAAAACCCGTCAAAACACACTGATGTAGGGGCCTGTGCATCCCTGCCAACCTCCTAGGCATGTCTAGAACCTATAGGTCAGTGGTTGGGTGCCCTTGCCAACCCTCTGGGCATGGCAGTACCCAGCTTGCTGCTAAGGATACCTGATATTCTTTGTGTTTATCCTGTTTTGATCCATTTTCACATTGTTTGGCCTCCATTGCAAATATTATGCCTATATATTAAACCTACAAAAACACATTTTAAGGGATTAAATATACATTTTTTGACATAAAAACAATAAAAATATAATTTATGGACTTGGGGTGTAAAATTACAAAAATATCCCTCCTTTATAAAAAAAATTCCTCGAATTACGAAGAAAAGCTAAGCTAAAAGTACATGAAAATACTCTCTTTTAGGGAGTCAGCAATTACATAACAAGTACATGTACCACAATAATACTTACCTTTGTTCAAACCAAGCATACTTATCTTAAAGCAAGCTATTCTAGGATTGCGTATCCAACCATTGACAAGTGACTAATAAAAAGGCGTAAACATTACTTATGTTGTGATTTGCAACCTTGGAACCCTAACTTTGGATGGCCGAAAACCCTACTATCTTTATCTATAATCAAGGGAGATCACTACCATTCACAAGTTCAGACCTTGAGGTAGAATATAGGATTAAAAAGCAAGCAAATACAAGTAGAAAATTTGGATGATTAAGCTAGCTCGTGAACATACATAACAAGCTAGTAAGTGATTATGAATAAGCTAGCTAGTTATTCCAGCAAAGCTATGAAGTAACTCAATTGAATGATGATCTATAAGGATGTTATGATGATTTTAGGAACAATCTCACACCTCAATTTAAGCTTGGGAACAAGATTCTAGCCTATTTTGAAGATCTGTGAGTAGAAATTTAGAAAGGTTTTGAGAGATTTTGGGAGAAATTTCTAAGTGTTGAGAGAATAAAGTAGTAGTAGGAACTGCAAAATGGCTTCTTAAAGAAGCCTTAAAAAATTTCTCAAAATTACACTTTGGTCCTACAAGTTCCACTTAATTACACTTTGACTTGACAACTTACAAAAACGTCTAAAAAGACAAAATGATTGACAAACGTGAGAGAAGGATATAAATAGATATTTTAGGAGATAAAAACAAATACAAGTGGACGTGAAGAGATAGAAAAAGTCCAGGTGTTACATTTTTCCTTCATTAAGAGAAGTTTCGATTTAAAACTTAATTGCACCTATACGTCAAACAAGTACGGATACTTGTTTCGCATACCTATATCAAATACCCAAGTTGGCTTCCTTTTTGAATGTTTTGACCACTGAAACTTGACAAAATGAATTAATTGATGACAGGAACTTGTTCCTTAGTTTCTATAATCTAAACTAGCAACTCTTCATAACTAATTCTTCCTTACAACTTAGAGGTTGATACTCGATCACGTGACTCAGGTCAAATATGTTCTTCCGAAACTATGAAATGTGAAACACATTATGCACTAGAGCCACTATGGAGATAAAACCAATTGATATGCCAGATTTTCAATTTTTTGTGGTATTTCAAAGGGTCCCACATATCTTGGACTCAATTTTCCACTCTTGCCAAATCTCATAACCCCTCTAGTCTGTGAAATCCTTAAGTGTATCTTGCCCCCACCTAAAACTACAACAATCTTCTTTTCATATCTGCCATTCTCTTCTGTCTATCCTAAGCTACCTTGAGTTTACCCCGAACATTTGAGGAGGGCTATTTGTCCATTGTTATTTGAATAAACACTGGCCATGTTATTGTTTCGAGTGAAGTACAAGGTACTTGGACTTGTAAGTGACTCAGGGTTTGTGACTAGCCATCGAGGACTAGGAGTTACAATAATTCCTTATTCTTAATGCTTACGTGGGGAGTCGTTGAAGTGTGTGAGCATGTTATTTCATGGTTAGCATTTGAATAAGAATTGAAATGTGATACTTACTCTATATGAAATCTACAGGACTGTGATAACTAAAGCGAGAAAACAAAAGCAGGTAATGATAGCCCAAGATGAGACACCTGAGCAGGAGAGTGGGACTGGTCAAGGTCAGGTTGAGAAGTCTATTGGGACAGATCAGGGAATAGAGGAGCATACTCAAACTGAGCAGTAGCCACAACAGTCTCAACCAATTCAGGTATCGACACTAGTGGTAGATTATGCCAATATTGTCACTATTATGGGGCAACCCATATATGCAACTGCTCATACTACACCTACAAAGATGGTGTGTTCCTATGCCTAATCCAAGACCACAACCAGAGACTAGAGAAATCGATTACTACTACTAGGCAACAACGAATATTAATATTCCCACTTTCAATGGTAGACCAGATTTGGACGAAGCTGAGAAGTGGTTGGGTCAAATTGAGGAGAATTTGGATTTACTAAAGGTACCAGAAAAGCATAGATTCCGAATTTTAAAGCTACTCTTTATTAGGAATATAGGTGGAAAAGGGTGCAATCTATACTTGCCCCTTTGGGATAGATTTTTTGAGAGTTTTTTAGAGAGGCATTTCTTGAGTATTTCTTTCCCTCTTCTCTTAGACTTGAGCGGAGAGATGAATTCGCTCTTTCAAGCAAAGTTTTAATAGAGCACAACCTGTGCTGCCACAAATACCCTAGCCATTATAGGCATGACGACGACTAGCTTTAGCTATTGTTGGACCCTCTCGGATCATAGTCAAGAGCGGAGTGATCGTGTCAGTACCAGTTCCATCTTAGACATGAACACACATCACTACAGTGTAGTTATTGTCACCATTATAACATGAGAAAGAGTAGATGGACGTCAGGAGCATGTTTGGTTTGTGGTAGCTTCGAGCATGGGATCAAAGATTGCCCTACTACTAGGCCACGAGCATATAGTAGTAGGAAAAATTTTGTGGACCATAAGCACATTGAGTGATACTTGTATTTTGATTGAAGATAATATTTTACATTTTACATGGTGCACTAATCTTATACGTGTTATTTGTAATTGGGCTTAAAAATTATTTACTAAACATTTTATGCTCACCCCATTATTGTTAACTTTTTTTTTCCAATTGAAGACCAACAAGAGGAGTTGGCAAGTCTTGAGTCAAGTGTAGACTTAGGAAGGGATTACAGTATAGTTCCTGAATACTAGAGCTAGGATTTTTAGTGTACCACTTTAGTCTGAGGTTTGTTCAGGCCTACGTGCCTAAAGATTAGTTAGGGTTTATTTGTACTCTTAAATCAAGATTGTCGCTTTTAGATAGTGGGATGGCTGCTTGTATATAGTACAACTTGGTCATGTTGTGGATTGTTATTGTTATAGCTGTTGTATATACCTATTGTGCTTTTGTCTTGCCTGATTTTGAATTCTAAGGGCATATATTATGGTTCGTTTATTGCTATTTAACTGTGCATTGCATGCTTGTTGTAATATCAAGATGCAGCATGTCATTGTCTCGCGTGATGCTCCTAGCCTAGTAGTAAGGTAATTTCTGACCTCTCCCAAACATGCTCCTGACCTCTACCTACACTCTCCCATGTGATAACAATGATAATAACTATACTCTAGGACATTGGGTCGTACCTAAGCTAGAACTTGTGCTGGTACCATTAATCTCCTCTTGGCAATAACTTGAGATGGGCCAGCAATAGCTAAAGCTAGTCGTGGTCATGCTAGGATTTGAAACCACAAAACTGTGGCATTGGTGACTGTGGTGGTTGTATACTACAAGTTGGAGATGCAGCAAGTCCATACACTGGTTTTTTTCGAGTAAACATATACATCTCTTCTTTTTTTCACTGCCTGTCGTCTCAGAAAAGTGTCCACACAAGGACTTGCATTGTACAAATTCTCAAATGCCAATATTCAGTACTTCTATTTTTTCTTGGATCTCTTTCAGTAGCCCTTTCCTCAAATGATCACGCTTCTCCATTTCATCACTCATAATCCCAAGGGCAAACATCCCAAGTTCATGGAATCTTTATGAATACTCTACCATAGTATCACCAAAGTCTACCTAAAAGAGGTGAACTTATTCCTCTGCTCAACTCTGATATGAGAAAGACAAAAATGCTCAAGAAATGCCTCCCTAAATACCTCCTAAGAAATTTGTCGCGCAAGGGCAAGTGCAGGTCTCATCCCCTTTCACCATCTAGATATGTCCATAATCAAGTATGGCTTCACTATTAGGAATTTGTGCTCCTCTGGTACCTTTGTAAATCCAAACTCTCTTCAATCTATCCTAGCCACTTCTCAACTTCTTCCGGATCTAGTCTACCGTCGAAGTGAGAATATTAATCTTCATGATTTCCCGATAGTAGTAATTGATATCTCTAGTCTCTGGTTATGATCCTGGATTAGACACAGGATTTGTAGGTATAGTATGAACAACTGCATGTATAGCCTGGCCCACAATACTGGTAATAATGGCATAATTTATCACTTGTGTCGATACTTGCGGTAGCTAAAACTGTTGTGGCTACTGCTCATTCTGAGTTTGCTCCCCTATCCCCTAAACTATCCCAATAGACTTCACGACTTAACCTTGTCTAGTCCCAGTCCCAGTCCCCTATTCAGGTGTCTAATCTTAAGCTACCACAACCTACTTCTGTTTCCTTGCTTTAGGTGCCATAGTCCTGCAGATTTCATAGAGAGTAAGTATCACATTTTCTCCATAGGCCTTTCCTCAACCACTTTCCACCTATGCATTAATAGCAAGAATTATAGTAACTCCCAGTCCAAGTTGACCAATCTCCAACCCTGAGTTACTTACAAGTCCAAGTCCCCAATAATATATTGCACTCAAAACAATAATACATAATACTAGACAAAGGATTAAATAACGTATACTCTGATACCACCCAATGTCATGTCCCAAAACGAGACAATGACACGGTGCACCTCAAGATCACCTCAATCATTCAAGGCACAGTACATGAGAAATAAACAAACTATAATACATGTCATTAGACTTCAAAATCAGCCAAGACAAAACCACAGGAGGTATATACACCAACCATAACCGTAAAAAACCATATGAGGTATATACAACAACCATAACTGTAACAATTCATGACATAACCAAATCACACCTATATACAAGTATCAACCCACAATCTAAAGTGGCAACCTAGAGATCAGAATACAAAATAAACATTGACTAATCTTTAGGCACACAGGCTTAAATAACAGAACAAACCTCACACTAAAGTGGTAAACTGAAAACCATAGCTCTAGTAACTGGGATCCATACTGTAATCTCCTCCCAGATCTACACTCGACTCAAAACCTACTAAATACTACTCCTCCTTCTGGTCCTCAACTACAAACTAAAGGGAAATAATAGGGTAAGCAAATAATGCTTAGTAAATAATATTTACACCAAATTAAGGATAACACGAATAAGATCAATGCACAATCCCAAATGCAAGATATTATCATTAATCAAGATACAAACGTATCAATCAATGAGTTCATGGTCCACAAAAGTCTTCTGACACTAGATCCAGGTCTATCATTATTCGCATCGTTGACAAGACATAACAAAGCATCTATCACTTGTCTTCCCAATAGATTGGGTATAACAATGCAAAGTGGAGTACTCAACATACATTTCACTCACTCATTCATTGCCAAGTCCACCCAAATGATCCATAAAACTCTTCACATAGTCAATAATTATCAAGATGCAACAAGTAGAGTAAAACAATGCATTACAAAACAAGTACATGTACCACAAGAATACTTACCTATCAAACACTGTTCAATTCAAGTATACTTACCTTAAAACAAGCTATTCTAGGAGAATATTGTATATCCAGCCATATACAAGTGATCAATAGAATGGTGTGAACGTTACATACCTTGCTATTCACAGTCTTGGAACCCTAACTTTGGTTGGCCCAAAACCTACTATCTTTACCTATAATCAAGGGAGAGTAACACCATTAAGTGGACCTTGAGGTAAAATAAAGGATTAAAAAGCAAGCAAAAACAAGAAGTAAATTTTGGATGATCAAGCTAGCCCGTGAACTTGAAAAAGCTAGTAGGTGACTATGAATAAGTTAGCTGGTCATTCTAGCAAAGCTATGAAATAGCTCAATTTTGATGATAAAAAATAACTCCAAATGCTTGGAAACAATTATTGAAATATGTAGGAACAAGTTGTGGAAGTTTTAGGCAACTGAAAGTGTGATTAAACACCAAAATTCTAGGCTTAAACACCATGAATGTGAAACTTGTCCAAGCTACCAGCCCCAGATATAAGACTCCACAAATCATATTTAAAAAATGTTTGAACCATAAATTAACCAGGTTGGACAAAGTAGGGAACAACTTAGCAACAAAAATTAATGGTCAACAACAAGATTTAAGCATTTTCATTCATGGGTTACTTTGAAACCCTTATTCAAACCCTTTATTTTTAGATGTTTTGAAGTTATTTAAAACCGTAATTCAAGAATAGATAGTTCAAGAACATATTTGGAAACAAGATAAAGTTACAAACAACAAGATTTGAACCAGTTTGATTCTTGTCAAACCTAAAACTTTACAACCAAAAATCATGCAATAATTTGCAATAAAACATACCTGTAATGTTATGATAATCTAGGAACACTCGTACAACTCAATTTTAGCTTATGCAACAAGATTCTAGCCTAATTTTGAAGATTTGTGAAATAGAAGTTTAGAAAGGTTTTGAGAGATTTCAATCTGTCTCGCCGACTTACAAAAACATCTAGAAAGGACAAAATGATTAATGAATGTGAGAAAATGATATAAATAGATATTTTAGGATGTAAGAATGAATATACATCAAAGGAAGTGAAAAGATAGAAAAATTCCAGGTATTACACTCTCCCTTCCTTAAGAAAAGTTTCGGCCTTGAATTCTCAAGTAGTGTCCCTTTCTGAATGATTTGACCACTAAACCTTGACAAAATGCAAGAAGACTTGTTCTTTAATATCAATAATCTGGATTGGTATTCATATACCAATTCTTTCTTATCACTTTGAGACTAATACTCAATCATGTGACTCAAGTTAGATTCATACTTCCAAAACTATGAAATATGAAACACATTATGCACTCAAACTACTCTGGAGGTAAAGCCAACTAATATGCCAGATTTCTAATTTTTTTCTAGCATTCCAAAGGATCCCATAAATCTTGGACTCAATTTCCCTCTCTTGGCAAATCTCGTAACCCCTCTAGCTAGTGAAACCCTTAAGTATACCTAGACCCCAACTTGAAACTCTAGTGGCCTTCTTTTTATATCAATCCAACTCTTTTATCTATCTAGAACTGCCTTGAATTTATCCCACTAGATAACGGCGGCTATATTGTCCACTATAATTTGAATCAACACTAGCCTTATTATTAAATTGAATGTAGTATTGGGGATTTGGACTTGTAAGTAACTTAGGGTTTGAGACTGGCCATCTCAGATTGGAAGTTACTATAATTCCTTTTTCTTATTGCTTAGGCGGGAAGTGATTGAAATATTTGAGCATGCTATTCATGGTTAGCATTTGTATAGGAATTGACATATGATACTTACTTTCTATGAAATCTGCAAGACTATGGCACCTAAAAGCAAGGGTATACGTGCTTTGTACATTTGGATATATTAATTATTTGATTTTTATTGGTATGAATTAAAAAGTAAAGCATGTTTGGAGACACAATCTATTTAATTTTTTTTTAGTTCACTTAAATTTCCACTTATATAATTTCTGTTTCAACGTTTAATTAAGTCAAAGAATCTTTTGTAGTTCGTGTGAGTTAAGAGTGATTTCTAAAACCCATCCCCAAAAAACATTTCCTACTCTTCCTTTGATTTTTTAAACTCATTCTTAATACTCTATTAGAAACGAACAAATAAACCAAGTCTTATTGGTCAAGTGCATGAATCCTGGTATGCCATTGGATTCTATCATGAACCATATCTTCAAAATTTCCCTACCCCTCTTATGTTGACTACTCTCTCTAAATTCTATTCGCCTGACAGATGCTTCTACTGGTTGTCTTAGCACATGACCTAACTGCCTTAAGGTTACTTCTCTCATTTTCTCATCAATAGGTGCTACTCTAATCTTATCACAAATATACCCATTGCGTATCTTGTCCATCCTAGTGTACCTACGCATCTATCTTAACATTTGTATTTCTGCTATGCTCATCTTTTGCTCATGTGTGTAATCGCTGTCCAACATTCAGACCCATAAAGCATAGCTGGCCTAATGGCCATTCTATTAAATTTATCCTTAAGTTGTAAAGAAATTTTGTGGTCGGATAATATTTCCAATACCATTCTCCATTTACTCCAATCCACTTATATGTAGAAGTGAGATAACTGATGTGTAACATCTCGATCTATACTACTATCACTCTGAAGAACTGAATCTAAATCGTAAAATTTTCACTTATGGGTATCTCTTAATCTCTTATACTAACCCCTATTCTATTCTACATGCATTCTTGCTAAATTTAAATTCCATATATTCTATGTTTAATCTATTAAGTCTAAACCCTTTTGCCTCAAGTGCCTCTCTCCAAATCTTGAGTTTAGCATTAACCCTATCTTTTGTTTCATCTACTAAAACAATGTCGTCTGCAAATAACATACACCATGATATTTCCTCCTATATGTGTCTTGTAAGCTCATCTATGACCAATGCAAATAGATAAGGATTTAGAGCTGAGTTTTGGTGTAAATATATTCTTATAGGGAACTCTCGTGTTAACCTTCTTGGTATTCTCACACTTGTAACCACATCCTAATACATCTCCTTTATTGATTCTATATATGTTACTCTGACTCTTTTTTCTAAAATTCTCCACATACTTCTGTAGAGACTCTATGGTTTGCATGCCTTTTTCAAGATCAATGAAAATCATATGCAAATCCTTTTCCATATCATGGTATCTCTCAGTAAGTCTTTGCAAGAGATGTATCTTTCAGTAATCAATATCCCTAGCACGAAACCAAACTAGTTATCTGACATCTTAGTTTCATTTCTTAACTTTCTTTCTATCACCCTGTTCTAAAGTTCACCGTATGGCTTATTAACTTAATACCACTGTAATTCGCACGATTTTGTTTATCCCATTTGTTTTTGAATATAAGTATGAGAGTACTATTCTTTCATTGGTCGGGCATCTTTTTACTCTTCAATATTTTGTTGAAAAGATTGGTAAACCACCTTATGTCTTTCTTTCCTAAGAATTTCCATACTTCAATCGGAATATCATCGAGGCTAATTGCTTTTCCTTTCTTCATCTTCTTCAAAGCCTCCTCCATCTCTAATTCCTGAATCCTTCGATAACATAATACGTTTCTATACTCCTCACACTTATCTAACTTTTTGCAAAATGATATCATCTTTATTGCCTTTATTGAATAGTTGATGAAAGTATTTCTCCCACATTTCCTTAATTTCCTCATCTCTTACTAGCAACTTATTATTTTCATCTTTGATACACTTGAATTGGATTATGTCCTTCGTCCTATGGGTTTTGCTATAGCAATTTTATGAATATCTCCCTTCCCCTTCTTAAATACTAATTTTTCTTAAAACTTTTCAAAATCCCTATCCCTCACTTCATTTACAGTATTTTTTGCCTATTTTTTAACAGGCTTATAATTCTCAATATTTTCTTTACTTCTACAACTACATAGAGTCTTATATTTAGCCCTCTAACTTTGATTTTTTTTTTTCTTGTACAACTTGATCCCACTACCAAATTTTCTTATTCATAAGAGTATAACCTCTTGACTTTCCAAGTATCTTCTTAGCCACTATTCTCACTCTAATTGCCATGTCATTCCATAAAGTGTCAAATTCTCCTTACAATCCCAAATACTTTGCCCTAACACTTATTGAATCTTTCCTAAAAATTTCTTCTTTTTCCTTCTTTAAATTCCTCCACTTAATTCTAGGTAATCTAGGTAGGGTCATTATCTCAATGTGATGTTTAAACCTCAAGTTCACCACCCAAAACCTATGTTATGAAGTTAAATTTTCTCTAAGTATAATTTTATAATCTTTACAAATCCTTCTATCTCTCTTTCTTGTAAGGAGAAAGTCAATCTATGACTTTATTGATCCACTTTCAAAGATAACTAATTATTCCTCTCTCTTCTTGAAAAAAGTTTTGATAATGCAAAAATTAAATATCATTCCAAACTCCAAGATTGATTTTCCTTCTTCATTTCTTCCGCTATACCATATCCACCATGCACTTCTTCATAATCCTCATTATCTCTTCCTACTTGTTCATTTAGGTCGCCTCCTATAAAAATTTACTCACCTTGAGGGACATTACTTATCATCTCATCTAAATCCTCCCAATACTTAGCCTTAAGAAACTCGTCTAGACCTACTTGAGACTTATAGATACTAAAAATATTAATAGTTTCACGTTTTAAAATTAGTTTGAAGAATATAACCCTATTTCTTTTCTTAGTCACCTGTAGTACTTCGTCTTTCATCGATCCATCTATAATAATATCTACCCTATTTCTATTTCTGTTTAATCTTGATTACTAAAGTTTAAAACCTGAATTATTTATTAGTTTAGCTCTTTTTCCTATCCAATTTGACTCTTGTAAACATAAAATATTAATTTTTTTCCTGATCGTTGTATCTACAACCTTCATTGATTATTCCTAATATTCTATTAAATAAGAAAATTTATTTCAATCAAATTTATTTTCTAATATGAAATCTTAAATGTTGACTTTATTTCTTCTTTTACTCTTTCAGAAATATTTATATAAATAACCTAAAATTATAAAATAAAAAAAGGCCATTCAAATTGCGAACATAACAAAGTCATTAAATTTTTTAATAAGTATCACTTGATAAAGAAAATCTAAAATTAAATCAAATAACTCCTTCATTTATTATAGTAAATATTCAATTAAATTTTTTTAAAGTATACTTTATTTAATATTCATATTTTATTTCTAAATTTATCCCCAAAGTCTGCTCTGTGAACAAATTTGCTTCAATTAAATTCAATTCTAAATATAAGTCTAAAAAAATAAATTTTATTTCCTATGTACCTTTTAGGATTTTTTTCACGTTGAGGGTCTAAAAGTATAAATAAAATATGCAAATTTATTTTTCAAGTAAATTTTAATTTTTTTAATGTTGCTTGAGTTATAAAATCCATCCTAGTAAAATTATATCCTACTCTTTTTTAATTTCTCAAACTCATTCCTAGTTTACATAAGTAAATTTATTTTAATCAAATTTATTTCTTAATATGAAGCCTTAAAAATAGGCTTTGTTTCCTCTTTTACTCTTTAAGGAATATTTACATAAATAGACTAAATAATTATAAAAAAAAGACATTCAAATTCAAGGACATAATAAAGTAATTAATTTTTATAATGTAACAGTAATTTCAAAAAGAAAATCTAAATCACTAAGTCTAAAATATTTAATTTCATTTAATACGTACCTTTTATTTTTTCTTATTAAGAGTCAAAAAGTATAAATGAAATATTTAAATTTATTTTTCAAGTAAATTTTATTTTTTTATTCTTACTTAATTTCTAAAATCCATCCCCCTAAAATTATTTCTTACTCTTTTTTAATTTATAAAATTCATTCCTAATATTCTATTACATAAGAAAATTTACTTCAATCAAATTTATTTCTTAATGTCAAATCCAAAAAATAAATTTTATTTCCTCGTTTAATCTTTGAGAAGTATTTATATAAATAGCCTAAATAATTATAAAAAAAGGCATCCAAATTAAAGGATATAAAGTAATTAAATTTTATAATAAGAGTAACTTCAGAAAGAAAATCTATCTATCTATCTATATTATTTGAGGAGTATTTATATAATTAACCTAAATAATTATAAAAAAGACATTCAAGTTAGTAGACATAAAGTAAGGTTTAAATTTTATAATAAAAGTAATTTCAGGAAAAAAAAAATCTATCTATCTATCTATCTATTTCATGTTAGCATAAATTCATGAAACAATTCATTCTTTTCTGTTACCCTATGCTAAGGAGCTACAAACTGGGCAACAAAATGTATGGACTAGTTTACAAGCCAGACTGCGTAAGACGGACAAATAAAAATAAGAAGGCACATTACAAACTAAAATAATACAAAAACACTATCAAGAACTCAGCATCTCAAAGGTTCAAGAAACTATCTACACTAATGACAAAAGATATGGAAAGAAAAAGGAAAGTCCCCGGAAGAAGGGGATGTGAAACAAAAACACGTCAGAGACGAGCGTCAAGGACAAAATACACAGCTGAAGGGCTGAACCCATGGGGGTAAAAAAGGAAGATAAATTGCTATCCTCTCATGATGGCTGGCTACAAACGTCCACAACTTGCCAAATGATTATTCATGTTTTTCATTTAATCCATCTCATCTCCACAATGGGAAATATCAAAACGTCAACCAGAGATTCCCCTACCTACACTCACCATAGACATGATTGTCAGTCTATACAGTTTCAAGTCTATTGTACTGACGCAGGATCAATCAACAAACACAGTTTAAGCCCCTTCTATAGCAGGATTCTCCATCTCGTGAGACACCAAAGCTCCAGAAGCATAACGAGTCTGGTCAATCATAATTTATAGTCACCAAAAGTATGCTACATTAAGAAGTTTCTCCAAGGCGGAAAATTGTGATTTCCTGCTGTTTGAAATACCGCCGATCCTCTTCATCAACAAGAACAAGGTTCAAATAATATTTGACACTAAATTTGTTGTTGATGTTTTGGTATGT
This sequence comes from Cinchona pubescens, assembly GCA_025175665.1. NCBI lineage: Eukaryota > Viridiplantae > Streptophyta > Magnoliopsida > Gentianales > Rubiaceae > Cinchona > Cinchona pubescens. The sequence goes on from JANKKI010000043.1 coordinate 6,260,726, forward strand.
TGGTGTCAGTTCATATGGACTCAGAAAAAGTCTGATTGGAATTGATTCACCTGAGAAAGCAAGTTTGCAAAATAAATAGCTTTACTAATCTGTAGGTGTGACTCATTTATATCCCTATATTGTTAGGGCAGAAGGCCCTATAGGAATTTCTACTATTCAAATTAGTCATGGCATAGCCTTTAAATGGGAGTTGTTCTCAAAACTAAAAACCAAAGCATTACTTCAGAAAATAATTGAAGTTTAGATGAAGTCAAAATATTGGACCCTAACACAATTTTAATATATATATAATATATTGTGTTCACTATTATTAAAAGAAATAGTTAAAGAAATAAAGTTCCAAGACTACAAAGGAAATGAATCACAACAACGAGTTGATATGGCAGTAAAGAAACTTGTGAACAGTATTAAATATACCTCTCACAGGAGCACCATCCATCAATTCAAACTTCGCGAGTGTCTCTGTCTCAACATGAGTGTTGGCCCCCGATCCTGTCGATTCTCGGCGTCTGATCTCAAGATCCATATTTTTTATCTTGATTCTTGTAAGAAGAAAATAGATTTTTCCAATAATAACATCTTTCAGATGATACCTATACATTTAAAATTTACAATAGCATGCGAATCATTTGAGCATACCAAAAGAGATTAACAGAATTAAATACAAATACGCAGAAAACAGTAATTGTATATGTCAAAGGACAAAATGTTCCACATCAGTTGTCCAAGGAATCCTAAACTAATTAATAAAGTTTATAGGTCACTCCACTTATCGCTAATTGATATTGAGATGGAAGTCCATGTTCTTTTTACATGGTATCAGAGCTAGGCTATGGGTTTTACACGCACTGCCAATTAGTTTTGAAATAGAAAATCATATTCTTTAACATTGGTATTAAAGTTAAGGCCTTGGGTTTACACTCATGAAGCCCTTCAACTCCACACATGCCTTGGACTTTCTCTAGCCCCTTCCAACGTGTTCTCTCTGGCATTGAGCTCTCTCAACCAACCCAAGTCACGGCTTCTCAATCAACCCAAGTCATGTGTGAGAGGGAGGCGTCAAAGGACAAAATATCCCACATCAGTTGCCTAAGGAGTTCTAAACTAATTAATAAAGTTCATGAGTCATTTCACTTATTGTCAACAGTTTTGAGATGGGAGGCCATATTCTTTAACTTCAAGAATAGAATATAGCTAAGTAACGGTTCAAAGCAATAAAGTCAATCTCCAACATATGTAAAATCTTGAGAAATTTATTCCTAATTAAATGAATTATTAACTTGATCAGGACTTTCAACACATTTGATTAAAGAAAATGACACCTTGTCATGATGAGGATTTAGTTTGTCAAACAGAACCAAGGCTGGACTTCGCCAGCAGTAACAAACCAAATAGAGGGAAGATTTTTTTTTCCACTTCACCATGACATAAGCAAACAAGATTTGTAAATGAAAACCTGTCTGTTCAAGAATGATTATCCAAAAAACAACAAAAGTGAGTGCTAGTCAGATGGTCACATTGCAACTTACTTGCTTTTGTTGTACTAAAATTCAATATGCAGGCAATCTTCAATTCCTACTTCCATCTGCACATTCAAATAAGTGAAATCAATAGGGCATCCCTTTAGATGGTTCACAAGCAAAAGTTGCAGGAAGAATTACAGTCCAATTTGAACACAATTTTGCATTTGAACCAGAAATGCTAAACGTGTTCAGATGGTAATCCTTTCTAATATTTGTGTCTAAACTTTGCCTGAAAGACGAATATGAAATTCTCCTCCATTTCTCTTTACCACAAGGAATAGAGAAGGAAAAGCAGAAAAAAGTCATTGAGGCCAAAAAAAACAACTACAAATATATTTATTCTAGTTACACTGACAAGACCCTCCTCTATCAGCTCTGGAATGTGAAACAGGGTTTGCTTGTTACATCTATAAAATCTAATCCTCTGGATCTTGAGGCAGAAGGAAGTTGGTTGAAAGGCATCAGGTGCACCCTTTACTTCCCCCCACCCCCACTTCCTAATCCAACAAGGAAAATGCATCATTTACTTCTCCAGATCTACCGCAACCTCGAAAATAAAGATACCCAAATGCTCATACAAATGGAAACAGGATACGGCTAAAACCTTATAGATGGTCATTATCTGGTCAATAATAATGAAGTATAAACACCATAAGCACCATAAACATTACATGATGTGTTATGTCCTTCTCCCAAAGTTTTGAATACACGCTTTTCTTTTCAAGTTTCTTGCATCATTTAAAAGGCATGAGTTATAGAACTATATAATCCTAAATGGCTACAAGTCCAATTTAAAAGTAACCGCACAAGAGATTTACCTTAATGCTATTGTTGATAGATGGAGGTGGAGTGTAGTTGCGAACCTGATGTGTAGAAGGTCAAATAAACAGAGTAAGCCTATACCCCTGTAAAAACTTCAAATAGATAGCAAAAACAGGCATTCCTTTGAATTACAACTGAAGAATTCAGAATAGCCTAATCACTATAATACAGATATTTCATGCATATCCGAATTACTTAAATATCCAGATTTTTCTTTCTTATAAGTCACTTTAATATCAACATTAGGAAATCCCAACAGAGCTGAAATTTGGTTTCTAACTCACTAAATAAGGAAAGCTGATGCTGCATAAAGACTATTTATAGGGCTGCAAACCCTATTTTACCCGCTGACCAAAATACGAGTCCACATTGAGGAAACACATCTAGAGCATGTGGATCATGTATTAAATCAGCTTCTAAACAACTTCTCCATACGAAACAAACCACAGCAAACAACCATCTTAAAACAATTTTGAATACAAGACTTAAGATGCTCCTGCATCATCCAAAACTTACATCTTTAGGAATCTGAAATTCACCATATGATTAGTAGATTTGAACAAGAAGGAAAGGACAGCTAAAACATAGTACAGGCAAAACACTTGGAAGTTCATTTAATAGACCAAGTGATTGATTATCATATGAAGGGGTAAAAAGCATATAAATCACAAAGAAAGATTTCTTTATGGTCATAATACAAAAGAATACAAGACTTAAATAATTGAGAACGAGAATACGAGTCCAATCCATATTAAGGGTATAACTACTTTGTGCAGATCAAAACGTCTTAATGCATAGTAAATCTTCCTTCGAAGCAGACTTACAGATTTTACACTTAACTATACTCTATCACAGATTGAAAGAAAGCCAACAATAGATTCCCACAGAATGTCAGCAGAGAATTGTAAATTTTTTGTCCATTCAAGCATTTGCTTGAGGCTAGTAAAACAAAATATTACCACAAAATCCTGATACTCCACAATGCTACCAGCATAGGCCCGACTTATTGTCACTTTAAGGATATACCTGCAACGTGCAACATGCAGACAGAAAGGAATAATTGAGAATATTCAAGCAAGCATAGGTCAAGTAAACAGAATTGTGTTGAATTTATGAGAATTTCTACAATTGTCAGAGATATAGAGAGAGAGAGAGATTTTGTGCCGATGAGCAACGGCATTCCCATATGATCATATTAATTCCCCTCCATCTCCGAAATAATTATGCCAACCAAAGATAATGAGAGAGTTGCAAAAGAGATGGGCCCCATAAGATTGACACATTATCTTTATTGCGATAATTTGATTACATTTCAATGTTTGGAATTATAACAATCCAACATGAAGAATCATATAACTCAAGGTAGGAAATCACAAAAAAGAACCAAGAATGTAACTCCTACTTTTTATAATATGAATATTTGTGGACTTGGGACGTTAACCAAAACACTAGCATGAAGTGTAACAATCATGCTCACAGAAATCATATTCTTCCCTCTCTAGCATTTCTGGTTTATCCTAAAGCACCATAAATTGGCTCGTCATATCTTTCTTAGTCCTATATTAGACCTTCTTTTCCTCTCACCATGGATTTTGTGCTTGTACTACATTAAGGCATAGAATGTCAACCAAATCCATAAGAAACCTGAGATGAATATGAACGATGTACCTAATCAGCTTAACTTGCTGATATTTAATTTGTTCGCATGGCAATCTTTGATACTTAATTTGACCAGTACATTTCTTGCTCCATTTACCTTGAGGAATAACTAACTCTTTCTAGAGTTCAACAATCTGCACAAGTTAATGCCTCCTAATAGAAAATTTTTACCATACTAACATGGACACAGTACCATAAAACTCACATTAACTCTCCAAGATAGATAAAGTGCAGTGGAGAGTTAATACTTCATAACTTTTTTCATAACATCTCTCTCCATTCTCCCCAACCCAACCTCCCAAGGCTCTACATTTGCATTTGGATGGGTTCACACCTATCTGCACAATAATATATCCCTTGTAACAAAACACACGTGACAGATTTCCACCATGTTTTCCTTCATGACAAAAGTAAGATGCTGCAATGGGATTTCATGATACAAACTTCAACATGACATAGCACACCAAACATCATCACGGCTCTTTCAAAATCAGTGTATGAGCACTTCAAACCCTCAAGCACTCCAATAAATCTGTAGCTCCCAAGTATGAAACTATATCCTTTCTTCATTTGAGAAATGAAATAGCAACTATAGCAGCCAATGACCGAAATTTTAACAGAGAAATGCCATGCAACCGCACCCAAGCAGTGTTACAAAGGCAAAAGATATTTACTAAAGACAATAGATGCTCTTAGCCAGAAAATTACCAATTTACAACAATAAACAGCCCAATTCCTCAATCTAACATACACGGATAAAACCAGCTCATTCAAAAATCACCAAAATAAGCAATTTAGCCAAGTTATACAAGAACAGATTTCAGCACACAAGACTTGAGAGTAAGGTTCAATATCTTTAGACCAACAGCAAAATTAAAATTTATTCTCCATTTTCGCTAATTTCCTCTAGGAAGTTGGATTGATAGTAAAGTAACTTACCGAAGCCGCACATTTACCCCATTGTATGTCTCATAAGGCATTTCAACAGTTGAAAACTGAAAAGGGTACGTCTTCCTTTCATATATTTCACCAGGAATATCCAGTTCGCGAACTACAAAAGGCAGAAATGAATAATTCAAACACACAAGGAAAAAGGCAACTTTTAATTACCAATAAGCATTGTACAAAATAACAGAAATGACTAGTGACATTAAGGGTATCATGAGTGACAACACTCAAAAGGAATGGTAGAAAGACGAGGTAAACTGTAACCTAAATACTGAAACCCATATAACGAATAGCATTGCGTAAAATAAATAGCCACGAGTAAAAACTGAACAAGATTATACTAACCCAGGGACGTGAAGTCATAGAAGTTGTTTCTGTCGAAGTACATTTCTGCAGCAGAAATGCATAAACAGAATAATGTTAGCTCAACAATGGTACAAACAGTCAAAAGTAGGCACAGTATCCAACAATTATCAGAGTTAAAAGCACCAGTGCAGGTTTCACAAAGTTTAGAAGAAAATAGAAAAAAGGACATAGCAATCTCAGTAACCCATTTCAAGCCTATAAGTAAAATATCAATATTAAACGTCTCCGAGAATTATGTATAAGTTTATGCATTATCATGACTTGAAGGAGTTATAAGCCCAAGTCATCAATCTCCACAGCTAAGGCAGGTGCTACACCTATGTTATGTTCAGTCATATATGCAGAAAGCCACATCAGAATTTCAAATTTACTTCCTTACCTTACCATCTCTGGTTCACTCTAGTCGTATGATAACTCTATATGTTTAGAGTTATTTTTATACCTCTGTTAAGTATTTAAGAGTGTTTAGTCCCATTTGTTGGTGTTTTGTGGAAGTGAATTCGTGTTTAGAAGTTTATAGTGTTTACGGTGTTTTGAGAACTGTTACATGAATTGTGGTACGGATTGGTACATGGTCCGGGTACGGATACGGGACTTTTCTCGGTACGTGATACAAAGGGGTAGACTTAGGCGGGTCACTTTTTTAGGATTGAAATTCGTTATTTAGGATTGTTATTTAACTTAGAATTGAGTAGTTAAAAAATTATAAGTACTGATAACTAATAGGTTTACCTACAATTTCCTAATCTCATTAAATAATTGTATTCTTATCTATGAAAAGAAGTTGACAAGTACTTAAATTCTTGTTTCTATTGTTTCCTCTTTCCTATATGACTCCTACATCTACTCTCCCTTAAAGAAGTTGATAAGTACAAAACTTCTTGTTTCTATTATTTTCTCTATCCTTTTTTACTCTTACTCTCCCTCTCTTTCCCTCTCACAACTCTTTGGGAGCACTCAAAATAGCGTTTTGGATCGCAAACGATCTATGTTCCAGAATGATTGTACCCGGAACGCGGATCGCAAGGGAAAAGAGTGATCCATGTAACACTGGTTTTGAGTCATTTTTATGTTTAATTGTGTGTTTTAGTAGTATAGATGGCTACTCATTATGTTTTGTCTTGTGTGCAGATGTTAGCGAGTGGTAAAATGGTCACTCTGCATGAATCGAATGAGGATTGGAATCAAAATGTCAAGCCAAGCTGATTGCTGAGAAGACCAACTGTAGACTGCAGTTGGGCCAAGAGGAGACAGCCGCTGACTGTGGTAGAAAAAGAAAGTCATCCACAGTCTGCGACCAAACAAAGTCTACCACTCGCAGTCTGCGGACATGCCAAATGAGCCGGGCTGCTTTTCCATCATTTATTATAAATAGGGGTAAACTTGTAACGATGGGACACAATTCCTACATACGTTCTCAGGGCATTCTTAGGCATATTGATTTTTCCTGCAAGAATTTTAGGACTACTATCTTTTCAGATTTTGAGAATTAATTGCCTTTTAATTTCATTATTTAATTTCGACTTTGGATTATTCAAGTTCTTCAATTCAAGTTAGTTTTCGTCAATTTAAATTTCGGTAACATGTTCTTTTATTTATTTAATTACAATCGCTTTACTTATCAATTATTGCTTACACATGAATTCTTGCCAAGTTATTAATTTTTGCTTTTATTCTCAAACCATGAACTACTAATTTCATTAGGGTTCGGGTGTGGGTGATGTGATTATCTGTGGATTAATTAAATCAAGGGGTATAATTAACACAAACAGACAACTGTAAAGAGTAACTAACTTTAGTTTTGGTTAGGTTGGCCGAGAGGATAAGGTTTTTGAACCTCCATCATAGACTGGTGTTAAAAGTATTAGATTAATTAATCTGAGATCAAAGTAGTAGGGATTAGTTAGTTGATTCAAAGGGAATTCCATATGGGTAAAACTCAAATTAATTTAATTGGGCAACAGAAGGTCTCAAACCCTAGTTATTTATTTTGATAGGATTCAATCACTTAAGGTCAGGGTTGGGTAGACTTATGGGAATTGAATCTCCATGAAATATAATTTAACTAATTGACCCGAGATTAGGTATATCTACGATAATTGCTAGCCTAGTACTCGATTCGACTTTCTTTATTGCTTGAAACCTTATTTTCATTACATCGCTCTTTAATTTCAGTTATTTATTTATTTCAGTAATTTAATTTTAAAAATCCAAACTCTGCACATATCGGTTGTCTAAATAGAAATTGGCCTAGAATCTCAATACTTATTTACTCAGTTCTCGTGGGAACAATCCTCAATCACTCTACTACACTGATACCGTACACTTGTGGTTATTAGTCAAAAAGTGTGCAAGAGGTAATTTAACTTTTCCGCACGTGGAACAAGTTTTTGGCGCTATAGCCGGGGACTGTTGTTTAGGCAATATAAAGATACTAAAACAATTCCTACATTTACTTTAAACTTTTATTTTGTTTTTGTTTTTCAAGTACATTTTCACGAGCCATTTTTCCATTAATCTCTCCACTAGTTATTTTGTCTGTTGTAAATATAGTAAGTAAATATATTTACTTAATTGTAGGATTTAATTGTAGGCTAATTGATTTACCTTGATTGTAGGATAATTGATTTACCTTGATTGTAGGATTCAGATAGCTTGATTTTAGGATGTAAGGATGTAAATTGATTAGCTTAATTTTAGGATCTAGATTATTCTACACTTGTATATATACAGATCTTATGTACTCTTGACAGAAGTGTGTGAGAATAAACAATATATTTTTCATTCTATAACATAGTATCAGAGCTATAAGCTTTGTTATCTTTTTCGTGACCCTGTTGAGTCAATTTTCAATCTCTAGTTTGGTGCATTAAAATTCCTACACTGAGTTGTAATGGCAAACAACACAGTGGGTAATAGCAGAGAGATGAAGCCAGTTATCTCTGATGTTATTCCTATGACCTACAAAAATCACAGAATACAAACTCAATGGCAGGAACTATTTGGATTGGAGTAAAATTGTGCGGGTGTATCTCCGAGTATTGATAAAGATGATCATCTTATTGATGAACAACCATCAGATGATGCTGCAAAGACAGCCTTGGTTAAGAGAAGATGCAAGAATATTCTTGCAGATTCAAAATTCTATCGATACTGAGGTAATCAGTTTGATTAATCACTGTGAATTTGTTAAAGATCTTATGGATTACTTGGCTTTCCTGTATTCTGGTAAGGATAATCTCAATGATATATATGATGTTTGTAAGGAGTTTTATTGTCCAGAAAAATAGGAAAGATCTCTTACTGGATATTTTATGGATTTTAAACGGGTGTATGAGGAGTTTGAATGCTCTTCTTCCTTTGAGTGCTGATGTGAAAACTCAACAGTCTCAACGTGAGCAGATGGCTGTTATGAGTTTCCTTGCAGTATTGCTATTTGAGTTTGATGCTGCTCGAACACAGATTCTTTCCAGTAGACTAACACAAGACAAACTTCCAGAATTTGTCTATCTCCGTGACACCTTCACTCGAGTGTTACGAGTTGAGGGATCTCGACCTTCTCTTCCTATTGTTACTAGTGCCCTCATGAGCCGAGATACTTTGAATGAGGCTAGTCGAGGAAAAAGCAATGGTAGTCAAAATGGACATGGTTTTCAAGGTGGAGGGAATGCTAGTTATGGACAACATGACCAAAATCAACATGTCTGTTATCATTGTCAAAAACCTGGTCACACGAAGCGTACATGTTGGTTACTTCATGGAAAATCTCAACAGCATTCTCAGATTGCCAGCTTTGCATATCAAGAGAGTAACCATGAGTCTACAAAGCCTTCATCTGTGGATAAATCTGTACTTGTTTCTGCTGATGAATTTGCTCGCTTTACCAAGTACCAAGCCTCACTAAAGTCAACTATTCCATCTTCTCTTAATAAGTCAGGTAAACCTACTTCATGTCTTGTGTCACCCTTTAGGAAATGGGTCATTGATTCAGGTGCTAAAGACCTGAAATATGATAGGTGATACAGGTATCCTTTCCTCCTTTAGTTCTCACACAAATCTTCCAAGTGTTACTTTGGCTGATGGGTCAATGACTTCTGTTGTGGGTTCTGGAATAGCCAATCCTACAACATCTATCTCGTTGTCTTCTATTTTGTGTTTGTCTAATTTTTCGTTCAACCTACTTTCGGTCAGTAAAATTACTCGTGCTCTCCATTGTTTGTCTCATTTTTCCCTGATCATTGTGTGTTTCAGGATCTTATGACGAGGAAGATTATTGGTAGAGGACGTGAGTCTGGCAATCTTTATTTACTCAAAACTCCTTCAATGAAAGTGCCGAAACCCATTGCATGTTCTAGCACTTTGACACCTCTTGAAGTTCACTATCGATTAGGGCATCCTCCTTTGTCGATTTTGAAGTTGTTTTCGAATTTTCAAAGTTTATCCCATTTAGATTGTGAGACGTGTTAATTTTCCAAACATCATCGTGTCTATTATTTGCCTAGGGTCAATAAACGTAAGGTTGCATACCCTTTTGAATTAGTTCATTCTGATGTTTGGGGTCCTTGTCCAGTGGTTTCCAAGTCTGGATTTAAGTATTTTGTCACCTTTGTGGATGACTATTCTCGTGTTACTTTGTTATATTTAATGAAAAATAGATTAGAATTATTCAACATATTTTGTTCCTTTTGTGCTGAAATAAAAACACAAGTTAATATCTCCGTGCGTACTCTAAGAAGTGATAATGCAAAAGAGTACTTTTCTCATCCTTTTGATTCCTACATGTCAGAAAATGGAATTCTTCACCAATTTTCATGTGTTGACACACCACCCCAAAATGGTGTTGCTGAGAGAAAAAATAGACGCTTACTAGAAGTTGCTAGAGCTCTCATTTTTCAGTTGAAGGTTCCCAAGCAATTTTGGGCGGATGCTATTTCAACAGCCTGTTTCTTAATTAATCGCATGCCATCATCTGTACTTGCTGGTGAGATTCCTTACTCGACTTTGTTTCCTTCTCGACCCTAATTTATTCCCGATTGAACCACGTATTTTTGGGTGTACTTGTTTTGTTCGTGATGTTCGCCCTCAAGTATCTAAATTGGATCCTAAGTCTCTCAAGTGTGTCTTTTTAGGATATTCTCGTCTTCAAAAAGGATATAGATGCTATTCCCCTACTTTGGGTCGTTATTTAATTTCTACTGATGTTACATTTTTTGAGACCACTCCATTCTTTCCTGAATCTAATGTTTATGGTTGTGAGGGGGAGGAAGAAAATATTCTAGTTTATACTATGACAACACTTGTTAGTCCTTCTATTCCTACGAGACCACCTATCACTCAAGTGTACACTCGTCGAACTCAACACAGACTCACATCCTCTACCACTTCCTCCGTCTGTAAATCTGAGTCTTGATCTACCTATTGCTCTTTGAAAAGGTAAAAGACAATGTTCTTATCCAATCTCTTCATTTGCTTCATATGAACATTTGTCTCCTTTGCAGTGTTTCATTGCTTCTTTAGATTCAGTGTCGGTTTATACATCCTAATAATCTTCCTAAGGCTTTAGCTCATTCTGGTCAGCGAGCTACTATGGAAGAAGAGATTATGACTTTAGACAACAATGGTACTTGGGACTTGATACATCTACCAGCTAATAAGCAGGCTATTAGTTATAAATGGGTGTTTGTTGTTAAAGTTAACCCTGATGGGTCTGTTGCACGGCTAAAAGCTCGTCTTGTAGCAAAAGGGTATGCTCAGACATATGGGGTAGATTATTCTGATACTTTCTCTCCTGTGTCAAAACTTTCTTCTGTCCATTTGTTTATTTCCTTGCTGCTACTAATGATTGGCCTTTGCACCAGTTAGATGTCAAAAGTGCCTTTTTGCATGGGGACTTGCAAGAAGATGTATATATGGAGCAACCTCCTGGGTTTGTTGCTCAGGGGAATTCTGGTAAGGTTTGTAGACTTCGAAAGTCATTATATGGTTTAAAACAGAGTCCTCGTGCTTGGTTTGGGCGGTTTAGTTAGGTTGTTCAAGAGTTTGGCATGAAGAAGAGTAACTGTTACCATTCTGTTTTCTATCAACAATCTAAAGCTGGCCTTATCTTGTTGGTTGTTTATGTTGATGACATTGTTATTACTGGTAGTAATAGTGCAGGTATTACAGCTCTTAAATCTTTTCTTCAAACTCATTTCCAAACCAAAGACTTGGGGATGTTAAAGTACTTCTTGGGCATTGAGGTTATTAGGTGTAAAAAGGGTATCTTTCTATCTCAAAGAAAGTATATCCTTGACCTTTTGACAGCAACAGGGAAGTTGAGTGCTAAACCTTGTAGTGAACCAATGATCACTAATATGCAACTTACAGCGGATGATGGGGAGTTGTTTTCAGATCCTACAAAGTATCGGAGATTAGTTGAAAAATTGAATTATCTTATGGTGACTCGTCCTGACATTGCATATCCTGTCAGCATTGTGAGCCAGTTTGTCTTCACCGACAACCACTCATTGGGCAACTTTAGAGCAGATCTGGCGTTATCTCAAGGGAGCTCCAGGACGAGCAAAGTGGTATACTATACCGTAATCACGGTCATTCTCGTATTGAGTGTTTCTCAGACGCAGATTGGGCAAGTTCTAAAATTGATAGGAGATCCACCACGGGGTATTTTGTTTTTGTTGGATGTAATTTGGTATCGTGGAAAAGCAAGAAGAAAAATGTAGTGTCTCGATCTAGTGCAAAATAATAATATAGAGCCATGGCACAGTCAACTTGTGAGCTGATATGGATACATCAATTGTTAAGTGAGATTGGTCTAGATAGTTCATTGCCTATGAAGTTATCGTGTGACAATCAAGCTGCTATCCATATTGCATCAAATTCGGTTCTTCATGAGAGGACCAAACATATTGAAGTTGATTGTCACTTTATCCGTGAGAAGATTCAGCAAAATTTAATCTCAACCAGTCATGTAAAAACTGGAGAACATCAATTAGCTGACATTTTCACCAAGGCTTTGAGTGGTCCGAGGATTGATTATATTTGTAACAAGATGGGCATGATTAACATCTATGCCATCCATCTTGAGGGGGAGTGTTGTAAATATAGTAAGTAAATATATTTACTTAATTGTAGGATTTGATTGTAGGCTAATTGATTTACCTTCATTGTAGGATTTAGAAGCTTGATTTAGGATGTAAGGATGTAAATTGATTAGCTTAGTTTTAGGATCTAGATTATTCTACACTTATATATATACAGATCTTATGTACTCTTGACAGAAGTGTGTGAGAATAAACAAGATATTTTTCTGTCTATAACATTGTCATATAATTTGGTGCTTGTAACAGTTTCTTTGTGCTTAATAGTTTATGCACAGATCTGATCAAACTCTTGCAAATTGATGATTAGATTGACAGGATTTTTAGGCATCTAAGGAGGCAAGCACTTCAGCAAACTAAGGACGGAATTAACTATGGCCAACGAGAGATTCAAACCATCTAGTAATACCACAAGATGACGAAGAGAATGTGGGAAATAATGGTGCACGTTGGAATAATGGTAATAATGCTCCTGCACGAGCAATCATGATTGACCTTCGGGGGATTACACTCAGGTAACTTTTGACCAAGTACTTTTCCCCATCAAAAATAGGTAAGCAAAGAAATGATATTACCACTTTTAACCAACAATATGGAGAAAACCTTAGCGAGGTTTGAGAAAGGTACAATGATTTGCTAAACAAGTGTCCTCCACAGGCTGCCCTTATGGATGCAAATGGAAATGTTTTACAATGGTTACTTCAAGAAACCTGTGAGTCGGTTGACACTTTAGTAAATAGGCCCCTTATGCTAAACAAAACACCTAAAGAAGCACAAGATGTCTTATAATTACTTTAAATCTTCAATAGCACAAGCCCGAAAGAAAATGAGATGAGTGCTTGATTCGAATACTTTGGATACAACAATGGCTAAACAAAAAGCTATGGCTGGACATATGGCAACATTAGTTAAGTAGATGGAGGAGATGAAAGTCAATGTCGTGGCTACACCACAGTCACTAGTCTGCGACTTCTGTTCAGGTGACCAGCCGAAATGGCCAATATAGTACACTAACACCATCTACTTCTTCTTTTGCAAATCAGAAGCAAGTGAACTACATGGGGAACCAAGGCCAACCTAAAAGTCAGTATAAAAGCTAGAATAATACCTACAGCAACACATACAATCCTAGATAGAGGAATCATTCGAACTTGTCATAGGATAATCATCAAAATCAGTTTAATAACCAACAACAAGATTCAAATGCCTGACCCCCATTCCAACAGTACCAATAACCACAACAGCAGATGCATGCACCTCCATCTGAGACAGAAAGTCAGTTGGAGAAGGTTCTTACTCAATACATACAAGCCAACAATGAGAGTATGAAAAATGCAGCGGACTTGCTTAGAATCAAGGTGCCTCGATTAAGAATTTGGAGAACCAAATGGGACAATTAGCAAGAAGCATAGCTGAAAGACCACTTTGAGCATTACTAAGTGACACTATTTCTAACCTGAGGGAGCATGCCAAGGCCATCACATTGAGAAATGGCAAACCTGCCTTGATTGGAACCGAAAAAAGAAATGAGAAAGAGGCTGAGTCGAGAAAAGAGAAAAATGATCAAAAGGATAGTGATGAAGATGCCAAGGTAAAGGAAAATGAAGCAACAAATTACAAAATTCATCCTAAGAGGGAGACTGATGTTCAACTTACCCATCCTTCGGTAAGAATTCCGTTTCTCAGCAAGCTCAAAGGTAAGGATGATCAAAAGAAATTCAAGAGATTCCTAAAATTTTGAAGAAAGTAGAGATCAATGTACCCTTCATGGAAGGACTCGAGAATATGCCCAAATATGCAAAGTTCATGAAGCAGATGTTGACCAATAAGAGGAAGCTCTTGGGGGATGAAAACTAGTGTCTAACTAAAGGATGTAGTGCTATCATCCAAAAGAAGCTATCTCCGAAGCTGAAGAACTCTGGTTCATTCTCTATTCCATGCACAGTTGGAGGTGTAGAATTTAAGAGAGCTTTATGTGATCTTGGGGCATCCATCAATTTGATGCCCTTATCTATACTACAAGAGCTGAATGGTGGAGGGATCAAACCCACTAATATATCCCTTCAGCTGGCAGATAGGAATGTAAAGTACCCGAGGGCATTGTTGAAGACGTATTAATTAAGGTGGAGAAATGTTAATTGCCAACAGACTTCATCATCCTACACATGGAAGAAGACAGAGAGATGCCTTTGATCCTTGGCCAACCATTCCTAGCAACTGGATGAGCATTGATAGATGTCCAAGAGAAGAAGTTACAATTGAGAGTCGACGATCAGACTATCGATTTTTTTATTTTTAACTCTTAAACTTCCTAATATTTATGATGATGTAATGATGATTAACACAACTAATGAAGTTCTTGATGATCCTTGTATGCATAAGAATCTACACCTTTCACTGGAAGATAATCCTAAGGAGTGCCTTGCACTGACCACTACCACAGAAAAGAATTCAACTGAACCTTGCAAAGAAGAGAAGGTTATTCTAACTCCAGCTTGGAAGGCAAAAATGAAGAAAGAGGTGTTTGAATTGGTTGACAAGAGCATTACTAACTTAATTTTCATTGGCAACTCAGTGTAATTGATTAGTGTTAAACAGGAAAGAGGCATAGTATCCTAGAAGTGAAGGTTAAGTAGCAGACATCTTCGAGAGAAATTGAAGGTTGGATCTTTATTGATGTTCAGAAGATTCCTCTTAGTAAATATGGAGGTTGTGTTCCTTTACCGTATTTTAGTGAAC
Source organism: Cinchona pubescens (assembly GCA_025175665.1). Taxonomy (NCBI): domain Eukaryota; kingdom Viridiplantae; phylum Streptophyta; class Magnoliopsida; order Gentianales; family Rubiaceae; genus Cinchona; species Cinchona pubescens. Next base: position 6,275,880 of record JANKKI010000043.1, read on the forward strand.
GACTAAAGATATCCAAACATGAGGGTTATTCCAGTAGTCTAAAAAGTACCAAAAGAAATTGTTGCACCCCCCCCCACGACCCGTGGTCTGGCCGGCACCCTTGGGACCGGCACCGTCGCCATGTGGTGCTCGTGAAATAGGTGATTAAATACAAAAATCCTATTTACTATTTACAAACATAAATTACCTACTTACTATTACGAATTTAAATGAATCACCTATTTACTATTACATAACGGGGCTTTAAATGCGACTATGAATTGTACAAAAATAATCTAAGCTAGGGAACACAGGATTGGAGTCGCCACCCGGTGTGTTGGTGCGCCTTATACACATCTAAATGTGTATAAGAGACAAGACGTACGCTATAAGTCCCTAGTCTAGATTACTAAAATTAAAAAGGGAAACGCGATAAAAACATGCAAATCCAATCCTGTTGTAAAATGGGAAGGTTTGGGATAGATTTGAATTTCCCTCGGCACCCACTTTACCCGACGTTGGACCGGTTGCATGATTTTATCGCGTTTCCCTTTTTAATTTTAGTATTCATTTTGCCGACTTTTGTAGCGTACGTGTGCTTGAGATAGTTTAAAAGTAATAAAATATGTACATATTAATGAGGAAATGAAAATAAATGGTAAATAATAACATTGACAGGTAAATTTAGCCCGGGGTCCAATTTAAAGTCGCACACATTTAGCTTGTAGTGCCCTTTAACTCCCAAGGCGCAAAACAGTCGTTTGTCATGCACACCAGAGTTTACTTCTAGCCCGATTTTATATTATTGATACAGTTATTAAGTCATGGACTAAATTGAGTTTTGATTCAAATATTTAATGTCTAGTCGTGCAACTAAACAAAATTTGAGGACAGAAAAGTAGATTCACATCATTTAACAAGTAAGAAAAAGCATAAATATTATATCGAGACCAACAAACATAAAAAATAAAGCACAAATCATCACAAAAGAAACTAATCAAAAAATATGTGCAAAATCAGAGCCTATTTACAATTTAATACTCATAAGGGCAAAACGGTAATTTCACAATCAAAGGGTAATTAAACATATTAAAATGTCAAACAAAAATCAAATTAAAGCTTGGTGGTTATTGTCATTAAAAATGTAATTTAGAAGAAATTTGAAAAGAAAAAACAGTAATATTAAAGAAAATTTCTTAAGGGCCTAAATGTAATTTAGAAAATTATTTGAGGGCTAAAATGCAAAAATCTAAAATCTGGAGGGTTAAAACGCAAATAAAACTTTTTCTGAACTTTTTAAAAAAAAAAAAATTTGTGTGCCATGTCATCAATGACATGGCGCAATTCTGGTGGTGCCACGTTAGCAAGCTTTTCTCTCTTTTTTTTTAGGAATTGCCACGTCATTGCTGACGTGGCAGCCCTATGGACCCAAGGGGGGAAAACTAAAAACCCTCATGGAATAATACTTGCTGCTGAACCACTGGTCCAAAGCCATTTTTGGATTATGATTCAGTTTGGTTTTATTTATACACTTGAAAGTTTCTCTACATTCCCCCAACTTCTTCCTCTTCTTCCCCAACGGTAAACAACCATTCAAAATTCTTCCAACTCCATAACCACCCCAAAAAGTGAAACCTTAACCCAAAAATTCTAAGAAAATAGCCATAAAATTCTAATTTTTGCATAGAACATGAAGATATAACAATTAATTAACATAAACAACTACATAAACATAAATCAAAGGGTGAAAGTGGGCATACGAACCAAACACAAACTTGCATAAAACATCCACAAAATTTTCGTGTAAACCTTTAGAGACACTCTAAAAAATATTCTAAAGCCAATAAAAACATTAAATGAGAGAGTCGAGTTCCTGTCTCTTAAACATTATGAACTATAAAATTAAATTCAAAAATTAAGTAAAAATAGTAAGATAAGCATTTTGTCACCAAAACAATCGATTCAAAAGCCCATTTAACTCACCTCAACCTCAGGAATGTGGTGGAATTGGTTATACTTGGCTTGGAGTGCGTTTGAGCCGAATTTGCTTTCGGCACCTCCAAGCTTCCGGTTGATGAACCGGCCTTCTTCCACCACGTTTTTCACACACCAGATGTACGATTTTGTTTTGAGATTTACAAAGAGAAGTTGTAGTCCCAGGTACCTTCTACAACTTTTCTTCTTTGATTTTAGTCTAATTCCTCTTCCATCGTTTGTAATCTTGGCTCAAAGTTGGCTGTCTGGAAAATTTTCCAGACCTGGAAAATTTTCCAGACTTTGAAAAATTTCTCTTTTTTTCTTCAGATTTTCTTGGCCACCAGCCTTCTTCTACCACGTTTTTCACCCTCTAAATGCATGATTTTGCTTGAGTTTTACAAAGAGAAGTTGTTGTAGTCCCAGGTACCTTCTAAAACTTTTCTTCTTTCAGTTTAGTCTAATTCCTTTTCAATTGTTTCGAATTTTGGCTCAAAGTTGGCTGTTTGGAAGATTTTTAAACTTAGAAAAAAATTTCTTTCTTTTCTTCCTGCAAAAATTTCCGTCCCCCATTTTAGGCTGAGTTTTTTGCTCTTTAAAGAGGTGGATTGAGTGTAAAAATGGTCAAAGACCATTCCTTGTCATGTTGGGAGTATGGAGCATCTGATATTTGGTGAGAATGGGTGAAAAAACGCAGAGAAAAATGTGGCCAAAACAGCTCTGTCGAGCTGACTGTTCACGCTTTGAATTTTTTTTTTTTTAATAAATTTAATTTAATTTTTTTTTGGAAAAATCTAAAAACTTAATAATATTAAAACTCATTCTTAGTATTTCAAATGCATAAAACACATAATAATTAAACACCATAAGACAAATTAAGAAGGAATTAAAGGATAAATTAAGAGGAAATCAAAGAGCAGGTTAAAAAGAAAGGACGAGCATTAGATTAAAAGGTGAATTAAAAAGAAAATTAAGAGTCAAATTAAAAGGAAAATAGGGGACAACTTAAGGGACAAAAATAGGCATCTACAGAAATGAGGTAATGTCTAAACCAGGAAATCCACAGGAAGAAGCCAAGATAGAAGCATGACTGAAGCAATGGGGGAATGAAGAGATGCTAAAGGTTGCAAAAATTTGTATGCTAAAGGAGTATGCCAAGATGGAAGCAAGACTGAGGCAATGGGGGAATGAAGAGATGCTAAAGGTTGCGAAAATTTGTAACAAACAACTCTAGAACATATTACCTACAAAGGAGAAAGATACAGGGAGTTTCACTGTGCCTTGTGTCATTGGGGATATTTTTGTTGACAGGGCTTTGTGCGATTTGGGTGCTGGCATGAATCTGATGCCCTTATCACTTTGTGTGAGGATAGGCTTGACTAGTCTCAAGGAGTGTGATCAAATCATTCGATTGAAAGACAAAAGTATTGTGGAGCCAATAGGTGAAATACTTTATAACGTGTTGGTAAAAGTGGAGAAAATTTATTTTACAGTTGACTTTATTGTTCTGGATGTGGATGAAAAAGATGCAAATGGTGTATCCATCATATTATAAGACCCTTCCTTACTACAGCAAAAGCTTTGATTAATGTCGACCAAGAACAAGTAACTTTAAGGGCAGGAGAAGAATCGGACATATTCAACATGATGGAAGAAGTGGCATTTCCATATGGACATTTTGAATGTGCAAAGTCAACATTTAACGTGAATGGAAATAGGTTGAAGGTCTACCATGGGGGCGTCATTGATAGTGGATTTGAAGAAGTCCACTTTGTTGTCTAAATAGCAACGAAAGAATAAAGTCAAGCTAATAACTTTAAAGAAGTGCTTCTTGGGAAGCATTATAGTTTAATATTCTTATGTTTTAGTTTAATTTTAATTTTTACCTTAGTAGATTAAAAACGTGGAACTGGTGAATAATTATGTTTATCATTTTATTTTGCAGGGTTCAATAAGTTATTAAGTTGAGGAACTTAAGAGAAGAAATTGCATTTTGGACTGGATAGAAGATTATCACCCTCAAACTGCGGGTGACCCAAGTTGTTTCAATCGCAGACTGCGGCTGAAACAGAATGGGGTCACACATTCTGCAGGTCAATAAGGAGGCAGCTGAAACAAAACCATAACCGCAATTTGCAGCCAAAATAAAGAGGACCAACCGCAGACCAGCCGCAGTCCGCAGCTGGCCCAGGCGGGAAGCGAGAAGGTTAAAAACCTTCTGTTTTAAATTAACTTAACAAATTTCCCTCCTCTTCCTCAAGGGACCAAAACTGTCATTTCCTACTCTCTTTTCTCTTTTTCTTCCTCTATACTCTCTTTCATCCATTCTTCCAACAGCCATCTCTCATCCTTCACCCTCTTTCCTCTATTTTCTCCATTATTATAAATCAATCACCCGAACTCTCTACCCTTTATCTCATCACATCAATCTTTCAAATTAGACAAACTCACACAACTTGCAACCAGTGTTCTCGCGTGGTGGTTTCTCCAGTCTCAACTCGCAAGGACAGTTGTGGCGAGATTTTTGTAGTCTTTCTCAAGGGAAGTTATCAACACAATTTTGGATTTGAGTAAGATCATTCCTATTGAACTTTGGGTGAATTGTTTGGAAATTGGAGTGGTAGGTTTGTCTTGTGATTTACTCAATTGTGTGGTGGAATTTTTTGTGATATATTTGCTGATTTTGGTTAATTTGGTGAGATATTTTACTGTGAATTATTCTTGATTTGGTTGGCGAAAGTAGTTCGGTTGATTTGTGGTTGTTAATATAACTTGGTAATTCTCTTGGGGAAAAAAGAAAGCAAACTGATGATACCTTTTAAGGCTAAACCATTGCATGATAAATTTCAAAACTGAGTGAATCCTTAGTATGAATGGGATTTTGATTTGAGTCATCTTAGGATTGAAAATAATTATGAAACAGATGAATTGCGTCGTAAGCTTTTTAATAAAATTCAAAGCAGGGGTGGAAGGATTTTTCCGAAAGAATCTCCTAACGTTGTGGCTAATAAAAACATGGTCTGCAAGTTTATTGGTAATAGTTTAGATACATAGGGCCATGTGGTCAAAGTTAGGGGGGATGCCTGTTAGCTTAAGTAAAGAGATAATTAACAAGCTTTATCACTTATCCACTAATCCCAACAATCAGTTTAGCACATTTTTAGAGGGTGAAATTGATTATGAAGTGGCTAATAAGTTGACTAATCGTTGGGATAAGTAGGAGATGGAAGATAATAAACGCAAGTGGATTAGGCACAAATATTTGAATTTTGAGGCTAGGGCATGGATGCAGTTTATTTGTGCACGCATGTTACCTACTTCACATACCACTGATGTTTGATTTTTGCTATTATAGAAGGTTTGACTTTTAATGTCCGAAAGGAGATCCAGTAAGAGATTTTGAGTAATGGGAACCAAAACCACAAGGAACTTCTTTTTCCAAATTTAATTACTCAATTATACCAGCATGCAGGTTTGCAGATTGCCACTACAATTAGAAGTGGGATGTACTAGCACCAATTGACAATAAAGTTCTTCAAGCAATTGAAACCCAATACAAATCTACCATGATAATAGTGCAAGCCGAAGCGAGAGGTGAGCAAGCAACTGATGAGGTTCAAAATGTTCATGGGCATAGACCTCGTGGACCACTGCTAGTGCCACCATCTTGACCTGCTACTAACTCCATTTTCCATCCACCTCTCAACAGCGAGACGCAGCGGGAGCTACTAGTCTACCATAGTCAATGCTTTGAAGAAATGAGAAGGAAAATGGATTTCTTGGCATGGTAGCTTAGCTATTTAGGGAATTTTGACATGAACCATTGGTCTCAGAAAACTCCGTCACTAGATTGGCATTACAGGCCACCAGATGATGTTGAAAAACAAGGACCGAGGACAAGACAAGAAAGAGATGAAGCTGGACCATCCGGGACGATAGGAGATTGACCATTTTCTACATCTACACAATTTTTAGTTTAATTTGTCAGTTTTAGTTATTGTTTTGTTATTAACTATTTGTCATAGTTTTGTGTTATGTTGGCGAGTGGTGATTTAGTTAAGTTAGTTTGTGTTTAGTTGTGTTTTTTGTTTAGTATTTGTAAACTTTGTGACGTCAATTGTGTTATATGTTAGATAGAATGGCATATTATTAGTAGGATTGATTTTTAATTGCCAATGATATAAAAACCTAGAATTGTTGATCCACATGATTCGTGTTTCATGTTTTGTTAAAGAGGGTGGAAACACGGAATCATGTCAAGTTATGCTTTCTTAGATATAAATTTTTATCTCATTGCTATTAGAGAGAGTCACGTGGTTTATTTTGATTGCCCATACTAATTTGGAAATTGTTGGAATTAATTCTTTTTTCTTGCCAATTGGAATATAGTAGGACATGAAGTAGACCTTAGTATTTTCATTTGTGTGTTTATGCATGGCAAGGCATTAGGTTCTATTATGATTATTTAGTTGACTTGTGTTAATATAACCTGTCTTTTCGTGAATGCTAGTTCCTTATGTGCTCTAAGTGCTCCAATGAGCTTAAATAATCATAAAGAAAAAGGAAAAAAAAAGGGCTTGCTTTACATAAAATACGTAAGCATGGTAAGAAACGAGGAAAAATAAGGCGGCTTATAGGAAAATGCATCTTGCTAAGCCTAGAAAAAATTTAATAAAGAGCCAAATAAAAGGTGGCCACAAAGGAATTACGAAGGTTATATTGTCATTTTTTAGTTGACGATTATAATGGTGCTATAATGCTTGGTCTTTGTGTGACATTTGTGTGTCTACATTATAAGGTATATGATCCCTCTTTATCTTTCTGATAATTATAAGGGCTCAATTTTTTTCATCTTTCAAATTGATTGTGGGTAAGAAAGATTTGTTACGTGATATGACCCATACTGAAAAATTTGAGTTCTTGAATTTATGTTTGAGAAAGCCTATTTGACGTTTAATCGTATGGACTTTTGGTGTGGACTTTTGGGGTGTGTAAAAAAGGGAATGTGATTCTAGATGTGTCATGTGGTTGGTTGGATTCAAACTAAGTTGATGATTTGATTGGATCAACCTGACTTTAGTACGGCCACTCCTACTTTTTCTTGTGTGAATTTTGTTGGGTTAATTATGCTCGGGAATAGCATAATGCTAGGTTGGTGGAGTTTGATAACTCCATATTTAGAGTTGTTTTTGTACCTCTTCTGCTAAGTATTTAAGTGTGTTTAGTCTCATTTGTTGGTGTTTTGTGGAACTGAATTAGTGTTTAAAAGTTTATAGTGTTTGTGGTGTTTTGAGTCATTTTTATGTTTAATTGTGTGTTTAGTAGTATAGATGGCTATTCATTATATTTTGTGTTGTGTGCAGATATTAGTGAGGGATAAAATGGTCATTTTGCACGAATGGAACGAGGATTGGAGTCAAAATGCCAAGCCAAGCTAGTTGCTATGAAGACCTAACCGGACACTACGGTTGGGCCAAGAGGAGACAACTGCAGATTGCAATAGAAACAGAAAGCCATCCGCAATTTTATTAATCTACGACCAAACCAAGTCTATCACTCGCAGTATGCGGGTGAGCCACAAACTGTGCATGGCCAATGCAGAAACGACCGCAATCTATGGGTGTGATAACTGGGCCAGGATTACTATTTTTCCATCATTTATTATAAATAGGAGGTAAACTTGTAACGATGGGACATAATTCCTACGTACATTCTTCGGGCATTCTTAGACAAATTTTCTAGTTACGGTTTTAGGACTACTATTCCTTTCAGATTTCTAGAATTAATTGCCTTTCCATTTAGATGTTTAGTTTCTGAATTTTGATTATTCAAGTAAGGGGGTGCTTGGGAAGAGTATTTCAGAATCGGGAATCAAAATGATTAGTTTATTTATTGCTTGGATAAATGGTATGGTATGAAAATTTTGGAATGAAACCTAAATAATTTGGGAGTTCTCAATTCCAAAGTAAATTGCAGGGTTTTGTTGAATCCCAAATTCGATTCTAACTTTTGAAAAAAAAGAAAATTCGATTCGTTTATTCGTGTACTATTTCGTTAATGTTATAGTTTATGGTTTAAATATAATGGTTTAGTATTCCTAAATATCGTATTAAATAAATGTTTACGGTTTAGTATTTAAGTGATTTTATCTTACAATCAAATCCTTCTTTAATTAACAAAAATATCAAACATTTTTCTATTTTTGTAATAGTGCAAAATTTCCCTTCGCAGAATACAAAGTCAAATTTTCAAAATTTAAAAAAATAAATAAATAAATAAAAAATTTTCTGGCCTCGCACTATTTTGAAAACAAATAGCAAATGCGAGGTCAAATTTTTATTTTTTTTTTTTTAAATCATGATTGAGCTCGCATTCCCCGAATGCGAGTTCCACTCTCATGGAAATATAACTGTTTAATCGGCATAAAAAATAACAATTTTAAAAAGGAGTACAATTTTAGAAATTTTTCGAAAGGGAATACAAGTGTTGAAAATGTAGAGTGGGAAGGATCCAAATTAACTCTTAGACTTCAGACAGAGGCGAATTTCTTCCATTCTCAAAATGTCCAAGTCCTCCACGTTTCTGTTCAATCATCAGTGTGATTTTGTGCTTTATTATTTTGGTTTGGTAAAAAACCTCAATGGCCCTTGACTTTTAAATAGATTCAATTTTGACCTTCTATTATTTTTGTTTTATTTTGTCCATTTAACTATATATTTCACTCTACGACAAATTTAGAGTTTAAACTTAATAGATCGAGGGTTAAATTTTATATTTCATCATTTTTCTTACCATTTTCTACATGTGAGTTTAAGGATATAACTATTTAAAGTTTAAGTAAACCTAATAACATGTATCTAATATTCTCCACTCCTCTCCCCCATCCCATCAACCATCCTTTACCCTTTTATCATCCAACTACCACCTACAATCATAATTATTAAATTCACCCGATCCGTTGGTTGAATCAATGAATCGAGTGAATCAACTTTAAAATCGGATTAGATTAATTTAATGACCGGACAAAAAAGAAACCCACCAGATTATGTGCAACTTACCAATATCAATCGCTAAACCCAAGAACTCGGTTGGGTTTGCAGAAATGAGGGATATCAAATTTTGACACTACACATACCAAACACAAAATTAGTGAAAATTAACGGATTAGGGATTGAGCTTCCATAGCACGTTTACAACACAAGAGTAAATGGATCGACACAAGAATAAATGGGTTAACATGTTTGACACGTTTACTGTGTTATATACAATAACTTATAAAAATATGTGAAGATACTTAATATTATATTAAAACTTTTATTAACTTTCATATGTAATTTGTTTTCTATTAATTGTCTACATTAAAAATCATATTATGCAAGAAATTTTAGTTAGATTTTGGGAGTTATAATGTACATTTATGTAATAGTGTATAATATTTTAGGTAATTAAGGTCACTATAACATTGAAAATGATACGAGAAATTTTCATACTCATGTAAAATCTTGAAAAAGTCAATGTTATTTATATTAAATTATTTTATTGTATTAATTTAGTACTATTAGTTGTTAAATGGGTTAAACAAGTTAGACACGATACAACATGATAATAAATGGATCCGACGCGACATTATTATTAATTGGGTAGGGATAAGGTTGAGATTTTATAGCATGAACAAGATTACAACACAATACGATTACTCACCACGACAAAATTGACATCCCGGATAGAAACCCAGTGAGTTTCTTCTTTTGAAAAGAAAAAAAATTAAATTTTAATTGCCAACTTTTGAACCTATACCCAAGATTTCTTAGATAGAGGAGGGAGGGGAAAAAAAAAGACTTACCATATAGCCATGTTAACTTTTTCTTAATAAATGACTCTCTTTTAGTTTTCTAATATCCAAATTCTACTTAATGCATTAATTTCTAACTTTTCATGTGCATTATGCAAATATTCATTAGTAGCATATTCAATGTCAAATTTCTTTATTCATCACAAATAAAATTGTATATTGTCAAAGTTTTATTTTAAAAAACTTTTGTTTGTTAGATATTACTAATTATATTGTTTTTCATATCGCAAGAATAATTTCATTTCCAATATCACTTTATATTTCAAAAGTGCCAAAGAATTTAAAATAAATATTAAAATATAGTGCTATGATAAATAATCGTCTAACTTAAACACATAAGATAAAATATACACATATGATTGAATATGATTGTGTATTTATCTAAAACATAATAAAAGTACCATTACACTACTACGTAACTATCTAAAAAATAGTTAAAAGTTAATTTTTATGTGTCTGTTTACATCATTATATATCTTAAAATCGATGTTTTCAAATTATATATACAAGAAATTAAAGTTAACTATTTTGTTTTATTTTATTAAATTTATTTATAGAAATGTATTATTTAAAACTTATTTGTACTTTTGATAAAATATTTTTTTCAATAATTTTCACCACGTATCTTGTATTTAATAATTTTTAAGTATTATATATTAATAAAAAATATATTTAAATGACTCACCCGTTAAATTAATAACATACTTGTTAAACTAGTAACCCTTCTTATCCATCTTCTTGTCGAGTTCATTCTCAAATCGGATTTAATAAGTATGTCCCTACCTATCCCCACAGACCCGTCTGCACTCTACCCTCCAAATAAAGAAGAACAAACAACTGCAGTTCGATATCAACTTACGATCTTATGTTTAAGAGAAATTTTAAACACTCCAAATGATATTGGGTTGAATGCAAAAAATATTCTTTTTATTTTGCTAAGTAATTAACCACGAATCAGATAGGCATTATACCAACATTGTAACTAATTGCTGGTGGAAGAGACAATTATACCGCCTTGTCAGAGTCAAACAATCCATTCATAATGCTCATTATAGTCAAATCAGGAGTTGGCATATCAAAAGTCCAAGGAATGATTCAAATTACAAAAATTGCATTGCATACAAAATATCTAACAAAAGCATAGCAAAAATGCATTTGCTGCTACCAACGGAGAAGGCAAACTTTGTCTTATTTTGTTTTTTTAATTAAATGCTATTGTTGCCGCTACACGGAAGTCGCACATCTAATTTCTCAACCACAAAAGCTAAAAAAAGGAAAGGTGGTGAGGACCGGAAGATACTTACCCAGATCCGGTCCACGGCTCCACCCGTGGACCTCTTGGTTTGGTTCAGGTAAGTCCACATCTCCTCTTCCTTCCAAAAAAATCAATTTATTTTGGAGGAGAGAGTTGAAAAGGCAGATGTGGACTTACCTAGACTAAGGGGTCCACGACCCCACCCGTGGACCGGGTCCAGGTAAGTATTTTTGGATGAGGATGTGGGGGATAAAGCGGGGTGGGGTCGGTGTAGGGTTCAAAGTTGTAATCACAATCATCATTGTTCCACATCAATTTTAATGTATCGGATAGGAAATTGTGTATCAGATTATACGCTACTTTAATAAAAATAAATAAAAATATTAGTATTGAATGTATCAACCTTAAGCAATACTACCAGATATGCTATTACTAATATAATAATAAGCGATTATTATAAAATAAAATTCTTGTCAAATTTATCCCCCTTTATATGTTCGTAGGTATCTAAGATAAAAATGTTTTATATATTTGATTTTACTAATTATTCCACTTTTTTTCAATAATTTTTGCTTTGTTGTCATTTCAAATTGTATTGTTTTTATTCATGTTTATAGATATTATTTTTAGCATATACTATTTTTGTTGCCTTCACAAAAAAAAAAAAAAGTAATAAATTAGATATATCAGGTTTAATTGTCATTTTATTCAACAAAAACATAACAAGACTTCTTAATTGTTACCTACCCTTTCATAATTCAACTAGGACTCTGTTCCCATTATCCCAAATTACAGGCAATTTCCCCCACTTTCACTGAATATTTAATTTGGACAGCCCTTTTCTTTTATTCTCGCTTTATTGAAATTTAAATGTCTAGATCCATCCTTTTCTCTCATTTTAACTGAAGCCTCACCCACATATCTCTCATTCTCTCCTCAACCAAGGTGTTATTTATTATATGTGAGCCTTTGTATCATGTTCTTCAACCCTCTAGTACTCAGGTTCTCTCTATTGGCTGTAGTAAAATATTGAGAAGAACGTTGGATGCACCTTTAATAGCCTCTCACCAGTTTCAAAACCTTAGATCCAATGGCTATGTTTAACCCTCATGTGTTTCTTGAGTCAACTCGAGTCTCTTTGAATTTCCAATGCGGTGAGATGACTCGGTAAGATTCGTCTGAGTCTACTGAGTTAACTCTAATTTCTACAACTCCGAAACATAGAGATACAGTAGCGGAACAGGATGGCTTGTTCTGGTTACGACTCAGTCGAGTCAATTCGGACTCGGTTGAGCCTTTGACCTATGATAGGCAGGGATTGGTGGAGCAAAGAGAAAGGGGGTTGGCTAGGAGGAAAAACATGGCTATGGGAATGGAAGGGGACTGACGGGATTAGAGAGATCTCACTGGAGAAATGCGGTGATGGGCCTAGAGAGTAAATTCGAGTTTGAAGAAGTCGGTCCTATGGGTTAGGGGAGGAGACGAATAGGGATGGGGGTTGGGAGTAGGGTAGTCATTCTATCCATATTTGGCTTTTTGATGACATGACTTGTTTGATTTTATATTTGAAAATTTTAAAATTAAAATCAAGTCATATAAATCAAAATCAATTAAATTCGACTTATTTAGTCGATAAAACGAATAAGTCGAAAAAAATTAACTTTCATTCCATATTCTAATTCTAAATTTTAGTACATGATTCCACAAATTTCATATTTTAATTCTAAAAATTTAGTATATCATTCTACAAATTGAAAATATGCATACTATCTGATGTTTTCCAAACCTTATTTTGATGATAACATAAGCACTAAACTCTGAAAACAAGCTTTGCAGGTCTGTTACTTTTTCTGCTGGAAACAGGGTGTTCGGATGCAGTAAACCGTCCGAACTATGTCAAGCTTCTCGGACGCATTTCACCGTCCGAACTAATAGGCAGAAAGCAAGTTTCTTAATGCTTCTCTACGGACGCATACAACTGTCCGAATGAAGTTTCTTTCGGACGAACTCCAGACGACAGTCCAAAACTCTGTTCAGAAGATGGAACGGACGCATGCACGACCATCTGAACGATGTCCTTCACCTACTGCAGGGAGATCGGACGCTGTGTCGGACGCATCATACTTATCTCGAACGTCCGAAACCTCAACGGCTAGTTTTTTGTGCATTTATTATTTAGCCGTTAGGAAGTGGTTACAACCACCATTTATTGCTCCTATAAATACCAGTTCTACCATTCTGTAAAAATCATCTAATACATTGAATACAAGCTTTAGAAAAGAGCAATTTTAGTACAAATCAACTATAGTGCTATATTGTATTAGTGTGCAGCTTAGAATGGAATTCAATTTTGAGTGGAGTGATAATCTTGTACGAAAGTGAGGTTGTGAGTAAAATTCTTGGCTCAACTAAAAGAGTTTTAGTGTGAGCAAGAATTTCCCTGCTTTGTCAAGATTATTGGCTCACAAAGTGTGTGAAGAATTCTAGTGAATTAATACTTCAAGCTTGTTAGCTTGGAAGTATATTTGGTTGTTTAATTTCCTTTCTTTCTTACTTCACAGTTTCATTGATTCTATTATATTAATTGTTAGTTGAAAAATCTCAATAAGTTTAATATTTCTAAAAGTTTTTTTTAGAAACCTAATTCACCCCCATTCTTAGGTTGCTTTGGGACCAACAATTGGTATCAGAGCTTGGTCTCATTTTATTGCTTAAATTGCTTTTGAGAAAAGAACGATTATGGCAACCAACAATGCTCTATTTTTTATGGGTCAATCAGTTACTAGGCCCCCTATGTTCAATGGAGCAAAATTTCTTAGCTGGAGAGATAGAATGAAAATATTTTTGCAATCTATTGATATGGACTTGTGGTATGTTGTTAATGAAGGTCCCTTTGAAACTACTCTCATTGATGATCACACAAATAGAAGAAGAGAAAAGACAAGGGATGAGCTCACTCCACAAGACAAGGCAAACTTGACTTTAAATGCAAAAGCCATGAATGTGCTATATAATGCCTTGGATGCTAACGCTTTGAATGTATAAACTATCGTCAAGGGATGCATTTTCGCTAAAGAAATTTGGGATAAATTGAAGAAAATCCATGAAGGGAGCGACGATGTTCGTGAGCAAAAGAAATCCTTACTTGTTGCCAAGTATGAGTCCTTCAAGATGGAACCACATGAAAATATTGACAAAATGTATTGTAGGTTCAATGACATCATTAAGGATCTTGAAGCCTTGGCTAAGGAGTATTCTTTGGATGAAAAGAATAGAAAAATTCTAAATGCTCTATCCAAAGAATGGGATGCCAAAACAATCTCTATAGAGGAAGCCAAGAATTTAAATTCAATGCCTATTTTGCTAATCAACTCTCTTACATCTTATGAATTGAAGTTGAAGGCCAAAGTGGTGGATGATGAAGAAACAAGACCAAGAAGGAGCATTGCTCTAAAGACCTCTCAAGAAGAGGATGAAAATAGCTCCATCAATCTAGAAGACGAAGATCTTGATGAAGGAGATCTTGCACTCATCACCACGAGAAGGATTTCTTAAACATTACATCAACAAACGGAGAATGAGAAGAGGCGGAGCTACAAATTCAAATAATTTCAAAGGAAAGACTAAGCTAGAAATGAAGAAGCAAAATGAAAAGTGCTTTCAATGCGGTCAACTCAGACACTTTGCAATGAGTGTCCTTCCAAGAAAAAGAAGGAAGGAAGAAAGCCTAGATTCAATAACTTTCAAATCACATGGGATGATTGCAACTCCGAAGGAGAAGTTGAAGAAGAAATGGAGTCGGCACAAATGGCCTTTATGGCCATTGGAGATGATGAGGTAAATTCTAACTATGACTCCAATGATGAAAATGATGAAAATGATCTTGAAGCTTTCATTTTAAAATTGCATGATAGCTTAAAGGAATCATATGCTAGAAATAAGGAGTTAGTGAAGAAATCAAATTCTCTATTGAATGCTAACTCAAAACTTGTGAATGAAAATAATAGGCTATCACAAGAAAATAGTGACTTGAAGAAAAGAACCTGCATGTGAGATCAAAGGTCAAGGAAGAACAAGTCTCCTTGAAGAAAAGATTGGATGATTTGAATGCTCTCTTGACTAGAAAGAGAGAAAATGTTGTTGATTTGAAAAGAAATAAAAATGTTGTTGATTTGAAAAGAAATAGAAATGTAGTAATCAACAAAAATTTTATCATGTTTAGAAGGGATGACTTATGTTTTGTAAAATCAAAATCCTCTTTATATGGAAATAAAAATATTGTTTGTAGATATTGCCAACAACATGGACATGTCAAGAATATTTGTTATGTCAAGAAAAATGAGAAACATGGAATGAAAGCCGCATGGATTAGCAATTTCACTAACTCAAATGGGCCCAAGAAAATGTGGGTACCAAAAGTTATCAATTGATCTATTGTGTAGGTACTTAACATCACCAACAATGCTAAGTGGTTCATTGATAGTGGATGTTCAAGGCACATGACGGGTGATGCTTCTCTCTTCACAAATCTCAAATCCAAAAACAAAGTGGAAAAGTAACATTTGGAGATAACAATAAAGCAAAATCAATCGGCATTGGTGATGTAGGTAAAAATGGTGAAACCTTGATTAAGAATGTGCTTCTTGTTGATAATTTGAACTACAATTTATTAAGTGTAAGTCAATTTTGTGATAAAAATTTATATTTATTTTTTACCAAGCATGAATGTCTTATCCTTGATAAAAAAATCATGTTGTTTTATTTAAGGGCACTAGGCACAATGATGTTTATGTGATTCACCTTGATAAAATTAGCAATAGCAATATAAAATGTCTTACCGCTTTCATAGATGATCCTTGGCTTTGGCATAGAAGACTTTGTCATTTTAATATGGATTTAATTGAAAAACTTGCCAAGAAGGATTTGGTAAGAGGTTTGCCAAAACTAAAGTTTTTGAAAAATAAAATTTGTGATGCATGCCAATTTGGTAAACAAGTTAAAGTTTCTTTTAAACCAAAGAATTTTGTGTCCACTCATAAACCTTTAGACATTGTTGCATTTAGACTTGTTTGGACCTACTCAACATGCTAGTCTTGGTGGTTGTAAATATGCCTTTGTTATTGTAGACGACTATTCTAGGTATACTTGGGTATTATTTCTTGTTCACAAAAATGAAGCTTTTGAAAAAATTTTAAAATTGTTTTCCAAAATTCAAAATTTATTGAATTTAAAGATTATTCGCTTAAGAAGTGACAATGGTGCCGAATTTAAATTTGGAGGTTTTCCTGAATTTTGTGATCACAACGGTATTTCACATGAATTTTCGGTTGTTAGAGTCCCTCAACAAAATGGTGTTGTTGAAAGGAAAAATAGGACTCTTCAAGAAACCGCTAGAACTATGATTAGTGAATGCAACTTACCACAATATTTTTGGGCTGAAGCCGTTAACACGACTTGTTATGTCATGAATCAAGTTTTATTAAGATCCATTTGAAACAAAACTCCTTATGAACTCTTTTTTTGTAAAAAACCCATTGTGAGCTATTTTAAAGCTTTTTTGGTTGCAAATGTTTTGTTTTAAAAATCAAAGAAAATCTTGGTAAATTTGACAAAAAATCAGATGAAGAGATCTTTTGAGGATATTCTAGTGACAAGAAAGCATACCAAGTATACAATAGAAGTGATGTTTTCCAAACCTTATTTTGATGATGACATAAGCACTTAACTCTGTAAACAAGTTTTGCAGGTCTGTTACTTGTTCTGCTGGAGACAGGGTGTTCGGACGCATTGCATCGTCCAAACTATGTCAAGCTTCTCGGACGCATTCCACTGTCCGAACCAATAGGCAGAAAGGAAGGATCTTACTGCTTCTCCAAAGGACGCACACAACTGTCCGAACGAAGTCTCTTTCGGACGAACATGAACTTCCGAAGCTCCATTCGGAGATGGAACGGACGCATGCACGGATGTCCGAACGAAGTTCTTCACCAACTGCATGGAGATCGGACGCTGTATAGGACGCATCCTACTTATCTCGGATGTCCGAAACCCAACGGCTACTGGCTGTCTCTTATACACATCTAGATGTGTATAAGAGACAGATATCCTCAATGAAAGTGTGAAGCAAGAATTTCCCTACTTTGTAAAGATTATTGGCTCACCAAGTGTGTGAAGCATTCTAGTGATTTGATATTTCAAGCTTGTTAGTTTGGAAGTATTGGCTGTTTAATTTCCTCTCTTTCTTACTTCACTGTTTCATTGATTATATTATACAAATTTTTAATTGAAAAATCTTAATAAGATTAATATTTCTAAAAGTATTTTTTAGAAACCTAATTCACCCCCCTTCTTAGGTTGCTTTAGGGACCAACAAGAAGAACGCTCTTGATTGAAGAAGTTGTACATGTTACCTTTGATGAAGCTAATGATGTTATCTCAAAGAATTTATGTGAAGATGAAGATGTAGGTATTCAAAAAGAGCTCGAGAAGCACACTATCCATGAAGATCATCAAGAGATCACATCAAACAATGATGTCAACAACCATCAAGTAGATGATGAAGAAGAAAAGAACGAGGATACTCCAAAAGATCTTCCAAAAGCTTGGAGATTCGTTTCTAGTCACCCTCAAATTTAATCATAGGTGATCCATCCATGGGGTAACTACTCGTTCTCATAAACATTTGAATAGTCATTGTGCATTACTTTCTCTCATTGAACCTAAACGTGTAGATGTTGCTTTAAAAGATGAATCTTGGGTCATTGCCATGCAAGATGAACTTAGTCAATTTGAGAAAAATAATGTATGGACCTTAGTTGAAAGACCATCTTCTCATCCAGTAATTGGAACAAAATGGGTTTCTACGGACCTAAAACAAATTAAATGATAAAGGTGAAATCATAAGAACAATGCTAGACTTGTTGCAAAAGGTTATGCTTAAGAAGAAGGTATTGACTTTGATGAAACCTTTTGCACCCGTGGCTAGATTAGAATCCATTCGCATGTTTCTCGCATTTGCATGTTTCAATGATTTCAAATTATTTCAAATGGATGTCAAAAGTGCATTTTTAAATGGTTTTATTGATCAAGATGTTTTCGCTGAACAACCTCCGGGCTTTGAAAATAAAAATTTTCCAAATCATGTTTTCAAACTCTCTAAAGCTTTATATGGTTTGAAACAAGCTCCAAGAGCTTGGTATGAAAGATTAAGTGGTTTCTTGATTGAAAATGGATTTAAAAGAAGTGTAGTTGACACCACTCTTTTTACAAAAACAAATTCCAATGGTTTGTTAATTGTTCAAATTTATGTTGATGATATTATTTTTGGAGCAACTACTGAAAGCTTGTACAAGGATTTTTCACATTTAATGCAAAGTAAGAGTTTGAGATGAGTATGATGGGAAAGTTACAATTTTTCCTTGGACTACAAGTTCACCAAACAAAGGAAGGAACATTTATTACACAAATCAAGTACACAAAGGAGCTACTCAAACGATTTGGAATGGAAGATTGCAAACAACTTGGTACGCCTATGTGCACTTCAACCAAACTTGATAATAGTGTTGATGAAAAACACTATAGAGGAATGATCGGAAGCCTACTTTACTTAACAGCTAGCAGACCAGATATTATGTTTGCTAGTTGTTTATGTGCTAGATTTCAATCTTGCCCCAAAGAATCGGACTTGATAGCTGTAAAAAGGATTTTTAGATATTTGAAGGGTATAATGAATTTTGGTCTGTGGTATTCAAAGTCCTCTACATTTGATTTAATTAGTTATTCTGACGCTGACTTCGCTGGGCGTAAAATTGATAGAAAAAGTACCAGTGGTATGTGTCATTTCTTGGGTAATTGTCTTGTGTCTTGGTTTAGCAAAAAACAGCAAATTCTATTCTCTTTCTACGGCTGAAGCCGAATACATTGCTACGGAAAATTGTTGCGCTCAACTTCTGTGGATGAAACATACTCTAAAAGATTTTGTTGTTGTTTTTTATTGTGTGCCTATAAAGTGTGACAACACTAGTGCAATTAATCTCACAAAAAATCCTGTTATGCACTCTAGGACCAAACACATTGATGTTAAGCACCATTTTATTAGAGATCTTATTTGTAAAAAAGAAATACGTGTTGATTTCGTGCCTACTTTAGATCAACTGGCTAACATTTTTACAAAATCCTTGGCTCTAGATCGTTTTGAATCTCTCAGAAAATGTTTGGGGATTTTATAGTTCAATTTGGCATAATCTCTTTGTTCGGACGCACCCGATCATCCGAACAACACTCTTTCTCGGATGCTCTCACTCGTCCGAAAACCTCCTCTCTGCCTCGGACGCTTATGATCGTCCGAATGTTCCTCAATTTCTTCACTTTCTTACTGGAATTCTACTGGACGCTTCCCATCGTCCGAAAGAATATCGGACGCACTAACTCTTCGATCGGCCGTCCGTTCATCAGCTTTTGGACGCATCATCGGGCGCACACCAATAGTTTGGACGTCCAAATGGTCTCTCTGCTCGATTAAAACCGTCCACTTTCTCCCTTTTCGGATTCACCCTAACCACCGAAACCCTCTCTGGCGAAATTTTTCTCCTCAAAAATTCCTCCAACTTCTTCCTTCTCTCGACAAATTGTTCGGAAAATTTTCATTCCCAAAGTATTCATCACCATTATTGCACCTAATTTCACCTAATTTCACCCATCTACCATCTCCTTTCATCAAATTCCCACCAACTTTCCAAAAAAATTAAATTTTTTTTTGCCTTTCATTCACAATGGTTAAATCCCGTGGAGGTTCTTCAACAGCAACTCGTGGACGTAAATCAAAAGGGAAAGCTCCGGTGCGTGGAGAATCGTCTGCTAATCCTCAAACCTCATCAAATCCAACCTTACCAAAATTCATGGTTTCGATGCCAAGGCATCCGAACGGTATACATCTCTTCTTAGCAAATCTATAATCGTTCAACGCACTGCTTCTCAGAGTCTTTTCGATGAATTTAATCTTCCCATTGTCAAATCGTGTTTTGAAAAATAAAATTGGGGTCACTTAGTTCATACTGACTTACCCATTTATCATGACATGGTACTTCAATTCACAGCCAATCTTAGGAAAGGCCCCACTGTTCGCACATTAGTTTCTCGTTAAACAGCACAAATCTTGAAATTTCCTCCAACATCATCAGTACTATTTTTGAATGTGAAGTCTCAAATGCGAATGAATTTTCTTATTTCTTGTCTTTAGATAAATGGCCCGCTCTTGACACTCGCTTTGACATTGATGAGGTCAAAGCAATTTTTAACATCAATTTCAAACAGGACTCGGAAGCCAAAACTACATTGCTCACTCCTGAACTGAATGTTCTGTACACTCTTGTCACAAATTTGCTATTACCAACAAATGGGCATCGCACTGGCAAGAGCCCGGAAAGATGCAGCTTTACCTATTTTATTGTGTTTTTAAAGGAATTTCTCTTGACTTTGGGTATCTCTTCTGCTCCCTGTGGGAACTCTTTCTCACTGATACCCAACGAAACATTCCTTTCAGAAAAATTTTTCACCAAAGTATTTGATTTCCTTGATGTACTTTTCAGCGGAAACAAACAATTTCCTCCCTATTTCAACAAATCTTATATTGAGCGAAAAGGCCTCCATTTTTTTAATGATCAATGGTTAACTAAGGCAGCCTTTGATATTTAACGTTCAAAATCCCAGGCCTCTACCTCTGGTTTGGCACCTCACCTTTCTCCTCCTCCTCAAACACCTCCACGAGTCCATGATACACGTCCATCTTCCTCCGAGCCTTCACTTTCTCAAATCTGTGACCTTCTCAATTCTTTGAGCACTCAAGTAAGCTCCTTTCAATGTCGCACTAATCGTAAGTTAAAGCGACTTGAAACTCATCAGTTGATCCTCCAAGAGGCACGTTAGCTTGGGCATGTCTGATTCAGCTCAAGTTCAATTTGCCAATATTCAATCACAGTATCCACTCGACTCCTCTACCGAAAGTGATGACAATGCCGAAGAAGGGGATGTTCGTGAGGATGACGAAGAGGACATAATCAAGGTGATGCCAATGAAGATGAAGGCGACGATGAGGACGTTGACGACACATTCAATTTCATCATGCAACATCGTAATGAAGAAGATGAAGACAGTGAGGCTACTGATGATGGCGCTCCTTCCAAACGCCTCAAGATCGAAAAACTCTCTAAGAAGAAAAATGACTCGACTTAGATTCTATGCTAATATGTATTTTAGTTTTGGCATTTCTTTGAATTTTTTTTACTAGTTGGATTTGCTCTCATTATCAATTTATGAATTACTTTGACTTTTTTATCAGTGTTGATGATGATCCAAGCTTAACCTTGATATTAATTCATATTGGTTATTTAAGTAGACTTTCTCAGGGGGGAGCTTTGTTTGATGATGCTTGACATCATCAAAAGGGGGAGTAGGAATGTATCGCAAAGCAAAATTGTGACTGGTTATCATGCACGGCCGATGGAACGGACGCATGCACGGCCGTCCGAACGATGTCCTTCACCTACTGCAGGGAGATCGGACGCTGTGTTGGACGCATCATACTTATCTCGGACGTCCGAAACCTCAACGGCTAGTTTTTTGTGCATTTATTATTTAGCCGTTAGGAAGTGGTTACAACCACCATTTATTGCTCCTATAAATACCAGTTCTACCATTCTATAAAAATCATCTAATACATTGAATACAAGCTTTAGAAAAGAGCAATTTTAGTACAAATCGACTATAGTGCTATATTGTATTAGTGTGCAGCTTAGAGTGGAATTCAATTTTGAGTGGAGTGATAATCTTGTACGAAAGTGAGGTTGTAAGTAAAATTCTTGGCTCAACTAAAAGAGTTTTAGTGTGAGCAAGAATTTCCCTGCTTTGTAAAGATTATTGGCTCACCAAGTGTGTGAAGCATTCTACTAGAGTGAATTAATACTTCAAGCTTGTTAGCTTGGAAGTATTGGTTGTTTAATTTCCTTTCTTTCTTACTTCACAGTTTCATTGATTCTATTATATTAATTGTTAGTTGAAAAATCTCAATAAGTTTAATATTTCTAAAAGTTTTTTTTAGTAACCTAATTCACCCCCCCCTCTTAGGTTGCTTTGGGACCAACACTATCATTCTATAAATTCAAAATATGACATACAAGAAATAGAAATCAATTCAAAGATTACAAGTTCATAGTTAATACAAGCAAAATACATAACCAAATAACAAAAGCATAATCACAACATTCTTCAATAAATATTAAAGTATATATAATTATTTAATTCTAATCTCTATGTGAACATTAGTACATGTATGTTTAGATATCTATAAATTTCAATAAGTATTAAAATATATATAATTATTTAATTCTAGTCTCTATATGTATTAGAAAGAAAATTAGTAAGTCATTTAATTAATTATTAAAACAAAAGTGTTACAGAAGTCTAATAAGTTGTAGATTTATATTAAGAGGGTATATAGGGTTATGACTAATACGTGCCTGGAGACCTACTATTAGGGCTAACATACACCCACTTTTTTTTCACCAGTTTCAAGTTTTCAACCGTCAAATCTTGTTACTCATGCTCCTGAGTGGATAGCAACCAAATGGATTCTAAAGGTAGTTTCAAAACCAGAAATGGAAAGCGAAATGCATTAGGAGGTGATAGAAGTTGTGCTTGAAATCATTGATCGAAATAGAGATGGACTTGAGGAAAGTGCAAAAAGAAGTTATATAGAAGGCTCAATAGGACTCGGGTCAAAAAAAAAAAAAAATTTCTCTTGGTAGGCAAGGAGTAAGCCCCATGGATATTACTATACTCCAAAGGGAACATCACCAAATGCTGAAGAGCAAAAGAGTTAGTTTAGTATTTTGGAGGAAATGGAACCTAGGAAAACCTTTCTCAAACAACCAGAATTGGAGCTTAAGGTGGAAAAGTTAGGTAGATGTGCCAGAGAGAAAGCTCGTAATAAAAAAATTCTCTTTTAATCCATGAAGATAATGTGTTGGAACATTAGGGGACTAAATAACCCCACTAAACAACTAGAATTACACAAACTATCAATAGGATGTTTGTTCGTATTATGGGTAGAGGTGGCAAAATGGATGATCTATAGTTTTAATTAAATGGATATGGATAAAATTCATCCAATCTATTTAAAATTATTTAATAAATAGATTTAAATGAATAATGGATAAACCATTTATCCACGTAAAAACCATCTAAATTTATATGTTCATACTTACATTTTCATACACTTGCACACATTTTGTCTCACACACACTTACACACACTTTCATACATTTTCACACACATACACACACATTCACACAAACTTACATGGTTTTCACCATGCATTTTCACACACACACTAACACATATTTTCACACACATTTCACACACACTTGCACATACTTTCACACACTTACACACATTTTCACATACACTTTTACATGCTTTGTGAATTTTCACACACACATACTTATACACATTTTCACATACACACGCACTTACATGTTGGTCCCAAAGCAACCTAAGAGGGGGGCTGAATTAGATTTCTAAAAAAGCTTTTAGAAATATTAAGATTTTCCAAATGAAAACTGATATAATTGAATTAGTGAAACAGTGAATTAAGAAACAGAGAAAATTAATCAGCCAATACTTCCAAGCTAACAAGCTTGAAGTATCAAATCACTAAAATGCTTCACACACTTGGTGAGCCAATAATCTTTACAAAGTAGGGATATTCTTGCTCACACTAAAATTCTTTTAGTTGAGCCAAGAATCTTACTTACAACCTCACTTTCGTACAAGATTATCACTCCACTCAAAGTTGAATTGCACTCTAAACTGCACACTAATACAACAAAGCACTATAGCCAATTTGTACTCAAATTGCTCTTCTCTAAGGCTTGTATTCAATGTATTAGATAATCTTTACAGAATATCAAAGCAATTATTTATAAGAAGCAATAAATTGTGGTTGCAACTACTTCTTAACGGCTAAATAATAAATGCACAAAAAGTAGCCGTTGGGGTTTCGGACGTTCGAGATAGATGAGATGCGTCCGATACAGCGACCGATCCTCATGCAGTTGGTGAAGAACTTCGTTCGGACGTCCGTGCGTACGTCCGTTCCATCGTCCGTAGAGGCTTCGGACGGTCATGTTCGTCCGTTTGGAGAAGCAGTAGGATTCTTTTTTCTGCCTGTTCGTTCGGACGGAGGAATGCCTCTTGACACAGTTCTGACGGTATAGTGCGTCCGAAAATCCTGTCTCTAGCAAAACAAATAACAGACCTACAAAAACTTGTTTACAGAGTTAAGTGTTTATGTCATCATCAAAATAAGGTTTGAAAAACATCATTACACATATTTTCTCATACACACATGTTGTAACATACACACATTCACACATACACATACTTACACATATTTTCACACACACACACTTATACATACACTTATAGACATTTTCACACTATACACACACTTACACACATTTTTACACACACATAATTACACACACATACATATATTTTCACACATTTTCATACACATACATGCATTTACACACACTTTCACATATTTTCACACACACACACATACCTACACATATTTTCGCGCACACACACACATTTGCAAACATGTTCACACATACACTCACACTTATACATATTTTAACACACTTATACACATACTTACACACATTTTCACACACACACTTACACATACACTTTCACACACACAAATTTTTTTTCCACACAGTTACACATATTTTCTCACACACATACTTTCACACATTTTCACATACATACTTAGACATATTTTCTCACACACATTTACACGCATTTTCACACACACACACTTACATGCATTTTCACCCCTTACACTTTAGCACACATACTTGCACACATTTTCACACACTTACATTTTCATACACATATTTTCACACACACACACACACTTACGCACATGTTCACACATTGACACACACACACATTTACACACACTTTCACACATACATATACTTACACATACGCTTACTCACATTTTTACACATGCATACATTTTCACACATACATTTACACACATATACATGTTTTCATGTATTTTCACACACTTACACACACTTACATGCATTTACACACTTTCACACATTTTCACACACACACTTACATACATTTTAACACACTTTCATACATTTTTACACACACATACATTTTAAAACACACACATACACATATTTTCTCACACATACACATACTTACACACATTTTTACACACACTTACACACATGTTACAAACATTTTTACACACACACTTACATACATGTCCACACATACACAAACACTTATACATATTTTCACACACTTACACGCATTTTCACACATATTTACACACATTTACACACACAAAAATTACACATATTTTCACAATTACAAACATACTTACAAACATTTTTACACACACTTATACATTTTCAAAGCACACATACTTACACACATTTTCTCTCTCACACACACACTTACACACATACTTTCACACATTTTTACACACACAATTACACACATGTTCACACTTACACACCTACTTACACATATTTTCACACATACACATATTTTCACACATTTACACACTTTCACTTGCACACACTGTCACATATTTTCACATACACTTACATACTTTCGCACATTTACACACACTTTCACACAATTTCACACACACATATATTTTCACACACAAACATTTTCTCACACACACATACACATTTTCACACACACACACATTATTACACACACACACACTTATATTTTCTTTCTCTCAGACACACTTTAATACATTTTTACATACACACATAAATATTTTCACACTTGCACACATTTTTACACATGCACACAGTTCCACACATTTTCACATATTTTCACATACTTACGTACACTTACGCACTTTCACATATTTTCACACACAAACACGCTTACACACATTCCTTCACACGCACAATTATATACATTTACATACACGCTTACACAATTTTTCACAAGTTTTCGCATTTTCATGTGAAAATGTGTACAAGTATGTACGTAAATGTGTGTGTGAAAATGTGTGAAAGTATATATAAATAAATGTATATAAGTGTGTAAGTGTATGAAAATATGTGTAAGTGTAAGTGTGTGTGTGTGTGAGAAAATGTATGAAAGTGTATGTGTAATTTATTTAAAAATATGTGAAAGTGTGTGTGCATGTGAAAAAATATGTGTGAGTGTGTGTGTGTGTGTGAAAATATGTTAAAACATGTAACAAAAAATGTGTAAGTGTGTGTAAAAATGTGTGTAAGTGTATGCGTTTGTATATGAAAATATGCGTAAGTGTGTATGTATCAAAATGTATGTGTGTGTGTGAAATGTGTGTGAGTATATGAAAATGTGTCAGTATGTGTTTGGAAATATGTATAAGTGTGTAAAAATGTGTGTAAGTGTATGTGTATGAAAATGTCTGTATGTGTGTGTGAAAAAATATATGAAAATGAGTATGTATGAAAATGTTTGTGTGTGTGTATGTGTGTGAAAATGTTTGAAATTGTGTGTGCAAGTGTATGTGAAAATGTTTGTAAGAGTGTGTGAGAAAAAATATGCGTGTGCGTGAAAATGTGTATAAGTGTGCGTATAAGTGTGTGTGAGAAAATGTGTGTATGTGTGCATATGTGCATGCAAAAATATGTGTAACTGTGTGTGTGAAAATGTTTGTGTGCATGAGAGAGAGTGTGTGTGTGTGTGTGTGTGAAAGTTTGTGTAAGTATGAAAATGTGTGAAAGTGTGTAAAAATGTATAAAAGTATGTGTGTGTAAAACTGTGCGTAAGTATGTGTGTACAAATGTATGAAAGTGTGTAAGTGTGTGTGTGGGAAATATGTGTAAGTGTGTATGAAAATGTGTTAAAAGTGTGTCTAAATGTGTGTTTAAGTGTGTGTAAAATGTGTGAGTTAAAATGTGTGAAAGTATATGTGTGTTTGAAAAAATGTGAAAGTGTGTGAAAGTGTGTGTGTGTGAAAATATGTAAAAGTGTATGAAAATATATGTAAATGTGTAAAAATATGTATTAGTGTGTGTGTGAAAAATATCTGTGTAAGTGTATGAAAATATATGTAAGTGTACGTAAGTGTTTGTGTAACTGTGTAAGTATGTGAAAATGTGTGTAAGTGTGTATGTGTGTGAAAATATGTGAAAGTATTTGTGTGTGTCTATGTCTGTAAGTGCGTGAAATTGTGTGGAAATATGTGTATGTGTAAGTGTATGTAAAAATGTATGAAAGTGTGTGTGTAAGTATGAAAATGTGTAAAAGTGTCTGTGTGTGTGTGTAAATGTGTGTTAAAATGTGTGAGTGTGTATATGTGTGTGAAAATATGTGACAGTGTGTTTCTGTATGAAAATGTGTGTAAGTGTGTGTGTGAAAATGTGTGTAAGTGTATCTGAAAATATATGACAGTGTGTATAAGAGTGTGTGTAAAAATGTACATGAATGTGTGTGTGAAAATATGTGTATGTGTGTGTGTGTGTGTGAAAGTGTGAAAATATGTGTGAATGTGTGAGTGTGTGAAAATGTGTGAAAGTTTTTGTGAGTGAGAGTGTGTGAAAATGTGCTAAAGTGTGTCTATATGTGTACGAAAGTGTGTAAGTATGTGTGAAAATGTGAATGTGTTAAAATGTGTGAAAGTGTATGTGCGAAAAAGTGTGAAAGTATGTGAAATTGTGTGTAAGTGTGTGAAAATATGTGAAATTGTGTGAAAATGTGTGTAAGTGTATGAAAATGTGTGTAAACGTGTGTGTGAAAGTGTCTGTGTGTTAAGTGTTTATGTATGTAAAAATGTGAGCAAGTCTCTCTATGTATGAAAATATGTGAAAGTGTTTGTGTGTGTCTCTGTATGTGTCAGTGTGTAAAAATGTGTGGAAATATATGTGTGTGTGAAAATATGTATAAGTGTGTGAAAATGTGTGTGTAAAATGTATGTATGAAAGTGCACTGTGTGTGAAAATGTATAAAACTATAAGTGTGTATGTGAAAATGCATGTGTGTAAAAATATGTACAAGTGTGTACAAGTGTATGTGTCTGAAAATGTGTGTAAGTGTGAAAATGTGTTTAAGTGTGTGTGTAAGTGCGAGTTTAAGTGTGTGTGTAAAAATATGTGTATGTGTGTGTGTGAAAGTGCGTGCGTAAGTGTAAAAGTGTGTTCAAGTATGAGTGTGAAAGTGTGTAAAAGTGTGTGTGTGAAAACGTGTGGAAGTGTATGTGCAAATGCGTGTAAGTTTGTGTAAATGGATGCAAATATGTGTATAACAATGTGTGTATGTATGTGTAGATTATCACCATGTAATAATTTGTTGTAGTTAAATAAATTTATATAGATTAGATTGTTTATTCATTAAAATTCATTTAATAAATAGTTGTAAATGCTTAAACTATTTATATCCATTAAACTTTTTACGATCAACCATATCTATTTAAATGTGAATAGTTTTGGATACATAATAAATAGATTTAGATTACAATTGCCATCTTTAATTACGGGTATACTTGAAAATAAAGTTTCAATGGAAAATATCACTAGAATTATGGAGAATACTTTACCAAATTGGGCATACTTACATAATGCTTCTGTTAATCAGATTTGTAGAATTCTGTTTTGTTGGAAGCCTGATTTGTTTAATTGTCAAATGATGAATATGAGTGATCAAGGTATTACCTGTTCTGTGGATAGCCTAGATTTTGTGTATGGATGAAACACTTACGAGTAAAGAAGTGCCCTATGGAGGCATTTATTGTCTCTAAAAAATTTAGCTCAGTATGTCCGGGATTAGTATGGGGACTCCATTAGAAACACTAATGAAAGATTGGGGGGCACAGATGTGGATATTGAAGCCATGACTGAATTTAACACTTGTATAGAGGATATGGATGTTGTGGAGTATCCTAGCAAGGACTTTTTCAATACATGGTGTAACAACAGAGACCAAGAGGGAGAGGATTTGTACATAGTAAAATTGATAGCTATTTTTTTTTAACCGAGAGCTGGTTTGCTAAGTTCCCTGTGTGTGATGTGGAGTTCATGGGGCCTGAGATTTCTGATCACTCTCCTATCTGCTGAACCATCACTGCTAATATGTCTTTTGGACCCTAGCCTTTCAAGTTTCTGAGTTTCTGGATGCATAATGATAAATTCTCTGATATTCGGACAAAGTTGTGGACTGAAAAGACTCATGCCCAGTTAGATCTTGTGAGAAGAATCTGCATCAAGCTGAAGACACTAAAGCTAAATTTGAAGGAACTAAACAAAAAATACTATAGCAACATATCTTTTAGAGTACAGCAGAAGAGAGAGCAACTTACTAGCATCCAGGCTTTGTTACAAACTCAACCTTTTTTTATAGTTCCTTAATAACAATGGAGAAGGAATGCAAAGCGGAATATGCTGAAATGACAAATGCTGAGGAGCTATTCTATAAAAATAAGTCAAGGATTGCTTGGCTTAAAGAAGGTCGACAGGAACACTGCTTTTTTCCACAGAAAGGTAGCTACTCATACTGCCAGGAACAAAATTATTAGACTAAAAGATGATCTGAGAGAATCTGTAACACACTACAGTAGAATCAAGGATATGGTGGTAAACTTCCACAAGGATTTATTCTCTCATTAAGGCCAGTTCACTGATGAACACTACACTACTCTACAATAAGTGATCAAAAGTAAAATTTCATATGAACAGAGTGAAATGCTGCAAGGAGAGATAACTACTGAGAAATAAAGGTTGGAACGTTCATCTTGTCAAATGGTAAAGCTCCTAGACCTAATGGTTTTCCTGATAAGTTCTTCAAATCAAATTGGGAGGTAGTAGGTGAAGATGTGATTGCTGCAATCAAGTATTGTTTTGACAATGAATACATGTATTTTCCACTAAATAGCACTCCTTCGACATTTGCCCCTAAAGTTGATAATGCTGATGTCATGAAGAATTTCAGGCCCATAGCTTGTTGCAACCTGTTTATGTGTAAATGCTATTCTACTATTCATACAACTAGACTAAAGAAGATGATTGATAATCTGGTGAGCAAAACACAAAGTGCCTTTATAGAAGGAAGGCGAATTGTTGATAACATTCTTCTGATGCATGAAATAGTGAGGGGTTATAGTAAAGCTGGGGGCAAACCAAGAGCTGTGGTAAAGGTGGATATTTTGAAGTCTTATGACACAGTTAGTTGGGATTTTCTCTTTGCAGTGTTAGAGGTTATGTGATTCCCTACAAAATTCATTAGATGGATAGTGAACTGTGTAACAAACTGCTCAGTTCTCTATTAACCTCAATCGTTATTTGGTTGATTTTTTTGGTAGTGAAAGAGGTCTTAGGCAAGGGGATCCAATATTCCCCTACCTCTTTATACTAGCTATGGCGGTGTTTTCAGGAATTCTGGATTTAACATTGCTGAACTGGGGCATGAAAAGGAGATAGGATTAACTCACTTGGCCTTTGCTTATGATCTTTTTCTTATCCTCATGAGCTATGAATGGTTCCTCGGTACTTCAAAAAAGTCCCTTGAAGAATTTGGTAATATTTTTGGTTTGAAACCAAATATTTAGAAGAGTCAAATCTTCATAGCAGGAGTGATTGAGATTTTGCGGATGCCTGAAGGAGTGCTACCAGTAAAAATACTTGGGAGTCCCTCTTATCTCTAAAAGACTATCTTACAAAGTTTGTCTCCCTATTTTAACAAAATACAACAGAAAATTCAAGGTTGGGGAACAAAGAAGCTAAGCTATGCAGGAAGATTATAGTTGATTTAGTCTGTGCGAAATGGTACTCACCTTAACTGGCTAGCATATATCCTAAGGCTAAAGGAAGATTGGAAGTATGTTGGTGTCATTTCTTTGGGCTGGTGAGATTAAAAGCACTATGGAGGGTGGTCTGAAATTTGCTCCCCGAAAAAGGAAGGTGGTCTAGGACATTTCAACTTGGAAAAGTGGAATAATTGTCCAGTGATGAAACTTATCTGGAACATCTGTCCTAAGAAGGACAACCTTTGGGTTAAATGGATACATACCGTCAAATTGAAGAACACATCATTCTGGAGGTTCAAGAAAACCTCAGATTGCTCCTGGGTGTGAGGCAAAATATTGAAACTAAGATAGGAAGCTCAACCTTTTATTGTTCAAAAAATAGGTAATGGCTTGCATACAAATTTTTGGTATGATAACTGGCAACCAATGGGACCTTTGTACTTAAAATTTAGTGAAAACATCCTCACTAGTTTTGTATAGACTGAAAATGAGTATGTGACAAGCTTTATCCTAGATGGGATTTAAATTTGGCCCAAGGGAAAAAGATACACACATGAGGTGAGAAGTTTGCAGCAGGCTACTCCAAGTAAGTTTCTACCCAAAACTGACCAAGATGACTACCTAGCATTGGGGAACATAGAGGCGGTTTTCTGTGAAGTCAGCAATGAAACTCATCAGTAATAGAGGACAAGAAATTAACTAGTGCAAGTTAATTGGTAACATAATGTGGGGAAAGGGAACAGTGCATAGATATTCATGTTGTGGCTTGCATGTAAGTGCAGGCTTAATACTAAAGAGAGATAGAGAAGCTGGGGAATTAGTTAAATTAATCCAACCTGTGTACTGTGCAACGTAGCAGAATAATCCTTTGATCACTTACTTTTTGATTGTACTTTCTCTCAAGTTGTTAGGAGCAAGGTGAAACAAATGTGCTTGGTTCACAGGGGCTCCAGAAATTGGGATCATGAGATGCAATGGATGCTTGATCATTGGAAGTCAGATGCATTTCCAGACAAGTTCAAGGGACTGGTCTTTGCCATAACTGTATATCAGCTATGGCATGTAGGGAATGGAGTGGAATTCGCTAATCAAGGGACTTCAACGGTTGTGCAGATGATTGCTGATGCAGTTCGTCTGGTGGTGTTTACTTGGGGTAAGATGCTAAGAAACGTGCATAATTGGAATCTAACTTTAGAGTGGTGCTTGACTAATAGAATTTTACTATATAGTTAATATTATTGAGTAGAGTGGTTTTTGAAGTACAGGAGTCTTATCTCATAGTGTAAAATCAAATTCTTCCATATTCAGTAATATAAAGTTAACTTTTACTCAAAAAAAAATTACAAGTACATAATTGTACATAATGTGGAATATTACATTAATAATTCCAACAAATATATAAAGAAAAGATATTTAGGTATTAAGAATTAAGAATATTATCTGTTATTAAGATATTTAATTATTAAAAATTTAAAATAATATGGCTAAAATATTGTGTACACAAAGACACTAATATATTATTGCAATATATGGCGAAAATATTAAAATATATAATTATTCGATTTATTTGACCGATAGTTTGATTTGAAAGTTGAAGTTAAAATCAAATTGAGGAGTCGATTACTTAACTGAATTCGAGTCAATGTTGAATTGAAAGTTGCACAAGCCAAGTTAATTTTTTTTTTTTTTTGACTTGATAGTTCAATTTGACTAATTTTGAAATACCTCTAGCAAGGAATCGGGTAAGGAAGGAGAGGAGGAAAAAATTTGATAATTATATCAAATGCATAATCTTGACAAAACTACATCAATAATGAAAATAGTGAAATGACAAATTTAACCCGATTTGTTAAATTTAACGGCTGAAATACATTGAAGGGCTGACAATATACACTTTTAGAGATTTAAGGGCCAAAGTAAACGAAAAATAGTTAAGGGATCAAAATAAAATTGACTTAAGAGTTCAAGGGCTATTGATGTATTTTACCCTTTAAGTTTTAAGGGTGTTCGTTAAAGATTATCTATCAACTTGCCTGTGATTCCATGCACAGCATGAATAAAATTAATCTTGTAAAGAGTGAATGACCACGGATAAATTAATTTTAAAATCGTGAATAATGTAATTTAGTTAATTGAAATCATATATGCCACGCCATGTGAACTATGACATGCCATATCTTGGGATTACACTAACTTGCAAAACATGGTACGTACTTTGAAAATTTAATTGCCACAGTCACACAATAATCACCTTCAAATATCAATAGACCATAATATAGATTTCACATAAGCAAGGTTATAAATATTCCCTACAGAATTATAAAGCATACTTAAATAAATCTAGTCGGTAGGTATGTTCAGAGCAATGAATAAGTCAAATGGTCACGACACTAGCCACTAATGCGTCGCTTTACTTACACTCGTAAGTACATGAGATCGTATCAAATAATATAAATGTGAATATCATTCCACAAGAACTAGTAAATAAGCACTAAAAATTAATAATCTCTATTATTCGTACAAACCGACTTTTGAGATATGAGATTTAGATACATGACTAAATAATAAACTAGGGTAAATAATAGATTAAATGCAATTCAAGATTATCCAAGTGTTAGGATTCCACTAATTGCTAGGCATAAACTGTGTTCAAGTTATTCATGTTAGATTTTCAAGATTTCTAGTTGAGTTCTCTCATGCAATTTGATAACTCTAGGAAACTAGAGTCATATGTATCCTAAATGTTAACGATTTTGTTACTAATTTTGAGCATTTTTAGTGATTTAGTAGATGTTTTTGTCTATTTTTACTTTTATATATCAGCATGTGTTAGTATATGTTTATTAAGTGTATTAGTACTTATTTAGGTATTAATTATCATATTTTATTCGGTTATTGTGTTTGGAATTTGTATCTTGTCTTTAACCTAATTTTGTTGGGAGTTAGGTTCTCATTTGTTTTTGTCTGTCTTTGGTTTTTGGTCTCCTCGTGAGTGTTTTGTTTCATTGTTTAAGTTATTTAAGTGTTTATTAGAGCTAATAATGTAATTTAATAATATACTTTTATGTGTTAGGATCACATGAACAAAAGGCACATCAATCAGATGTCGGATGAGGATTTTCAGAGTAAAACAACGAAAATGCACTAAAGCTAAGTTGGTCACCATGGTGACCAATTTTATGACTAGAAATTGGTGATCGCAATCAGAGATTTTTTGTGGGTAAAAACGTCCAGAACAAGTATATTTTGACAATTGCCAAAATTTCTCTCCCATCCCTAGCACTATATATAGTACATTTAAAGATCTTCTTTTACATAGTTAGAGTGTTTTACTAGGTGTTAATGTAGGCGAGAGTTTTCCTTCATCTTCCTCTTTATTTGGAGAGGATTTTCTTAAATTAAATATAGTTTAGTATAATTTCTAATGTACTAGTTGTGGATTGAAGATCATTGATGTAAGATCTTTGATGTTTATGTTCAATCTCCTTTACTTTGTTTTAATTTTGTATAGTTTAGTCTAATTGCTCTATTTTAGTCTAATTGCTCTATTTATATGATTACTTTACTTGATTTCTTAGTTGGAATGGTAGATTAGTTCATGTTTTTTTATTTAATTGCTTTCTTTACTTGATTTTTTAGTATAATTGTAAGATTAGTTCATGAGCTTTCTTTAAAAATATGTTTTTAGTAGTAATTTGTAGTTACTAGATTTAAATGCTTTCAAAAAATGCTCTCTTTCTACATGCTATCTTAGAAGTGTACACTATTTTATGGGCTTCCTTTAATTGTATTTTCATAGTGATAATTAGTAGTTTACATAAGTTAATTGTTGTTTTAAGATGCTTTCTCTTTTACTTGATTTCTTTAAATACTCTCTTAAAATGCTATCTTTTTACTTGCTTCCTTTAATTACTTTCTTTAAAATTCTTTTCTTAGTGTCAATGTTTATTTTAAAGCATTAGTTAGTCTTCAAATTATTTTCTTAGTCTCTTAAATTCTGGTTATAGTTAAATCACCCTAAAATCTGTCACTTCATCTAATAATCTAACCAAATAATCAGTAATTATAGACCACTCCTTATGGGTTCGATCCCTATTTCCGTTTACTACTAGTTGACAACCCTATACTTGCAGGATACTGCATAGTTAGTAGTAGGATTTAGGTAATTTATAAATGATATAACTAGGTGTTTTTCAAATGAGGCATCAGGTTTTTGGCGCCGTTGCCGGGGATTGATTTTCGGTAATATCGATACAATTTGGTTACAATAAAAGACTAGATTGAACTTCTTTGTTTTTCTTGTTTAGTTGTCTCATCTATCGAAAAACAAAAAACATTTGTTTTTTTTGCCTATTTAAAAAATTCAAAAAAAATTTCATTTGGTAGTTGTGTTCTTATTTTGAAAAATCTGAAATAATTTATTTCCCTTTTATTTATAATGCTTTATTTTAAAAGTTTTGCTTTAGTTTGAGTAATCGGCTTATAATAAAGGCTTGTAGTTTTGTACTTAGTTTAATTGTATTGTGTTATTAGTGAATGATTTTTGGACTTTCTTGGACGAATTTGGTAATAAATGATAATGTTAATGCCAATATAGTATTTCTTGTGATTATTGTGGTAATTGTTGGATGAACTTGAACTTGATTTGCTACTTGATTATAGAAAGTCTACTTGTTGAGACACTAGACTTGCTAAGTTTTGGGTTAATTTTTGACCAAATGATATGAATGCTTGACATAGAATTGAGCGTAGTTTTGGTTGTTGAGTCACTTTTTAAGGCTAATTATGTGTGAATCTAAATTTGGAGGGAGGAATAGGACATACAGGTAACCTTCTGTTGTGTTTAAACCTAGTTAACCTTAATTGTGTTTGTTTTCTTCCTTAATTTGTTTAGACCCGCGAAGTCCTAGTGACCCCTTCTTAGTGTAGCATTGTAAGTTTAGAAAAGGATAAGTAACCTCTAAACTCATATGTTTAATTGAAGTTGCATTTGTATGGTTTACTTGGAATTGCTCATTGTTTCTTTAATTAGTGTTGTCCTTCATATTGATGAAGTCCATGATAAAAGGTAGAACTCTTGTTCTATGTTCAATTTGAGGTTAATTAGTTGCTTTCATATTCACTTATTTAATATATTTCCTTCTTCTATATTAGCTTTTTGATTGTCCAAGTGTGATTCAAAGTCACTGCCTTATGTTATATTTAGTGTCTTATATGTTTTTATACTTTCTAGTAGTATTCTTATTTCTTGTGATATAGGTGAGTGGAAGGATGAGTTGTATTACTCATTATTTAAATAATGTGAAAAGTGTGGTGGTATTTATTGTCTTATTAATTGGAAATGGTGTTGCTTTGTGTTTGTAAAAGTTTGAATTGAATCTTAAACATAGGTTGTATTTCATGTGAAAAATGGGAATTAACCCTTGAAACTCAACTATATTTTCAACCACTTCATAAAATGTTGTCTTAACTAGTTTTGACCTCAAACCTTACTTTTTCTATAAGTGTTTATCCAATGTCAAATTCAAGTGATTATTGATATGGTTTAAACATTTCAAAATTTTTGAAAATTTATTTTGAGTAGAGAAAGAAATGAATTAAGTATTTTTGGTCATGTTGCATGAATTTACATTTTAGGATATTTTGTGGGTTTGTCAAGGTTTAGATTGGTACATTGACTGGGATAGTGTGAATCTCTTGTTATTATCAAATAGGTGGATTTTGAAAATGATTTAGGTATTTTTTTAGACCGTTTGAGCAAAACATTCTACCTTAAATTAATGTTATCCCTAGTGTTTCTGTTGAGCCTTATAGGTTAAT
Source organism: Cinchona pubescens (assembly GCA_025175665.1). Taxonomy (NCBI): domain Eukaryota; kingdom Viridiplantae; phylum Streptophyta; class Magnoliopsida; order Gentianales; family Rubiaceae; genus Cinchona; species Cinchona pubescens. Next base: position 6,312,600 of record JANKKI010000043.1, read on the forward strand.
TTCTTTGTCAACCACATAACTTAGCCATACCACTTTGTTTATCTATTCTCTCTTCATCCCATTACCTTAGTTATTTGGATTTGTCTTAGTTCTCCAATGTATTAATTAGTGCTTATATAATGGTTTAAAGAAAAATTTCTGTGTAATTGCTCTGGGATTGAAGTCAAGATACCCAGTATTAATTGTATCTCCCTTGTTGTAATTGATTGATTTATGTAACTGTTGTTATCTACGTAATTCTTCTATTAAAAGAAAGTTAAAAAAGTAAAAAAAGTAAAAAAAAAAAAGAGAAAGAGAGAGAGAGAGAGAAGAAAAAAAATTGAAAGTGTTGTGATTCTTTATTGAATAAAGAAGTTTCATCTTACCTTCAAAAGTTTATTTCGCTAGAAATAATATTTTGTCGTTTAAGTGTTGGTTGGTTAAGTCATGTTAGTTTTAGGACTTGTATGTATGGGATAGTAGTCCAAGAGTTTAGTGTATTGAAATGACTAAGGTGATTTGATTAACTTATATCGATATTTATCCTATCCTATTACCTTAGCCTACATTACAGGTTTTAAAAGTTCTAAATGACCCTTAATCTGGACTATCAATTATTCGAGAGTCGACGTGAAGCATTGTTTCAGTAAATATTCTTCGCTAAATCTTGCGGTACCAACAAATATCATTTTATGTCATTTGCATCAATTTGTGCTTCTCAAAACAAGTATTAATGACCTGTCTATACTTCAAGCAAATTTTTGAGAAACTTGACCTATTTGTCCAAGATCAACTTACATTTGAATTGGAATTTCATAAGCACTTCATTAGTCAAAGTAATGTTTGTACCTAAAACTAGTGTGCACTTTTCTAATTGAAGGGGAGGATGAAAATGTTGAGTTTGTTGAGTTAAAACCTCATTTTTTTACTTTTGACTTTTGCATTATAGTTCAACATTTCAATTTGTTGGGGGTATTATGTGTTTTGTTCTAGTCGTTTTCCTGTTGTTCCTTTTCCTTTCTAATCTTTATTTTGCTTGAGGCAAGTAAAAATTTAAGTTTGGGGGTGTGATAACTCTAGGAAACTAGAGTTATATGTACCCTAAACTTGAATATTTTTGCTCTAGTTTTGAGCATTTTTAGTGATTTAGTTTGTGTATTTGACTATTTTTGCTTTCATATTCTAGAATGTGTTAGTATATGCTAATTTAGTATTTTTAATATTATTTTTGTATTTTTATATAATCAATAAAGTGTATTTATGTTTAGCGTTTGGTCAAAGAAAATGATACAGCTATCGAATAGGAAACGAGCCAAATCAATCCATAATTTGATGATAACGCCAAGCCAAATTCTGGCCAGGAAAAAACCTAAGTATTGGTAACCATGGTTACAGATTCCCTTCTTCAAACTAGTGACCGCGGTCACTGATACTTAGAAAATTTTCTAAGGGGGAAGCTCATCATCATGGTAACTGAGGTGCGGTTAAACTTTCAGTGGCAAACTTGTTGGTCACCGTTGTCAAGAAAGCAAAGAAGAAAAATTGGTTACTGCAGTTACCAAGAGAAGTCAACTTGAGCACTGGTTACCACGATGACCAGAATGAAGAAAGAGTTCCTATAACCACGGTGACCAGAATGAAGAGGAATTCGAGTAATTGCGGTGACCAAGCTGATAAATCATCGGGATCACTGAGTGTGGTCAGAGAATTTTTAAGGGTAAAATTGTCTAGATCGAGGCAAAGTAATGCTGCAGCCACTTCCTCCAATCCTAGCACTATAAATTATAAATACACCATTTAAACCCTTTTTAGAGGCTAAGTGAGGTAGAAGTAGAGTAGAAGTAGGCTAGTTTAGTTTTTCATTTTCCTTCCCATTTGGGGAGGATTTTCTTAAATTAGATGTTGTTTAGTATAGTTTCTAAGCTCCTAGTTGTAGATTGAAGACTCCTAGTGTAAGAACTCTTTAGTTTATGTTTAATTTTATTTGTTTTATATTAATGTGTTTAGTGCAAACGTTAATTTTAAACCTTTAATGGCTTTCTCAATTTAATTGGTAGAATTAGTTTATGGACTTTTTATTTAATTACTTTCTTCACTTGATTTCTTAGATTAATTGGCAATTAGTTTATAGGCTTTCCTTAAAAATGCTTTCTTAGTGGTAATTGCATGGCTTTCTTTTTTTCCCTTTGGCTACTCGGCATAGGGATGAATTGGAGGCTGAATTTAGTGTTCCTCGCATTCAAGTTGACACAGGTCAGCACAAGCTCAAATTGTGGAAGAGGGCTTCTTCTTCTTCACTAGACGGACAACTCTATATTGTACTTCCTGTCATGACATTGTGGAATCTTTAGAAGGTTAGAAATGCTTTTATTTTTGACAATGTCTTGACTAATATATCATTGCTCTTGGCTAGTGTTCGAAGAGACGTCTACTTTGCAAGTCGGGTTAAACCTTTTGAATCTTCTTTACTTCCCTCGGCATGGTGGTTTTGGTGTATAACCCGTTTGAGTAAGCCTTCTCCTACAATTGATTTGTTGGTCGCCTCTGCCTTTGTGTTCTTACCAGTTGAATGTGGATGGATCATCTTTGTGGAATTCTAGAGCAGCTGGTGGTAGGGGTGTTGTTCGCTCAGCACAAGGGATAGTCTTAGCAAGATTTTCCTTGACTTTCAAGTTTGTAACAAATATACATACTGAAGCATTAACCTTGAAAGCTGGTTTGCGACTATGTTTGGATTGGGGCTGGTTGGAAATTTTAGTTGAAACGGACTCCATGCCATTGTATTAAATGGTTTGTGGGGATATTTTGGTTGCTTGGAAACTTTCTTCACTCATTCGATCGATTCAATCTCTTTTGACAATTGGTTCTTTCCGTATCAGTATGTTTTTAGAGAAGCTAATATGGTTGCAAATTCCTTAGCTAAAATGGGCAACGCTACTCCTAGACTTCGGCTCACTTTTGATTCAATCATTCCTTAAGCGATTCGTGGACATATTCGATTAGACTCCATGCAAATTCCCAATCACATTAGATATCGTAGCCATTAGCTTTTTATATATAAACATTGTTTTATTATTCTTTGTTTTATATAGAGCTTTTAGTTTGGTCCCTTTTCTTATGTTCTTGAATCATTCAATTATCAATAAAATTTGGGAGTAGCGCCGCCCCACCAAGGTTCCGGTGGTTAGCTAACTTGAAAAAAGCAATTAAGATTAATTAGGATAGATTAGTTAATGGGTCTTCTTTAATTATATTTGTAGCTTAGTTTTTGATTTGAGAGTTTTTCAAATTTCTAAAAATTTTGTTCCTTAATTGCTTAGCATGTTTCTTTGATTTTCTACTTGGTAATTTTTAAGCTAAGTTGTCATGAGTAGGGTAGTGGGTGTTAATATTTTCGTAGCATGAATTCTAATTTTTTAGCACTAATAGCCCTACAATGTTGTAACTTTTTGGCACTATGAGAAAATGGTGTAATTCACTTATATTGCACTCCAGAGACTTGCTTTGTTATATTTCGAGGAAAAATTTTGGTAGATAACTTAATTTGATTTAAAGATGAGGGTAGGCTTTTCTTTGGACGTTTGAGCCTTTCAAGCCAACCGTTTTGTAAAATTTATCTCTAAAGCCTATTTGAACCTTATTCTATTTTGAATGGATACAAGCACCATTCGTTTTTTTTTTCTAACTCCTTTTTTATCTACCTTTGGGAGTTTTCCTAAATGTTCCAAAAGACCTTTTAGTACCAAATTAATTATTAAGGGGATATAAGTATGGGAGTTAGTTGTATGAGAGTGTTAGAATGAATGGTGTACAGTTTTCGGTGAAGGGGTGTTAAAAAAAAATTTGTTGACCATAGCAGGTGGTGCCCATCACTGGCACCAGCATTGGAGTATTACAGGTGGTGCCCATCACTAACACCTGCATTGGATTGTTTGTAGGTAGTGCTTATCACTGGTACCTGCATAGATATTTTTTACGGGTAGTGCCTATTGCTGGTACCCGTTTTGGAGAAAAGAAAAAGGAAGAAAAAAATGGGAGATATTTAAATTTGGTTACAAGGTGTTGGTGAGAAGGGTTGAAATTAAAAAAGTAGAATTTTATTTTTCTTGTTGCACAAAATTTTTATGGGTGTTTGGAGAATTAAGTGTGGGGTTACTTATTCGAAAGATAGGTGTTTTAATGATCAAGAAGAAGTTTTATGTTAATGTGTGGCCAATATTAATTTAAAGCTCTTTTTCTTATTTGTTTATCCTTTTCCCTTTCTTTGTTAATCAAAACCCTAGAATTACGTTAAAAGCTTAAGGTCCTACCTAATTCAAGTCGAGTCAGTTGTCTACATTAGTGAATAAATGTAAGAAGAGTAAGCTATGGAGTGTTTTGAAAAATTAAAAGCGTTTGCATGATTTGAGCTAAGTGTTTTAAAAGTTATTTTTGTATGGCTATACACGCACTTGCACCGAAATTCATGTATAGGGGTTTATTATCATTTGACTATTTTTCTTGTGATGGTTTGGTTCTTGGTTATCCATGTGGATGATTGATGAGATGTGTTGACGTTTAAGAGTACGTTTGTTATTTATTTCTATATTTTGCTCGAGGACGATAAAAAACTAAGTGTGGGGTATTTGATAAACTCGTAAATGTAATATATTTTATGTCAAAAACTTGTTCGGTGAAATATTGATTAGATTTTGAAGACAATGAACAAGTAATAATAAAAGAAAACCTTAATTATCCTAATCAACTTCCACACTCTCACAACTATACGAGGTGAGTTTGTATATAGGATGAGTAAGGATCATTTCCACAACAACTATTGGAATAATTACTAGGTTCACAAGCCAATTGACCAGTTAGACAAGATAAACAGTGATTTTTAACTAAATTTAAACCAAATTTAATCACAAGAAAGTAAAATAAAGACAAGAATATAAAATATTAATCCTACAAAAAGAAATTGAATATAATTAACTAAAAACCCTAATTTAATTTACCCTAATTGCAAAAATTTAATCAAGAACAAAAATTCAAATTAATCTACTCTATAAAAGAAATCAAAAGCGAGCTTTTCTGGAATAAAACCCTAACTACTAAACTATGAAAGCAATTAAGAATTTAAAAGCAATAAGACAAGAACGATAATTAAAGAATAAGAACGTAATAAAAAAAGATTTAAATTGCATAAAATAAATCAAACTCAGTAATTGCAGCGAGAATCAGTGTTGATGATTTTTGAGTTTTGAATCCTTGACAAGAGAATAAAAATCTTGTTTGAACGCTTGAGAAAATCTACCTTACGGCTAAACTATCACTCTAACTATTGAAAACTAAGAAACTAAGAATGGCTAATGATTAACTCTGTTTCCTCCCCTTCTTTTGGTATATTTAAAGGTATTTTTAGGGTTTTGGGGCTCCAGGATGAAAAACTTACTATTTCCCATGCAAATGGGCCCACAAGAGGACTTTTCTTGCAAAATAAGCAAACTTGTAAGACCTATCCATCGATCGGCGCATGTGCACTGCAATTCTTTCGCGCATGTGCGCTCTGGGTGGAACCAAAAGTTGAGCTTCTGGAGCTAGTGCGCACGCACATGTGTTGCAATTCTGTCGCCCATGTGCGCACCTGGCAGAATCATCTTCAACTTTCTCCTCGATTTTGACCGTGATGTAGGCCGAATTTGGGAAACGCAAAACATGGTAGTTTGATTGCTTCGTTAGGTAGAATTCAACTTTGAAAGGACAAACAAGCAATAATTAACCACACTAATTCACTATAATCTACCAAACTTCCGCAAGTATACGGAGTTGATAATGGAATAGGATGAGTGGGTATCATCCCAGCCTGATTGTTGGAAGGCAATTACCAAGATTTACGGATATTTGAGTAGTTAAGCGAAATCAAACAAGGGATGATGGAACTATTCTAATAAAAATCATAATTCAATGAAAGCGATAAAAATTTAATTTTAAGCTAGATTGACTAAAAAGCAAGTAAATGAAAATAACCAATTACGATATTAAGAAACTAGTTAATCTATTCTAGTAAAAGCAAGTAAAGGAAAGCCCTTAATTCTAACCTAATTTAACCAATTAGATTATTAAAACTAAAATCAAAAGCAAGCAAATTACCTAATTAAAAGGACTACAAATAAGAAACCTTGAAAACTAAAGCAACCATTTCTAAACTAGAAATTGGAAAGAGTTAAACTTGAAATCTAATTATTTTTGGATTTTTGATAAAAATAGAGAAAGCCCACTAGGAATTAACTAGAAATTAATGTAAGAAATTGAGAATTCTTAACTAGAAATGCAAGAAATTATCAAGAACCCTAATTTACCTAAGAAACCCTAGATTGCAAGCAAAGAAATTCTTACTAAATTAGACTAGAAAGCATGTAAAAATTATATGTACGTGAAACTTGCGATTAGCCCACTACGATTATTTAATCAAAATTCAAACTTGACAAGAAATTAAAAGAAGATCAAAGAGACAATTAAAGAGAAAATTCTATTAAAGAAGAAAACTTGGAGTTCAAGATATCCTAAACTATCCTAAAATCTACCAACTATCTACTACTCCTCTACTTACTATTTCTTAAAGTAGCTTAAATAGTGTAATATTACACTAGGTAAAAATCAGGAGTTGCTGGCAAAAAGTTTACAAAATTGACCTTACAACTTAACTCTCAGCGAGTAGAGATCGCGATATGGAGAGTTTGAAATCGTGATCTCGACTCTAATACATTAAGACAATTTCCCGATTCGAGATCGCAATATGGAGAGTTTGAGATCGCGTTCTCTACTCTAATACATTAAGACAATTTCCTGAGTCGAGATCACGATATAGAGAGTTTGAGAAAACGATCTCGACTCTCTTCTCAACATTCTTTATTTCTTCTGTTATTGCAATTTGGCCCCTTGAGCTTTGGTCATTCCAGCTTCTAATCTCTAATTTTTACCTGCATAATATTAATCACCATTAAGCAATCAATTATTCTAGAATTTTAATAAAAACTTATCAAATTTAACAAAAACGAAAATACAAACACATATGAAAGAAATTAACTAAAGTCTTCAATTAATTACCCAAAGTTCGGGATTTAAAGTTATCTACCAAAATGCTATAATTTAGAGGAAAATAACTCTAGTTTACCAGAGTTATCACACCCCCAAACTTAGTGTTTTGCTAGTCACGAGCAAAACAAAGATTAAAATTAAAAGAAACCTACTAACACTCAAACATATAAACACCTCCAAAGTTGACGTGACACTTGATGAATCATGGATGTACTTAGAACACTTAAGAAAAATCTCAAAAAATATTCAATACTACATGATATATGAAGTATATGAGTGAATCAATCCAAAATTGAAATTTTGTTTTTCATAGAAGCACACATTCATTCACTACACAAGATATCACATCACCAAGCATTACCATTCTCAAAAAGAATTACCAAAAGGTTTAGTTCTTTTAATTTCAACATCATTACTTCTCAAATAACAAATATTATGAAGTTAGTCAACTATCTCAACTAGGCATTATGAAAATAGAAGTTCAATTAGGAATGAACTTTAATACAAATGTCACACATTTCGGGAATAGACCTCCTGTTAACAAGGAGTAAGTAATATGAGATTAATGATAAGTATTACAAACATTTACTCCTTAACTTATTGGTATATTAAAACACAATTCCTAATGGCTTAATTCGGAGAAACAACAAGGATACATGTCGGAATCCCGTACTCGCCTTATTACTATTCTAATGGCTTATTTCGGAGAAACAACATGGGTACATGTCGGAATCCCGTACTCGCCTTATTCCTAAATTATTTTTTTTGGACCTAAACCATGGAAAAGGAGTGAAATGTACCGAAAATTAATCTCGAATATCAATTATTCACAAGTTAGCAGAACATTCCCTATACAAACACACAAAATGTCCCAAAATTCCTTCTACTTCATTTAACTCATTTCTTTCCAAAAGATAGTTCATCAACCAAATAATATAAGTGATTTGATCAAAAACAACATTCCAAGTAAAATTTTCTAAAATTTCAGCACTTCTTCTTGAATAATGCCAAGTTTACGAATTCTTTATGTTGCAAACGAACTCTACTCACTCACACAAAAATTCTTGAAATGAATTAATCATATACTTCAATCACAAAGCATTGAACATCAAAATTTATCATCATTGAGTACCTAATCGATCAATTTCCCATCCATTAAACATCAAGTGGCAATAATATATATAAATTAACCATTCCCAACACAAAGCAATAGACACCCCAAACTTGTCTCTTTTATTCTAATTGATGAAAAAATCATCCTTCCACTCACCCAAAATTAAACTTAAAGACATACCCAAAAATAACAAAAACTACTCACATCATGATATAACTATAAACTAAGAACTAAAATTGAGTAGAAATGCTAAGAGTGATAAACTGTGCCATGCATCTCACCATTCAGCTTTCAAACAAAATCAGCATTCAATTCAACTCATCAACTAATGCAAAGATGGCATCAACTTAGGGCCCTTATCCATGCTACTCTTATTTGCCAATAATCATGACCAAAGCTACACCAAGTATCTAGCAAGAAATTCCACAACAAGTAGATTCAATCCATGAAGCATCAAACTAATTAGCTACTTGGCATCAGCTTAAGGCCATTAGCCAGATTACTAAAAAGGAAAATCAAGTTACTTCCAAATTAAAAGACTAAAAATAAAATAAATTCATGGTTGAAGTGATTTTGAAAGGAAGAAAATGTTTTTTTTTTTTTTTTTTTTGACACTTTCGAGATCGCGATCTGGCCTATGGAGTTGAGATCGCGATCTCGACCAAATGACCATTCTGCCCTCCAGAAGTTTGAGCTTGAGATCGCGATCTCAAAATTGAGATCACGATCTCAACTCTGCATGAAAAATGTTTTTGTAGAAGTTCAGAGTTGAGATCGCGATCTCAAAAATAAGATCGCGATCTCGACCAAATGACAATTCTGCCCTCCAGAAGTTTGAGCTTGAGATAGCGATCTCAAGCTCAATTTCTGCAAAGTGAATTTTTTCACACTTAGCCGAAATTGCTCCACTCTTGACCATGTTTCTCCATTTGCAAGGATAACCTATGACAACAAAAAATTCACAAGTTAGGATGACAATTTTCACTCATTCTTTAGCACCATTTATTCAACTAAATAAAACTTAGATTTTTATCTAATATTCTAACCTAATTAATCTAAATTAAAGCATATACTAACGGAAAGCAAAAACAACTAAATGAAAAACTTGGGTTGCCTTCCAAGAAGCGCTCTTTTATAGTCACTAGCTTGACTATGGCATGACCCTCATTCTTGTGTTAATCGGACGATTTCTCGTCCGCCTTCAGTGATTCCTCCAAGGTAGGGTTTAAGACGATGTCCATTGACCTTGAAAGCTTCCTCTTTCCCCTTTATTTCCACCGTTCCATGAGAAAAGGTTTGGACCACTTCAAAGGGACCACTCCATCTTGACTTAAGCTTTCCTGGAAATAACTTGAGTCTTGAATTATAAAGGAGCACCAAATCACTGACTTTAAATTCCTTCCTTTGGATATGCTTATCACGCCACGCCTTTGTCTTCTGTTTATAAATTAATCTTAGAATTTTCAAATGCCTCCCTCCAGAATTCATCCAATTCATTCAAATCAAGCATCCTCTTTTCATATGCTTCCTTCAACTCAAAATTCAAGTTCTTTATGGCCCAATATGCCCTATGTTCAAGTTCCACCGGCAAGTGACACAGTTTTCCATACACAATACGGTAGAGAGACATGTCTAGGAGAGTTTTAAATGCCGTACGATAAGCCCACAAAGTGTCATCTAACTTCAATGCCCAATCTTTCCTAGCATTATTAACTGTTTTCTCTTGGATTCTCTTCAATTCTCGGTTTGGCACCTCCAATTGACCCGATGTTTGTGGGTGATAAGCTAAAGCAACCTTGTGTTTCACCCCATATTTTGTCATTAATGCCTCAAATTGAGAATTCTTGAAATGTGATCCCCCATCACTAATGATAGCCCGAGGAATTCCAAACCGAGAAAAGATATTATTGGGAAGGAATTTAGTAGCCACGTTGGCCTCATTGGTTGGAGTAGCAATTGCAATCTAACTCCCCCATGTTCAACCCACTTCGACACATAGTCCACCGCAACCAAAATATACTTATTAGAGTATGAGACCAGATAAGGTCCCATGAAATCAATCCCCCATGTATCAAATACCTCCAACTCAATAATGCCATGAAGGGGCATTTCATGTTTCCTTGAAATATTAGCCACCCTTTGACATTCATCACATTTGAGCACAAAATTCCGGGAATCCTTGAACATAGTTGGCCAATATAAACCACATTGTAAGACCTTGAAAGCTATCCGTTGATCTCCATGGTGCCCCCCAACCAGAGATGAATGACAATGTCTTAATACATCGGATACTTTACATTCCGGAACACATCTCTTTAGGACTTCATCATTACAATTTCAGAACAAATACGGTTCTTCCAAAAAATAATGTTTAAGTTCCGCAAAGAATTTCATCCTCTCATTGATGTTTAGCATCTTTGGTACAATCCTTGCCACAAGATAATTCACAATATCCGCATACCATGGACTCACCTCCTTCACCTCGAAACAACTTCTCAATTATGGATTCTTCATTGATTATCCCTTCTTCAAGATTGACAAGTCTAGATGCCTCAATTCTTGACAAATGGTCGGCTACCATGTTTTCCACACCCTTTTTGTTCTCTGACACTAGAGTCAATCACAACATGGGATGTTATAGTGGAAATATTTTTAGGTAATTAATTCACTCATTCTAAAATTGCTAGGTTATGCAACAAGATTACATTTTTTTTTTTTGAAGAATAACCTGGAGAGTTTGTACGAGACGTGGGAAGATTTAAGGAATTGCTTAGGAGAGTACCTAACGTGAGTTGCCCTTATGGTTACAAGATCAGACATTTTTAATGGTGTGACCCCATCTATGAGGAATTTAGTTGATGTTGTTGGCAATGGTATGATCATAAAGAAGCTACCAGAATAAGCATATGAATTGTTAGAAGAAATGGTGGCTAATGCATGCCAAATGGTATGGTGAAAGAGCATAGTCAAGAAGAGCTAATGAAGTTATTGAAATTTAGCACAGTCCATATTTGTTGTGCAATTATAAGCATTGCACAAGAAGATCAATGATTTAAACATGAAAAATTTTGATGTGTATGATTTTTGTGGAGAAAGCCATCTAAATCGGAGTGTAAGGTAGGTAATAGTGGTCAATCTAATTTTGAAAATGCCAACTATGTTGTTGATGGTTTTAACATGAATCTATTATCTAACAATTACAATTTGGGATGGAGAGACCATCCTATCTTTTCTTGGAGTAATAAGAATCAATAATGTTTGCCCATGAATTTTCAACCTTCGCCACCTTCAATGCAACAACCAGAGAGGAAATCTAACCTAGAGGACATGATGATCATGCTCATGAATGAAATGAGGAATTATGTTCAAACTTAGAGAATGAGACAAGAGTTTTGATTTAAAATTTGGAACTATTGAAGCAACTTGAAGAGAGAAAGCAAGGAGGTTTGCCGAGCAACACTATTAACAATCTGAAGGAGGAAGTCAATTTTGTATTTACTTTGAGGATTGGTAAAGTAGTGGGGTATCAAAATGGGATTGAGCAGCCTATTAATGTTGATGATGATATTTTGAGTAAACTCATTCATAGAGTGGTGTCTGACCAGTCTAGTATTAATCAAAAGTACACTATTCCTATGATAAGGAATGTGAGTGATAAAGAAAAATTTGTTGAACTTTCTAACGGGGTTACACTTCCTTTCCCTAATGTTCAATTTAAAAATTGATAGAGATTTGCAAATTTGAAATTCTTTGATTTGTTTAGAAAATTGCATGTTAATATTCCTTAAGTAGATGTGCTTGAACAGATACCAATTTATGCCAATTTTATGAATGAGATCCTTGTAAAGAAAAGGAAGCTGAAGGAGGATGGTACAGTGACATTAATTGAAGAGTGTAGTGTAGTTCTTTAGAAATCTCTTCCTCCTAAAATTAAGGATCCAGGGTGTTTCTTCCTGCCTTTCATAATTGATGATTTTTTATTTGATAGTGCATCATGTGATTCTATATGATTTGATGCCTTTATCTGCTTATAGAAAGCTAGGCATGAACAATGCCAAGAATACATCTATTTGTTTATAGTTAGCTGATATATCCACAAGGAGTCCCTGTGGAGTTGTGGAGGATGTCCTTGTACAAGTTGATAACATCCTTTTTCTTGCTACTTTGGTGATTCTAGACATGAATAACATTGAGGACATGCCTATGATCTTAAGAAGGATATTTTCGGATACTAGTAGTACATTGATTTATGTTCAAAATAGAAAAGTAGAGCTGTGTGATGAAGAGGAATCTATCACTTTTTAAGTGTTTTCAGTTGACGAGATGCCTCTGAAATTGGGTTATGAACCGGATATAAGTGTGTTCTTAAAAGGTTGTCCATTTGATATGGGGGAGTGTTAGAGCATGTGTGAGTGAGATGATAAAGTGTTTGATATTTTGGTTTGAACAATTTCTGCTCGGAATTGTGCAGTGGTGGAGGAGTAGATTAGAATCCTACCATTAATTTACCTCAATATACAATGATTTGTATTGAAATTCAGGCTAATAGCTATAAATTAGAACTAATTTTTATCCCTACTGCATGTTTTCTATTATTTTGTTACTTAGTAGTTAATTTGTGTTAATTTCTTATGTTAACTGTTGTTTTTGTTGTGTATGTAGGTAGTTTGAGTGGCCAAAAGTATGCAAGTTGAGTTGGAAACTAAGAATTTAAAGATGTTCTGGAGCTCGAAAGCCGTGGACTTCATCCATAGTATATTTCGATTATTGTGGCATTCATTGCAAATATGAACTTATGGAACTCAAGCGTCGTGGCATTGTGCTTTTTGCCTATATCGAGTGTTGAGGAATTGCATTAACCCTAATTTTTAATTGCAAGTGCCTCAGCATTCTATTTTACTATAGATGAAGTATTGCGGCCGTTATGACTGCCTTCCTTTAAAGAGCCGTGACAGTGCCTTCATTTTTAATTCCATTTCAAAACCAAAATTTTCCCTTTTCATTTAGGTTATTTTTGGTACAATTGATACTTCTAACATCTATTTTGGGCTTAGGAGAACATCAAAAGTTAAAAACATCATAAGACACGGATGTATATGGTGTTGATATAATGAAGAAGTTTGGAAGTAATACCTCTGCAAAACTTGAGTCTATCATTCAGGATGGGGAATGGATTTTGCCAACTGGGAGGACGAGGAATGCTCAAGTCTCAGAGTTAATTGAACCTTTGAAGCCCTGTGTTCCAATAGTAAATGGTGAAGATGATTTTAAATGGATTTATGAAAGTTCTGGGCAGTTTACAACTACTATTGCTATGAAATTGCTCAGTTTGTCCATGGGAAAAGTGCCTTGGTTTCATGTGGTATGGTTCCCTAAACATGTCCCAAGATTCTCATTCATTTTATGGCTGGTTTGTAGAAATATAATGAGTACAAAAGATAGACTATACAAAATGGGGATTGTAAATGATAAAGGGTGTTTGTTGTGTAATAGGCTAAATGAATCCGTGGATCATTTGTGAAACTTTGAGTGTGATTATACTGCATATGTCTGGTCCAGATTACAGAGATATTGTTTGCTATATAGAGGGTCTTACATATGGAAGGATGAGCTGGAATGGTGGGTTCAGAATAGTAGATCAAAAGACTTTCTGTCTGACTTGAGGAAAGTAGTGTTAAGTGCAGCCATTTACTTAATTTGGAAGGAGAGAGACCAGAGAGTTTTTTGTAACAAAAGTAAATCTGTTGATGTTGTGGTCGATGAGGTTGTTAATGTGGTGAAGTTAGTTGTGTTAGGCTAGAAAAATGTTGTTAGAACAAAGGAAAATTGGGAACTCAGTTTGGACTGGCAATTTCCTCAAAGTATTTTTTGTAGTTAATTGGTAGTTGGAGTTTTTTGATAATACTTTGCGTCTTGTATACCTTTGCTTCTTAGCTTTGTTTTGAGAAGCTGTCTGCTTCTTCTTTGTGTATAGTCTCTTTGGAGATGACTCGAGACAATTTCTGGTTATGTCAAATACAAGAAAGAAGCTAAAAGTTTACCTAAAAAAAAAAGACACGGATTTAAGTCGTCGAAGGAAGACCAAATTGGGGATTTCCATTTTCTAGAATTTTGTGATATTATTTTGATTGGAAATAACTAGAGGTAGCAAGTGGATCCAAATACATTTATTATCCAAAACTATCACACTGAGATGGAATTAGTTGATTCTAAAAAGTTTAATGGATATAAATAGTTTATCTATTTACAATCATTAATTAAATAGATTTTAATGGATAAACCATCTAATCCATTTATCTACAACAAATTATGTGGCAAAATGGATAAGGGGATAATCCACAATTTTAGTTAAATGGAATTGAATAAAATTCATCCAATCTATTTAAAGTCATTTGTGAGATGGATTTAAATGGATAATAGATAAACTATTTATCCATACTAAAACCATTTAAGTTTTAATTTTTCCCACCTCGCATTCCCTCTTGAATACACTTGCACACACACGCACACACATTTGCACACACTTATACTCATCTGTCACACACACTTACATATATTTACATACACTTTCACATATTTTTATACATACATACACAAATTTTCATATACACACATATTTTCACACACTTTCAAGCATTTTCGCACACACATTTTTTCATACACTTACACACACATACAATTGCACATATTTTCACATTTAAACACACATTTAGACACACTTACACATATTTTCACTCTCTCACACACACATACTTACGCACATCTTCACACACACACACTTATACATACTTTCATACATTTTTACACACTTTCACACATTTACATATATATTCACACACGCACACACATACTTACACATATTTTCGCACACTTTCTCATATTTTCACACACAAACACTTTCATATATTTTCACACATACACTTGCACATATTTTCTCTCTCATACACGAAAAATTTCTAAAATCGTGCTTCTTTTCAAAATTGTTCTTTTTTTATGCCTATTCCAAATTGTAATTCCGGGCCGGTGCGAATGCGAGTTCCAAAAAATATCGAACTACTGTGACAAATATATTTTGTGTTGGTAGTTTATATTTTTTATGTTTTTGTATTTTAGTTTAATAATATTTTTTATGATTTAAAGATAATGGTTTACTATTCCCAAATATCTTACTACTTCGTTAATGTTATAGTTTATAATTTACGGTTTAGTATTTCAGTGATTTTATCTTACAGTCTTATCCTTCATTTTTCTATTTTTGTAATAGTGCACAATTTCCCTTCGCAATATACATAGTCAAATTTGCTAAATCCTTCATTTTTCTATTTTTGTAATAGTGCACAATTTCCCTTCACAATATACATAGTCAAATTTTCTAAATCCTAAAAAAAAAAAAAAAATTCACTACCTCGCATTTTTGAAATGAGAGGTTAAAAAAAAAAAAAAACAATTTAATTTGACCTCGCATTCTCAGAATGTGAGGTCAATTTTTTAAAAAAATTAAGAAAACCTCGCATTCGGTGAATGCGAGGTCTTTCAAAATTTATTTATTTATTTTTTTTTTTCAAAAATTTTCTGGAACTCGCATTCTCCGAATGCGAGTTCCATCGGCCCAGAATTACAATTTGGAATAGGCATAAAAAAAGAACAATTTTAAAAAGAAGCACGATTTTAGAAATTATTCCTCATACACATATGACACACACACTTTCACACACTTAACCACATACTTACATTTTCACACACATACACTTACACATTTTCATGCACATACACTTACACACATTTTCACACACACATATTTACATAAACACTTTCACACATTTTCACACATACATACACTTACACACATTTTCACACTAATACAAACATTCACTCATTTTCACGCGCATACACATACACTTTTACACATTTTCATACACATACACACACTCTTGCATGTTTGTTCATACACTTTCATACATAGTGTTTCACAGATACTTACGTATACTCTCACATACTTACACCTAAACTAAAACTGAGTTACCTATGTGAACCAATCAACTTATACACGATAAATATGTTCATTTCTCCATACACACAATACATATTAATCATGCATAACATTCTAGTGTAACTTTAATATTTATACATGGACAAATGACAATCATTCAGGTATTTCCGGTAGTACTCCTGAATGAAATTGAAATGTGTAAGAACTACTAACTTTGTATTTAATTGATTTGTAAATCCTAAGTAAACTTGCCTGATTCTTCACTTCTTCGACCTATAAGCACAAAAAGATAGCACCTCACAACTCAGCAAACATCTAGGCGGAAAATAGAACTAAAAACTACACAAAACATGGACTGTAAATTCTAACTTCAGGGAGGCAGATGCTGGGGCATTTGGTTCTAGACCAAACTAGAATGACGTAGCGCTCTATGTTCTGCCTCAAGAACATGAAGAAGCTGGTCACTCCAGCAAACTGCTCCGCGGAGCATCTCAATACCAGCCCCCCCAAAATCATTTCAAAATCTCAATACCAAGTGCCAAAAATGTTTACAAGTTATTCAACCTAATCAAGTAGGTGTGAATAGTACACAAAATGCTAAGCATAAACAAAAACCATGCAAACCCAAAAGCTAGCAAATCCTTTAATTGAAATTGCCCTAAAACTTGTGTTAAAGCATCTATTCTAACCATAAATCAAGGCTGGACACAAAGTAGAAAAACTTGGGAACAAGAATCACCTAAGCATATACAAATCATCAAGCAACTAGTCAAACCCTAGCTTTCAACCTTAACAATGGATCACCAAGAACTTACCTTGATTGTTAAATTTTGGTGATTATCTTAATTCTAAACCTTCAAACGGCACTTGATTCACTTGATTTCCACCTAAAACAACAAAAGAGAATGGGAGAACTTAGGGAAAATGATGGAGTTGAAGAGCAGTAAGAAGGAAGAGAGATTTCTCCTTAAAGGTAAGGATGGTGTTAGAAAAAGTTCATCAATTTGCACTTTAGTCCCTCAATTCAAGCCTTATATCATTTACTAACCCGGACTTAGTGAAAACTAATAAGTGTAAGGAAGCCATTAGAAGACAAGAATAGACAGTAATGAGGAAATCTGGGAATGTAAAATTGGCAAAAATGTTCGAGCGTCACAATATAACAAAGAGGAGAGAACACATTGAGAAGGGTCAATCCTGTATTAGGGGGTCTTACAAAATCAAATTGCCTACTCATGTAAATACTATAATTCAAAACAACAAAAAATTTGAATGTGTCCACTCAATTAATAAATGTTGTAAGGGAAAACCTCTAGTGGTTCATCTCAAGGATGGTGGGGCTCGAGATGTTGCATCGGCAAGTAATGGGAGATGTACGTTAGTAGGTGGGTTCAAAAAACCAAATAGAAGATAGTAGTTGCTCCACAGAACTTTTGCTAACAAACAACCGACGAATAGTGATGCTTCAATTTCAAATTCATAATTACTAGAATCATAAAAAACAAAAAACAAGGAGTATGAAAATCAATTTCATATGCATTCTATAATTAAGTATACAAGTTCAATCGTAGTTCCCAAGGATAAAGAATCTCGTAAGGAGCAAAACACTCACCAACCAGCCCAAATCTTTCAAAACAAAATTAATGTCACAACTACCAAATAGTGTGATCATGGAAGACAATTTGGTTTGAATTACTCAACCTACTTTATTGAGAGTGGTTGATGTGCCATGAAATATATTATTTTGCTTCGATCGTGGATGATATAGACATAATTCAAACTAATTTGGAGGCTATAGAAGATGAATCATTACCAAACAAGCTTACCTATTCAAAAGTCGTTGTTGGCAAAGTATCCCCCAAGCACACCCAAAAGTGAACTCTAATCAAGAAAACTTCAAAATTTTTGTGGATCTCAGAGGCAATAATGTATAAGATACGGTGACTCGTGAAGAGGAAATCTATCCTGAATCTCATCAATCATTCGAAGAGCATATTGCGCTATCTGGTCCATTAGATATAGAAGAAGAAATTTTTGAGGATAATCACAGCTTTCTCTATGTTAAAGACAAACCACGAAAATGCAATAATCATACTGCTCATCCAATGATTACACATCGAACTAATAAGAAACATCTTTAATCTTTATATTTTAGTAATTTATTTTTCAAGTTATTCAAATTATGAAAATAGATCAGGTCTGATGCCCTCTCTATCATGTACTCTTTGCAAGTTTTCAACAAATATGGTAGGAGTCAAAACCAAATCTCCCACCACTTTGGTGGTTTAAATTAAAAGAAAAATACTTGATCAAATTCTATTCCAACAAAATAAAAGAAAAAAGCGCTCAAAATTTCAATAACTGTCAACTTCTATTTTACTGCATACCTTTTTTAAGTTAACATAAGTGCAAAATTAAAGATTCTCATGAACAGTAATACCATTCATTAAAGTTGTAACTTCTTTTTGCCAAAAAAAAAAAGATACTAAAGACCAATCACCATTCAAACTATAGTTCTAAGTTTTTAAAATTATCATGACAAAAATATTGGGTTAACGAGTGTGGTTCCTTTTTTTTTTTTTTTTGTACATAGAAGAGAAGAGATAGCAAAATATGTGGCTCTTTTTATGCCCATAATTTTTCATTTAGTTGATCAAAAGCCCTACTCGGAATGGATTAATATAGTTCACAGATATATTACATATCTCTAGCTAGACATTTGGCAAGATGGGGGATTAAAGCTTTGGGTTAAGGGCAAAGAAGGAAACAATGAAAAGTCTTAACACCACATCCCTTCTGCATTATTGAATTCCTAAAAGGAAGTATGATATTTAATTTACATTTTATGTTAAAATGTCCACCATGGTTATGAGCGGTGTAAAAATTATGATTTATATGAGAGAAATGACTTCAATGGTAGCCAAAATTTTTGCTGAGGGCACATAGATACCTCATTTTTAATCTTGTCATTTTGTACCCTAATTTTTAAAATCGAATCTAATATGTTCATAATGATTTGCTCTATTTTGGTGGCTGGAGTAGGTCACATGCGTGGGCATTAGCATAGTTATTAAAAACGCGATATGCTACGAAACGTAATACAGGTACAAGGATGCTATTTACCATTTTTTAAAGTATCGGATATGTCGGGATAGGCTTAGTCGATACGTTGCGATACGTCACTTCTTAAAAAAAATTACTACATTATAGGGATAAAAAAGTAATTGATAGTATATAGTATAAATTTCTAATAAATGTTGAACTTTCAGTGAGTAGAGAAAAGAAAATGTTTAACTTTCAAAAACTATTTTCCTCAATCTAATGCTAAATAGTTTTAATTAAGTAAATTTAAAAAATATTTTCTCATTTTCTTAATAAATAAGAATTCGCTACCTTTAACGCTACGAATTGCTGTATTTCGGGACGCAAATGAATCGTATTTCAATACGCATGAATCAGTATGCAATTCGTAAGGGTGGAGAGAGTTTCCAATAACTATAGACATGAGGTCAAACTAGGTAGTATTTTCAGAACAACAAATATCTAAAATGTCGTAGCTTGAAGAGTTAAGCAAAATGACGTACTTCAGAGTCAAGATGAGCCAAAACTATGCAGCCCTTTTTTTTTTAATATATCTTTTTATTTTATCTTTCTTGTTGAGTTGGTAGTCATTATGGACAGGGCTGGCAGCAGTCCATTGCTCTAGTTGTAGGACAAATACTGTTAAATTTCCTAGAGATATTTTTGAGAGAAAATTTATACCACTGAAGTCAGAAATTCATGAGGAACACAATCTGGTTATCAAAATTGGCAAAAATGAATCAATGGCTGTCCAATGGGCCAAACCTATAGCGCCTCTGTTTTACCATACTAATAAAAGGACTGAAATTGGTAACAAAATATTATTACGAGGCATAGAACATGAATAAGCTAATAATTACTCAATAAAATCACGGAACTACATGAGGTGGAGAGAAAATCTGGATAGCCTTAGCAAACTTCTCTTATCATCCTTATGTTTTTAAGAGTTTTTTAATAAAAATTTTGGCTTAACTGATTTTTTTAGCTGTGTAATCCGTCAAAGACTCTTGTGTGCATGCTGATTTGTGTTTGTGTTCTGCAATTGGAAATTGAACAAATAGTAAAGGGATTAGGTTTCTGGTGAAGTAGACACAAATTTTTTGTTTTAGTTGTTTAGTTCTTCACATTTTACTCAAGCCCCAATAAACCTTGCTAGTATTTTTACTTTTTCACTTTCACCCCATGAACTTTACTTTTTCCATATTCAATTTTGTACTATATTGTTGACATTGTGTTCCAAAATTACTCTTGGTTTGGACTAATGAGCCACGCTGTGAGTTGCTTCTGCCACCTCAGTCCACCCAAATTGGGAATATTCTTGTATGGACCAAAGTGTACGGCTCCACCGTACACCTTGTGGTGCATATTTATCTACATCCTCTAACTTCTTTTAAAAAATTAAAAATTATAATACTTTATCCATAAGTTGGAGGATGTGGATAAATATAGCACAACATCTAGTCTGATCACAATGTGTACGTTAAAGCTTTACAACTTAGTCCATACAAGAATTTTTCCCCCAAATTGAGCAAATGAACTTATTAGACATAATTTCAAAAGATGCAGTTTCAAACGGCACAAATCAAAAGATGAAGTACCAATATGTCACTTAGTAAAAAGTTTGGTTACCATTGGCATTATTTACTCATTTATCTAAGAGTTAATTGTAATTTGTACCTTTGAACTATCATCAATTTATGATTTGCACCCTAAACTATCAGTTGGATCATTTATCTATCTTGTACTATGAATTTATAGCACATTTCTCAAATTTGTTATAAGCTAGTGAACTGTATATCTATTTTTAATAAAAAAGACTTCAAAACCGGTGAATGAATAAAAGTGTTGTAGTAAATATATGCAGATTGAAGGGACTAAAACTTTCTCATTCAAAAATAGCTAGAAAAATTTATTATTTTTAACAATGTGTCACAAATTGATAGCATAAGGCAATGTTTTTAACTCAAATCTGGATAGGCCAGTTTAACCGGTTAATACGAAAATCAGTCTCATGACGGTGTAATTGAATAAGAAAACCAGAAATGACAAATAATCTACCAAAACCCAATAAATCGATAAAAATAGGTTGAACCGGCCTAATTTGGTTTTTGAATTTATTTCAAAAAACTATTTAAAGTAATAATCAATTAAGAAAAATATTACTCTCTCTGTCCTATTTTATTTGGTATGGTTAAACTTGCACACACTTTATAAAAAGTTGATATTTAATCAATTTGTAAAATACATTTTCTATAATTTTCCCTCAATTCAAATTCAAAATTTGTTAAATGATTTTAGAGTTTCAATTTTGGAGATGTTAATTGTGAGAGTAATTAATGATGAAACATGACTTTTAATGCTATTTTTAGGACTTGCATGAAGGTAAAATAGATAAAATGTCCTTTTTATATTTTTCATTTTAAAATAGAACGAGTGACATATAAAATGGGACGGAGGAAGTAAGGCTTTCTAGTTCTAAAAAAAATGGATCTTTCCAGAATAGAAAATTTCACCATAAATCAAGTCTAAATTCAATCTCAATCAATCCAATAAATCAAGAAAAGAAAAAGGAGATGGGTAGCAGAGGAGTCCAAGAGAAAAGAGCGAGGAAGGACGAGGGGAAAAGGGAAAGAGAGGGAGGAGACAGGGAAAAATGAGAGAGAGGTAGAGAACATGGGGTAGGAGGAGAGGCAGAGACAGACACAGGGATGAAGGGTTGAGGGTGCAAAAGTATATGATAACGGACCATTCACAGTATAAAGTTATGAGCAAGGTTCAGATTATTAATTTACGATAAATATCCTTATCTAGCAATTTTTGTTTTAATGAGACAACTATTTGAGCCATGACCTCCATGTTATATTATAGAAAAATATTTTACCAAATGTCACTTTATGAAATAATATTTAAATGGTAACATCAAATTTTTTATTATTAATTAAACTTCTATTAATAGCTTATTTTTTTAAAGAAAGAATATAATTATTTTGGAGATATTTTTAATTTAATTTAATAATTTATAAACAACCTAATAGTTGATGTTATAAGTTTTTAATTATATTTTAATAACAATCAAGAAGAAGAAAAAAAACTTAATTTACAAATTATTAACAATGAAAATTAATTAAATAATTTACATTACGTATACTAAGACATGTTAGACACTTGTAATCCTATCCTCTTTGTTAGTTTTGGTTTAACCAAAAATAAAGAAGAAACGGAAATGAACAATCAATCAGCAAAGAATGGAAGTGTTGATGATGATAAAAATATCAATGATTTGCTTCCTGTAACATCTTCAAGAAGGGCAAAGTGGTGGTATTCTGCTTTCAACAATATGACCGCTTTGATTGGTGCTGGTGTTCTAGGCCTTCCCTATGCCATGTCTGAATTGGGATGGGATCCTGGAATAACCATAATGATCCTCTCATGGGTCATCACTCTATACACTCTATGGCAAATGGTGGAAATGCATGAAGTTAGGTTCTAAGAAAGAGACTGGATAGGTACCATGAATTGGGACTGGCAGCATTTGGTGAGAAACTTGGGCTATGGATTGTTATAACCCATCAGCTAATGTTGGAAGTAGGTGTAAACATTGTATCATTGGTAACTGGTGGCAAATCCTTTCAGAAGTTCGTTAACACAGTCTGTCCCAATTGCAAAAAAATTAGGACCACCTGGTTCATTGGGATTTTTGGTTCTGTTCACTTCTTTCTATCCCATCTTCCCAATTTTAACACCATTTTTGTTGTCTCTCTTGCTGCTGCAATCATGTCCTTAAGTTACTCCACCATAGCTTAGATGGCTTCAGTGAAGATAGGGGTTCAACCAAACGTTGAGTACAAATCCAGGGCATCAACTAGCACAGGAAGAATGTTCCAGTTCCTCAGTGCTTTGGGTGATGTAGCATTTGCATTTGCTGGCCACAATGTTGTCTTGTAGATTTAGGCAACATTGCCTACTTCACCCAAAAAACCATCCAAAGAAACCTACGTGGAAAGGTGTTATAGTTGCCTATATTGTCGTGGCCTTGTGCTACTTCCCGGTTGCATTTATTGGTTATTTGGCATTTGGGAACTCTGTAAAGGACAACATCCTAATATCACTAGAAAAACTAGCTATGGCTTATTGCAGCTGCAAACATGTTTGTAGTGGTCAATGCAATTGGAAGTTATCAAGTTTTCACTATGCCAGCCTTCAACATGTTGGAGTCTTTCTTTGGTGAAAAAATTTAACATTAAGCCAAGTAGATTGCTTCGTATTTTCACACGAACTTCATACGTTCTGTTCACAATGGTCTTAGCAATGGCATTCCTTTTCTTTTGTGGGCTTCTCGGATTCTTTGAAGGATTTGCTTTTCCACCAACAACCTATTATCTTCCCGGCAATATACGGCTTGCCATAACTAAGCCTAGAAAATTTAGCTTGTCATGGATCATAAATTGGATCTGTATAATACTTGGTGTTACCTTGATGGTGTTAGGTAACTTATACCTGCCCTGTTGGTACACTGAGAGGGATCATATTGACAGCCAAGGGCTACAAGTTCTTTTCTTGATTATTTTCTATACATACATCACTATAGGAAAATGAGGTTTTAGTGACGAAAAGCACAGTGGTGACACGAAATCTCGTCAATAAAGGGTGTTATTAGTGACGACTTTTGACTTGGTCACTACAAAATGGAAGGATTTGCCTTGTAGTGACGAAATACAAAAAGTCGTCACTAAATAGTCATTACGTCATCACTAAAGACTAGGCTGAAAATTGCGCGGAAATATCTAGGATTTAGTTACGATATTTTGTTATCACTAATATTTTCAGTGTTAGGAACGATGTTTCATCGTCGCTAATATTTTAAGAGTATTCTAGGATTTAGTGACGATTATTCATCATTGATATTTTTAGTATTAGTTATTGGTTTTAGTTATCAGTACTGACTTTACATATAGAAAGTAAATGTTTGAAAATTTTTCTATGTGGGTTTTGCTGGATTGTCGTTGAAAAAAGTTAGCTAGTTTGTGTAATTTTTAGATATTAATTTTGGATTATAGTAATTAAAGAATTTAGATGTGTTATTTTAAATGAAAATAATAAAATAAATATTGAGTTAAAGAAAAATAAAAATAAATTATATTGTTTATGATATATTTTTTTAAGTTATATATTTGTAAAGATTATAAATTTTATTACTGTAAATTCTAATCCAACATTTGTAATTGAAGGGGAAAATTTTTTGTCTTTTCCCTAATATAATGGCCCCATTAAATAAACTAAATTTAAAGAAATTAATTAATATTTCGTAACAATCAGTATGATGGCCCAAATGAGGTGAAAAAAATTAATTAGACTACCTTATTGGATGCTTACCCATCAAGGAAATTAATTCTAATTCGAAAGTCCAACTATATATAAAAAAGCCCAAACAATTTGTTGCCACATAACATGCCAATGTATGCATGTATGAGACAAATAGGCCATTTAGTTGGCTTGTGTTAGTATGTTGATGTGTAGCCCAAGTGGGTAGATAACACATTAAGATATATATATATATATATATATATATATAGATATATATATATATATTGACCCATTAAATAACAAATTAGGATACATAATGTAACTAATTGGGCTTGGTACTTGGTAGCCCAATTAAAAGTCTATAGATATTATTATCTTAAGATGGTTTCCATATAAGCTTAATTTGGTGGTTCATAAATTTATAATGTGATACTTACGTTTAATCAATTTTCTTTGACTCTCTAGTATTCTAATTTTGTCCTAAAAATTTAATTAATGCATGATATTTATTTGTATGAAGTGCATTATAAATTATACTAATGTTAGAATGATTTTCATAATTCTTTTTGGTTTGTTAATTAATTTGTTAGTAAATCATTATTTAACAACATGCTCTAATTTGAGTAATAACTATTAATTTAAAATAATTGCAAGTTCCCAATTTAATCTAAAAACAACGTGTTTCTTTTTGGCTTGTTAATTTGATACTTAAAAGTCTAAGAAAGATAACAATAAGTATTTTATTCCTTAATTTCACATAAACAAACTTTTACATATACAATGATTTACCAACAAAATTTTAGTACTTCATTAACAATTAGTACTGTTATTATTATAATATTTTTATTTTATTAACTCAGAAAAACATATTTTTATTAAACAATAAGTATTCAATTGACTTATAACTACTTATTTACTATATTTGCAAGTATTTAGTACAATAAACTTAATATTTTTGTTTTATTAACTCACAAACCGAATGATGCACATTGGCATCTTTTAAGTAGCCTAAATAGGCTACTGCAGATGCAATGAAGACCATCATTGCTACATCCACAAAAAATACTAAGCAAGAAAGCAACAGTTCCAAATGCCAATCGACCTGCAGGAGTTAATAGTGAGGCAGGTTCAAGTACTGCTCGAGCTCCATTAAGTAAGAGTACAGTTGATCCACGTCCGAAGTAAAGTCCAATTGTGCAATCTTCTCCTAGACAAAGTGATGACACGCCTTACACCTAACAAGGTCACCACTACTTTTGATCTTACGAATGAATCAGAAAATGAAACAGAGCAGCCAGCTTCACAAAGAAATGTAGGCAAAAGTTCTAGAACAATGCGATCTTTAAATTTGACAGCCCAGACACATTGTGCCGAGCAACCTCTCATACCTACTGTTGGGCAGCACAGGCACCATGAAAATGATGAAGAAGATGGGCACAGCCATCATGAGAATGATGAAGAAGATGAGCACAACCACCATGAGAATAATGAAGAAGATGTGGAAGAGCAAACATCTCCTCTAGGTGATCCGGCTCTTTTGTTTATTGGATAAGCAAACATTTCCTTCATCTATACTCAACTACTTTAATCATTTCTACTTTTTCTTTTCTTCTTTGGGTTGGGTTCAATTTTCTTTTTATCGAGTCAGGGTGCATTTTTTTTTTTTTTGTTTCCTCAGTTTTTAATTTTACTTAAGATAGGGAGCCAAGAATGCATCATACTATTATTTCTCATGCTTTGGGCCTTGCTTTCTTTCTTTTTTAGGGCAATGAACAGAACAAGAATATTATATGGTTCGGGTACTGACTTCTCAAATTCATGAATTTTATTTATATATAATGCAATTATTACATGCATTTCTTATATGTTAGTCCCCTAAAGTGTTCCAATACTAACTATTTCTGTCTTATAATAAATGAACAGTTGTATTGACAAAGAGGGGTCCTACAAGGAATATCAAATTGGCCAATAAAAGGAGGAAAAGTTCACCTTCGTCTATTTGCATAGATGAAGTATCTGGAAGGGTAGTTGGGGATGATGCTCAGCATTTCATAAGTGAGAGTGCATGTATTGTTCGTAAACTTGTCTCCTCGAGTAACCCAACATGGTCCAAATTGAGCTCAGAGTTGAAGGATGACATATACAACAACTGCACGGTATTGATTCTTTGATAATTAGTTCAACTATTATGACATAATGAGATCTTAATAGCCAAAGAAGATTCATTTAATTTTCATGATCCAAGTTTTGTAAATGTAGCAACAATATGAGGTTGGAAAAAGTCCAGAAGTAAAGAAACATATTCACCAGCAGCTTGCTTCTCAAATGAAGTCATTTAAACATAGGCTACATAAGCACTTTCAGAAGTATCCATCAAAAGAAGAGGCAATGATGCATGTTCCTGAGGGCTTTGATAAAGAGGCGTGGATTAAATTATGCGAGGAATTTGACTCTAAAGATTTCAAGGTATGTTCACTAGTTTTAAATTTCTTTTATTTTCTATTTTTCTATGAGTTCATACTTTCATAGGATATAAGTATGAAGTTTGAAATTTTGAATGATAGATCATAGATTTGTGAAAGATGGATCTGTTTGTGTAAAGTTATTTAAATTAAGAAAAGAGAGTTTTCATCCTAGTCAAGGCATCAACCTTAAATAGATTTTGAAGTGATTCTATTACAAAAAAAGTTCACTGGTTTTAAGTTATGACCATGTTGCTATGTAATGACACAATTCTATTTGTATATGTCACATCCTTTCAAGTCTATTTTTTTTTTTAAGGATCAAAGTGCAAGAAATCAGAAAAACTGTGCAGGATGTCGAACTCCAACTACTGTTGGGACAAAGTCAATTGCAAGGATGATCGATGAAAAGGTATACACAGTGTGATTTATTTTACATGAAATCTTCTTTCATATGTTTTTCGCCTTAACAAATATGTATTGAAATTGCCACAGAGGAAGGTTGAAGGCCAAGATGTTTCTGCCATTGATGCTTATAGGATGGCTCATTTCTCGAAAAAGAAAGGGCAAGATGGTTAATGATAAGGCTAGTGAAATATTGGTGAGTACTTAGAGTTATTATTACATGATCAATTATTATCGCCAAACATGTTAAGACTCATACTAAAGTATTTCCTTCACTATAGGAAAAAGAGACAAGTTTACAACAACAACAGGATTGACTCTTATACATTTGTTAACATGAGTTATACTCCATTTTGGACATGTGCCATAGGTCACATCAAAGGGGCATGCTATACACATCTAGATGTGTTCAATCCTCAACAAGAATTGATCAAAATTCAAAGACCAACAAATGGCTACCGATGCGAAGATGGATGCACTTCTTAAGAAAGTTGGTCTATTAGTTGCGATGCAATCCGAAAAAAATGTAAGTTATCATCCATTTAGCTTTTACATTTTTTGAATTGTGTATGGATTGCTGTCATCAATTATATATGATCTTCCACCAAAAAGAGAAAATATAATTGCTAAACATAATTGAGTATATTCTAAAAATATTATGGTACCAGACTATCATTCATTAATGGAAAATTAAAGGAGATAAAAATGTCAGTGAGTCATTTCTTTTGGTTATGTAATATGAATTGATTTATTTAGTAAAAAGTGTTTTTATGAGTTTGATTTTCTAGAAGATAGAATAGAAATTATGCTGTTTTAAATGGTATATCAAAAGGAATTTTTTGATTTGAAGATTGGTTTGGTTGATATAGGCTGCTGGAAGTTTAGTGAGTACTTTAAAATAGGCAAAATATAGAATAAAAGCTAGAGAAAAGCTGGATTTTGGGGATGTCTCTATGTACATCTCTATGAGATGTTAATGGTCTGCAGATCTTTAAAGAACAATTTTTAGCTGAGTCCTGGTATTCTAGAAACTGTCTCACACATGTAATGTGTAACCTGAGATGTGCTTTCTTTTTGTGTTAAAAAGAGTATAATTTTTTTTAATTACCTGTTGAGATCTTTTCTTAAATGAAATAGGAATATCTACTTGAAATGTTGTGACTTGTGACTGTTGATTGGTGTTCTAGTTACTTTTTTCAGCAGTTTTATTTTTCTTTCTGATTGTCGTTTTAAAAGCGCAATGGCGTAAAAAGAATCATGCCGCCCACCCCACTTACTGCGAATAAAACTTGGTTTATTGTTGTTGTCATCGTCGTTTTAAGAAGTTATGGGCATTTAAGAAACTGATCAATATTCTCGTCATGGTGTTTTGTGAGAAGGCCTTCATAGATAAAGCTGTTTGTTCAGCCAAATTGTGTATTATTCAAGTGTTCTGTCTTACATGTTTAGTTCAATTATGGAATAATTAATATAAGTATACAAGAGCTATAGATACCAATATCTTACTTTTGCAATCATATAGACTAGAACTGTAGAATAGAAATAAAATGACTTGGAGTTTGATAAGGTTGATCTCTAACTTTATGAACATATGCTGGAAAGATTGACTTCAATCTTCTGATATTTAATGAAATTCATTTTGGAGTAATAAAAAATCAGTAAGGATCAACACTATAACATATTCACAAAGTGTCAATTAAAGAAATTTTGTTCTTTATTAGTGAAAGAACTCTTAGATGACTACATACGATGCAACAAAATGCTCTGTTGACTCAAGCTGAAATGCTCTCTTGATATCCTTGAGACATGTCTGGATGTGTGGGCATATGCATTTTTCAGTATGTTAGCTTATCCCTTCCCTAAACTGCTTTTTCATTTGATCTCTCTTAATTTAAGTGCAAAAGTGTTCATTGAGCTTTTAGTTTGGGAAACTTAAATCTTTTGAGGGTGTTTGCTAATTTCTATCCTATTATGACCTACTCTTTTATTTTTCTTGCTTCATAACATGGCTTGTCAAAAGTGGTTTTTGGGTGGTTTCTTTGTGCTTTTGTGTTTGTCAAGAGTCTTGCTTAATTTAGTAGCTAGGATGTGCTTTATTTATGCTCTCTCAACTCCTGTATGTATTTATGTATGTATGTGTTTGTGTGTGTGTATATATTAACCTTACTCGAATTCGTGCCTGTTATTTGGTTGTGGTTTTTGGGGTTTTTTTGTGCTTTTTGTTGTCAGGAATCTTGCTTAATTTAGTGGCTAGGATATGCTTTATTTATGCTCTCAACTCCTGTGTATATGTGTGTGTGTGTGTATATATATTAGCTTTATTGGAATTCTTGCTTGTTATTTGGTTTTTGTTTCATCTAGTAATCCCTTCATCTTTTCTTCCATAGCTAGATAAAGTAACTGTAATTCAGCATTTGTTTTCCGCATTATGCGCTTGTCATTATGCTTGTGTATACTAGACAATTGAAGAAAAATTAGGCTTATTTTTGTCCGTCTCGTAAAAAGAAGTTCCTTATCTGTCTTGGTTGCCTATCGTTTTTGTTTTCCTTATGTTTAACATATTCAACAAATGTTTATTGAATTTGGTATTTGTTTAATAAGTCCAGTTGTCATACTTTAATCGACCTAAGAAATTTGTTAATTAACGTATTTTCTTTTTTCCTTCTGATTCATCTTGCAGTGAAGCTCACCGACAAGCAAGCTTATTTGGGAAGTAGTGTAACTTTTTTCTTACCCATGCTTTTGATGTTGCAGGCCTTGTTTGGTTCTTTCGTACTGCTGAATTGATGTTAGTTATATTTGAAGACATGGATATTGTAATCTAGTAGGTGTTGGAACTTATAAATACTTGACTATTATAGTTATTTGGCACTCTTTTATGCTGTTGGACTGTCATTATGTTGTTGGACTATGATTATGACAATGAAATCCTATTTTGCAGGTTATAAGTTTAGTTTTATAATTGGATTTTAGTAAAATGTCAATGTGTTTTTTGGTTTTGGCATTGTTAGTAATTAAATTTCCAAGAAAAATTGCTTACAGGTCTGAAAAACTTGTGACCAACTTCACTTGTCACAAAAAAGTTTAGAAAGTCGTCACTAAATGTGTTGATCAAACAAATATTTAGTGACTACTTTTAGTCGTCACTAAATGTATTGACCGAACACATATTTAGTCACTCCTCTCCTGTCATCACAAATGTCGTAACTAATTATATTAACCGAATGCTTATTTAGTGACTCCACCGTCGTCACAAGTTATCACAAAATATTGTCACTAAATGCGTTGACCGAGTACATACTTAGTGACGTCATTTGGTCGTCACAAAATGCCGTCATAAAATATAGCATTTAGTGACGACGTGCCATATACTTAGTTACCATTTTTTAGTGCCTTTTGTGACTATGTATACTCGTCACTATTTTGTGTCGAATGTTTGTCGTCTCTAAAAACACTCATTCAGTGACGACTTTGAATTGTCGTCACTATATGGCTTTAGCATCGAGCCTTTAGCAATGCACAGTGACGACTTTTTAACTTTTTGTGACGACTTGGCATGATGACTAAAACTCTATTTTCTTGTAGTGATACATACATACATACATATATATATATATATATATGAAATAATATGTCGAAAAAAAGTCTATGGTACTATAGATTTTTGTTGAAGTATTTTTATTGTTTTCTAAAAATATATATATATATTAGACACTTGCAATTAATAAACGAGTCAAATTAAAGCCTTAAATAAACAATCGATCTTAAATATTTTACAAATGAAATAAAATGGAAGAAAACAATATATTAACTTATTTTAATTTAAACTAGGGTTATAGACACTAAACATTTACTATTAAAATAATGAATTATTCAAACATAAAATAAAATAATAGTTCAATGTAAAACGCAGTTAAAGGAAAACACTCTCTTCTTTCATGCTCTCTCCATCTCAAGCTAGGTTTTCCCGATTTTACGTCATCCATGACTGCCCTTCAGTCACATCCATGGCTACCCTTCAGTCCATGACTAAAGGGCAACTCCCTCCTCCGAGCCATTCGTTTGTGGATGTGCTTGCAGCCAAACCTCAACAAATTGCATTGAAAGAAAAAAAAAATTTACAAGGGGGAAATGGCTATTTTCTTGATGGCAAAGGATATTCAACGCCTTTCTATTCCTTTTAAGCTGGCTCTTATCAGAAAATCTTTGAAGGGTAAACCATCTATGGTAGTGCTACGCAAAGAATTCCAAAAGATTGGTTTTAAGGGTGGTTTCCACCTAGGGTTTCTGGATTGTAGGCACATCTTGATACATTTTAATCTTTAGGAGGACTTTCTTCATTATTAGTGCAAAGGTTTTTGGACGATCCTTGGATATGGGATGCGTGTGCTCTTATAGTGAAGACCTAATTTTTGTCCCAATATCAAGGCCCCAATTGTCCCTGTGTGGATTTGGCTAGTAGATTTGCCAGTTGTGTATTTTGATAAGATCGCTCTTTTTTCTATTGTGTAGCTAGTTGGAAATCCTTTGAAGATTGACATATCTTTAGCCGTCATCAATTACCCTAATGTAACACGAGTATGTGTAGAATGTGAATTGATGCAACCTGGGCCCTCTAGGGTTTGGGTTGGGAATGAGGTGGGTGGTTTTGGGCAGTCAGTAAAGTTTGAAGATCTTGGTTAACAACAAGGTAGAACATGATATCGTGGACTATTAAGTAAAGGAATCAACAGAAAAAAATGAAAGCCCTACCACTGCTGATTCACCAAAAACCCAAATCAACGAATGAAGCCAGGTATGGCAACAGAAGAAGGTGCCTTCTAAAGGGAAAGGTTCATCTGGATTGACTCAACTTGACAAATACCTCATTCCAACAACACCTTCGGATGAATCAATTACTTTTCTAGTCCTTGATGCTATTACATTACTGACAATAGAAATATCGGTTGCTGCCTCAAACCGTAGCGTCCCGAAGGTGATTGATCAAAACCCCAAAAACTGAGGTAACCTCTCACGATGAAGCAAACCTTGAAAAAGAGAAATCCCTGCAAAATCTTCAAACCCTAGAGCCTCCAGTTGCAAACACATCAGACAAGGGTTTGGGAACAGCGTTGAGCACATCCTGGCTGATTTTTTATGTTGATGTACCCCACTAGTTTTGACAGTTAGTCCAAAAAAGGTGGTGGTTCCTGCTACAGTTGGATCAATTAAATATCAGGTTTCCACGTTAACAGTCCAGTTGCATATGCATGCAAGGGCTCATCTGATAAGCAATTGGCTGAACTCTCGTCGATGGAGCGAATAAATACAATGCCCGATTCTTGGGTCCTTCATCATAAATTTTCTGTTTAGATTAGAGGTGATCATCAGCATAAGCTGCGTGGATGCAAGAAGTGTCATATTGACGAGGATGACATATTTTACGGACTCACTCCCGGACTCAGCTAGGTTGAATCGCGTGTCTCAAACTCGTGATCAGCTCAGTTCCATGTATAGAGAGTTCTTGCGATTCCTCTGGAATTTTTCGTCTGAGCCTATGGTTGATGTTACTCATGCCTCTCTGGGTCTTGGATCCATTTGGCGCATAAGAGGAAAGAAACGTGATTATCCGGTTACTAGAAGAATTCTAACAAGCCAAGTATTGTAAGCCTTCAATGTGGATTCATCATCTCTATAAAATGATTAATGCCATAATATGGAATGTTAACGGGGTTGCAAAGAAGTCACCCTTTAGGTGAATAAAAAAATTCATTCAGTCGTACAACATTTTGCTTTTTGTCACCTTGAGCCTATAGTTGATGCTTATAGGGCGGAGGAGTTTTGCTCACATTTTGGTTTTGAATTTTATTCGCTTAACTTGTCTAATAAAATTTGTGTCTTCTAGAAATGACCTTTTCATCATCTTATTTTGAGGAATTCTGATCAGTTTTTACATGTTAAAGTTACTCATGATTATTGGGTTCAGTCAGTACACTATCACTTTCGTGTATGCTAAGTGTACTTAGGCGAAGAGACGGTTTTTGTTGACTGATTTGGTTGATATTGCAGCTGCTTGCTCTGGTCTGTAGGCAATTGTTGGAGATTTAATGTTATTGAATTGGTTTTGTAGTATCTTGGTCGGGCTGTCTAGAATAATCAGGCAATGGTGGATTTTGCTAACATGATTTTCAATATGGGTTCAAAAATATCCTTGTAATTTGAATGCCTATATTTGGTTAGGGGTTCGACAAGGTCGTCTAATTTGGAAACGACTTGATCATATCTTGGTCAAACAGCAGTGGAAGAGCCTTTTTGCTGATTCATGAGTATCTCATCTCAATCGTACATCTTGGGATCATTCTCCTCTTTTATGGTTACTTTGGTCTGATGAGATGAGAGGTCCAAAATCCTTTAAATTTCAGAATATGTGGATTTGGCATCATTCTTTCAGTTGAGATTCGGTGAAGGGTAATTGGTCTCAACCAGTAACAGAGTCGAGCATGTTAGCTTTCAGTATAAAATTGTGGCGACTTAAATCTTGTCTTAGGGAATGGAATAAGAATGTGTTTGCGGTTATTTTCAGCCATAAAGTGACTAAGGGTGAAGTTTTGGTATGCAAAGAGACTCTTTGAGACTGCTCAGATGGAGGATGTAGACAATAGTTGCACATGGCTCAGGCATCCCTGCTATCTTGTCTTAGGAATGAGGAGATTTGAGCAAAAAGTGAGGTGAAATGGTTTGCTAATAGGGATTCTAATTCTATGTTTTTCCATGTATCTTTAATTGATAAAAGAGCAACGTTGTCTATTAAAGGAATCAAAGATGATGAATAATTTCTAAAATTGTGCTCATTTTTAAAATTGTTCTTTTTTTATGCCAATTCGAAAAATCATTTCCGGGAGAGCGGAGCTCGTATTCACCGAATGTGAGCTCAATCATGATTTTTTTTAAATATATATATATATACTATATATTCCCAGACCTCGCATTCGCCGAATGCGAGGTCTGAAAATTATTTTTTTAAAAACAAAAATTGACCTCGCATTTTTGAATTAAGGTTCTGCAGAAAAATGGGGTTTCGAGTAAGTTAGCTCAGTCAACAAAAGTTAGCATTTTGGTTGCTTTGAAGCCATTATTATTACTGTTTGTGGATATTTTTCTTCATTGTGATACATACTCTTTATTGTCTTCATTCTTGTTCTTTGTTTTGTTTCTTATAATTGTTGAAATCGTATTGTTCTCAGTTTAATGAAGATATGGAGTTAATGTATGGGATGCAGAACTAAAGAAAGTTGTCGGTTCATAAATTTAAGTAGTGGCTCTTTAGTAGCTACATCTTGTCAAACACCTACAAGTAAATGGATTATCATATGTGGCAATTAGATGTCATACATTGTATTTTGCTACATATTTTTCCAGAGAGAATATAGAATGTCAAAACACGATTTATAGTCATTTCAATTATGAAATAGTTGATGCCTATACTCTCTGCAATATGCATTTGATTTAGTTAGAGGTAGCGCTAAATTTATTGCAATTGGGTAATTTTCTTGATGTGCTGAATATATGATTCAAGCTAGTCATTGGTTGAACTGCCAATCTTATTGTCAAAAAATTTTCAGACCTTGCATTCGGTGAATGCGAGGTCTGGGAAAATATATATATATTTTTTTTTAAATCGTGATTGAGCTCGGTGAATGCGAGCTCAAGGAACTCCCATTCTCTCTCGGAATTGATTTTTCGAATTGGCATAAAAAAAGAACAATTTTGAAAACGAACTCAATTTTAGAAATTTTTCCAAAGATGATAGTGGAGTTCAACTCACTGATTCTACAACAATCAAACAAGAGGGTATTCATTGATTTTAATAGCTCATCACGGCTGAGAGGGTGGATGTTTGTGCCTCAACTGCTTTGTTGCCTTCCATTCCAGCTTTAGTCTCTCCACAGCAAAATCAAGATTTGATTCATCCAGCTACTCCACATGGAAGAGGTTAGAGAGGTAGTTTTCCAGCTGATAAAAATAGTGCTGCAGGCCCGGATGGATTTTCTGGGGTTTTTTTCACTCATTGCTGGGACATTATTTCGTAGGATACTATTGTTGTAGTTAATGAATTTTTAGTGGGGGTGTCTTTGCCGAGAGTGGTGGCTAGCGCTCTTATTGTTCTCATTCTGAAAAAGCTCAACCCTAATACTTTTGCGGATTTTCAGCCAATTTCTTTGTGTAACTTCATTAATAAAATTTTTTCAAAGTTGTTGGCTAACAAATTATCTACTTTTCTTTCTCTCCCCAAAACAGTCCAGATTTGTGAAAGGGCGAACTACAGTAGATAACATCTTATTGGCATAGGAGTTGCTAGAGTCTCTTGATAAAAAAAAAAAAAAAACCCGGGGGTAAAACATAATCCTCAAACTTGATATGATGAAGGCATTTGATCGGGGAAAATGGGATTTCTTGCAAAAACTCCTCTTGCAGTTTGGTTTTCACCCCCTATAAAACTCACTTTGTTAAGTTGATCATGAATAATCTTAAGAGCAATCAGTTTTCTCTATTAATAAATGGTGAGGTTTCTGGCTTCTTCAAGTCATCTCAGGTATTAAGCAACGTGATCCCTTATCGCCATTATTGTTCATTGTCTGCGCAGAGTTTTTCTCAAGAGGACTTAATGCCCTAGTTCAACAACAAGCCATATCTCCTTATTTCTTGCCTAAACGATGCCCGATGGTTTCTCTTTTAACTTTTGCTGATGAAGTGGTGGTTTTTTTGCATGCTAATATGCAATCGGCAAAGAACTTTGAAAAGCTTGTTAATAATTATGAGTGGGGGTTTGGTCAAAAAGTCAACATGTCAAAGAGTTCTCTATACGCATCCAAGAGATGTGGAGTTCGGCAGTTGGACTTGTAGAACATTGCTTGTGGATTAAGAAATAAAGTTTCTCGCTTTTGTACATAGGTTGTTATCTTTATAAGGGGAAAAACTCACTCGACGAGGGACGAGATCAGAGAGTGGTGTGGACTTCAGCTTCCTCAGGCCTTTTCACCACAAAGCAGGCATTTAAGCAAATTAGGAGAAGAAAAAACACGGTACTATCTTGCAAACACATTTGGAATGCCCAGATTCCCTTGAAGATATCTACTTTTCTATGGAAACTTCTTAATCGGTATGTTCCGTTTTCTGATGTTCTTATGAAATTTGGGTTTTGTTTCCCATCCAAACGTTCATGTTATGACAACACAGATGAAATAGATCACTGGTTCGTTTGCTATTCGCATGCATCCAAGATTTGGCAGTTTTTTGGGGCTAAACTCGGAGTTCCTTGGCTCCAAGATAGCTCCCCTTCTTCAGATCCTTTTTGCATAGTGGCTTTCCCCATCTTTAAGTGCTAAAAGGAAGCTTTGTGACTTGATTCCGGCTATCACATGCTGGAACTTGTGGGTGGTTCGTAGTAAATACTTGGCCGAAGGTATCATGCAGCCCCATTCCACCATGATTCACTGCATTACTATCTGGCATTGATTGATTCAAGAATGGTTAAAGGATTTTTGGTGTCTGTGGCTGCTCTACCCATTCCTACACACACCTTGTTCTTTGTCTCGAGCAACAAGTCTTGAGGCAGAGGCTAGTGCATTGCTTCGAGGGTTGCAATTGGCAAACTCTTATGACGAGGAGATGGAAGTGGAAATGGATTTGTTAATTTTGTTTCAGATGGTGACAGGAAAAGTTCATATTTCTTGGACGGTGGATCATTTGATTCATAGTATTCGACAACTTCTTGTGCATGGTAAATTTCAGCTCTCTCATGTCTATAGGGAAACAAACGGAGCGGCAGACAAATTGTTCAAAGATGGGAAGTCGTTTGACGAAAGCGAATTGTATTTTCTCATCATCCAACACTCCTATTGATTTGTCAGGAATTCTCTGATTAGATGAAATAGGCTATTCTAGCATAAGGAAAATGAAATGGCTTGTAATTTATTTATTTTTTTTTTTTCATGTATCATTTCTAAGAAGTTTTGGCCTAATCTCCCTTTTATATTCTTTTTCAATAATTTTCATAAAATTTGGGAGTAGCGACCCCCCACCATAGTTCTGGTGGTTAACTAATTAAAAAAAAAATAACAGTTCAACATAAATACGTGGATATTTTATGAATAAATTAATGAACAATTAACATTAAAAAGGATAATAATGTAAAAAAACTTACTTTCTACAATAACTGAGGATGATACTCTATTTAAAAATGAGATTAAAAAGAACTATAGAGATAACGAAAGCAATATAGTTTAAAAAATGTCTTGAAATGGTTAAATCATACTATTAGAATTTTGATTAAGTTGGTGTAGATATTAGTTATAATAGTTTTGTCATTAAATTCCATAGACATATATTTCAGAACAATTTTATAATTGTATAATATTTAAGAAATCTAAAGTCTAATTCTGTAAGGTTGTGAGTGAAATTTTAAGAATTTTAAAGTGAAAAAATATGAAAAGTGAAAGTTTGGGTATAATCATATTAAAATTGAAAAAATTTAGGGGGCAAATATTACACTTTTTAATACACAATCATTATAAATACACATAATATACATAGGTTGTCAAAAATTTTGGGATGGGTTCTAGTGGTCCACCCCTAGAGAGAGAGGATGAGGAGGAAAGAGGAGAGATGGAAAAGATAGGGAGGAAATGGGGAAAGGAAGGGAAAGAGATGGGGAAAGAGAAGAAGAGGGGGAGAAGAAGGTGCGAGGGAAGGTGAAAGAGATGGGTGAGACTGTGAGAGTCGAGTAAGGAGAAGTAAAATTTCCCCCAAAAAAAAAAGTTGTTTTGCAAAAACTAAGACAAACTAGGTAGGTTCCTCTTTGAAAATGAAAAGTACTCCAAACCAATGTTTTGAAAATCGGACCGGCCATTGAACCGATGGCCTGTCCGATTCGCGGTTCAACCGGTTAACTAATTAAGGTTTTTTTTTTTTTTTACCAAAGTGTGATATAATTTAAAATGACCTAAAATATATTTATATAAAATCTAAAATATAAGTGAAACATTATTTTTGGATAATTATAGTCCTAATACCCAAAATTACTAATCAAATTTCTAATAAGAAAAGCGAAATTTATACAAAAATAAGTATAAAAAAGATGAAAAAAATAATAACTTAATAGTTTAGTCTTTGGTGTGTTCAATGTTTTGCTATTTTGGAGTTTATTTTCACGATTTTTTAATTTTTCTCTTTATTTAAATCATTTTTTATTCTGAAATTTAAAAAATTGATTTTTTACCGATTCCCGATTTTTACAAATTCTGTCTGGTTTTTTGGATAGACCGGATAGGTAGTTGGACCGCACCGGTGGTTCTTCCGGTTCGCGGTCCGATCGGTCAAACCGGCCGTCCGATCCGGCTTTCAAAACACTGCTCCAAACCGACTAAGCTAACTTTCACATCTATATTGCTAATTTAACTTCTAGATGTAAAATGGGAGGCTTGACGGTTTAACAGGTCGAATTGGGAATCAGGAGATATTAAAGTTGGTTTAAAAACATTGAGAGATATAAGATACTGAAAAATTCTACAATCTTTTTTAAGAAATTATTTTCTTATACTTTAAATGGTTGTACAATATCACATCATGTGTTTTAAAAGTTTATACCGTCAAACTTTTAAAGTAAAGGAAATAATTCCCAAAAAAAAATTGTAAAATTCCTCCAAGATACTTAAAGTGTTAAAATTAATAATTTAGTGTAAAAAAGTACAAA
Organism: Cinchona pubescens; assembly: GCA_025175665.1. Classification (NCBI taxonomy): domain Eukaryota; kingdom Viridiplantae; phylum Streptophyta; class Magnoliopsida; order Gentianales; family Rubiaceae; genus Cinchona; species Cinchona pubescens. Next base: position 6,351,743 of record JANKKI010000043.1, read on the forward strand.
CATGTGATTGTTCCGGGTGTATATTGCAATTAACCCTTTATCCTAGTGCAGGGAATGGAGCTGCAAAATTTTAAAGTCGATAGTTCTTTCAAGCGCACGTTTTTCCGAGTGTTTAAAATTTTGCATGTGCTGAGAAGAGCAGACAGATCAATTTGCGGGGAAAAAAAAATCTAAAAAGGGAAACTAATAATTAAAGTGGGATGAAGGAAATAAAAGTGAAATCACTGGAGATTCCCTTTTGTGCTTTTCTTTTATCCTTTATTCTTTTCTTGAATTAAACGTATACCTCAAGATATCACTCCATTCAATGGCCAATTCTTTGCTTTTCTTTATATCCATTATCCACCACCACTTTATCCAGATATCTTTCTCGTGTTTTCTTAATGTAATTTTCTTATTAAACCTTTAATTATCGTATGTTACCATTAATTGTAAATGACAATCGAAGGAATTAAAATGGAGTAATAAGGATGCATAAGCATTTGAGTCTTTAACTTGCAAGAATCAATGTATTGGAATCATGTTAGAAAATAATTACAGAAACTGAAAAGTAAGAGATGGCCTTGACTACGTAATTATTATCTTTAAAAAATTATTGTCCCTATAATAAGTTGTTGTTGGGATGCAATAGCAATATTCTTCTAGGAATTTATAAAGTGAAACTAAAAAATTCAGACAACAAAATCTAACTTTTTTCAAAGAACATGTTAGAGGATTTTTTTTTTTTTTTTAATAATAGAAGAAGAAAGTACTTTTTAAACAAGAAAAGAATGATACGTTTTTTGGAGTCTATGATAGATATTTATAAACTATTGTTTTTGGATGTCTTAAACAGACATACCTCTTTATAAGATATATCTACTCGTCAGGCAACTATTGAATTTAAATTTTAAAAAAAAAGACAATAGTTATTAACTATATAAAATAATTAATAACTAATTATATTTAATTAATTTATTAATTTTGGGTTTAATTAACTTCTTAGACCCAAGGCCCAAGTACTCATCTTTGACTATAAATTATTACATTAATTCATAATCAATTTTTCTTTTAACTCTAAAAATTACATCAATCACTTTAATTCAAAAATTTACATAAATTACTTATGAACACTTATTTCTTCTTGTAACTTTTAATTGTAGGATAAAATACTTCTTCTTCATATATATATATATATAATCACTAACTATTATTAACAAATCATTCTCCTAGCTAGTTCCCCACTTGGATGAAACTTTAAATTGGTCTACCTCTCATGATTCCATTTCCTGCTCATAATGTGTTTTTACAATAAATAGAAGGCTTCCAACTTGTTCTCTCCACAAGGATTCTCCTGACACCGGTATCTAGGGGCAACTTTTGGGTCGTCCCAGAGTTATCGTCTGTGGGGTAGTTGTATAAAGCAAAATAGCTGGATGTTGATTGATATCATCAAAGTCTGGGCATGAAATTCATTGCAAACCCATGGAAGCTTCCATGAAACATTTTGGGCAAGTGATAGGATACAGAAATAATAGTATACCAATCGCATTCCAGTCTAGACGGTATTATGAATATGACCCCAAAATGTAAAAAAGATGGATTGATTCACCGATCAGAAGTCTTGATTTCTAGTCCGCTCGAGACTTCAGGAAAATGGATTAGAAATAACAGGATACCAATCGCATTCCGGAAAATGGTAGACCTTGTACTCATCCATATCATGATTCTTGCAAGAAGATTTGCATGTTCAAGAGTAGTCAAGTACCATAAGAGTTTGAAAGATTAATTCGACATATTCGAAACCAGAGGTGGCCGACAGCAAGAGTTCATTAAGAGCTTTAAGATCTTTATGAAAGTTTCTTTGTCAAGTAATCAAAACAACTTTACATAGGTCTTTTTTAACTTATTAACATATCGTTATCTCCAATATATGTATATTTAATGATTTTTATCCCTCAAATTCTCATAATATTTATTAGACATTCTCCCATAAAAATTAAAAATGCATCCAAAATATTTAGGATTAATAATACTTTGCTCCCCTAAAGTATGGAGATAATTACACTTTACTCCTAAACTAATAAATTATACTTTACCCCCATTTAACTATTCATCTGTTATTCTTTGCTAACACAGTCAAGAAAACTAGTTAAATAACTGAAATGTCCTTATCACTATCTTTTGATTTTTCATGTTTTCAACTTTTGATAATAGAGTGATAATTATAAAAAATATATATATAGGTAAAATTAAATATATAATATTTGAATATAATCCAGAGCAATATATTTGTTTGCTCAAATTCTCATAATTTATGGAGTACTTTTTTAGCAACTTATGAAATTCATTTGATGTTACTTTGAATTGTAGCATTTTTCATAGCGGTCAGATTATGCCTTTTAGTGAAATTTTTTATTGGAAGTTTTTCTTTAAGAGTTTTGTGTGGGGATGATTTTTCCTAAAGATTTTATAATTTTTCATTGTACTTTGGTATTTTATATTTGCTTTTATTTTAGGATAAACATGTGTGAATTGCAATATCAGATACAATTTGAGTCCGGTTTTTCTCATAATTTTCACCATTGAAGACAAAGATATTCATTTATTTATGGTTTATTTTTCATAATTTTCAATAAATATCTAACTCCTATAAAAAATGAATACTTGAAAATTCAAAAAATAGCAATAACGCCATTTGAGTTATTTAACTGCTTTTCTTAAGGGGTTAGAAAATAGTAATAAATGAATAGTTAAATAGGCGTTAAAGTATAATTTTATTAGTTTAGGAAGTAAAGTATAATTATCCCCATACTTTAGGGTGAAAGTGTTATTAACCCAAATATTTATAAGTAGAGTACCTATTTGAATATTTTTTACTTTGAATATCCTGTTAAGCTTGATTTAGTAAATACATAATTTCATAACTACAAAATATAAGGCTATCCAAACTTCATTTATTTGGAGATGATAAAAGCTTGTTCAAGTTAATGAAAACAAATTTTGACAAATAATCCATAAATTTTAAATTCAAGACCTTATTTTCTTTATTCAAACTTTGAAAGGAGATTTATACATTATCATAAACTGTTTCTAAGTTTATTTAATAAAGGGTTAATTGCAGTTTACGCCTATAAACTATGATATTTTTGCAATTTGCATCTCAAAGTATCGATTTTGGTAATTAACCACCACAAACTTTTAATTTTTATCATATTATTTGTATATCCTCATTATTTTACCACAATTTTGAAAATACTCTTATTGACAAACAAATTAAGTCACATATATAATTATACAAAGCTAAATATGCACACAAGACATTACTTGGTGTGTGGATTTGTGTGATTTTATTTGTGTGTGTGTATTTTTGTGTAACATTGATACATAACTAATAAAACATTTAGAATATTTTATTACTTGATAAATAGATCTTATTTATATCCGTATAAGCGACCTTGGTTATGGAGTTGAGTGCGAGCTAATAATAAGGGTACTTGAAGAAGTTAAGTAAAATAATGAAGATATATAAACCAGTAAAAGTGTTCACCAGTGTAATGTGTTAAAAGTTAAAAATTAAACGTGGTTAACAACTAAAATTAATAGTTTAAGGTGTAAAGTACAAAATAATTATAGTTTAAGTGTACAAACTATAATTAACCCTTTAATAAATTTGGCAGGGGTCTAACCAACCCTACCACTCTTTCCTAGGTTAATAAAAAAAAAAAAAAAAACCAAATTTTGGCATAATATCGGTGATCATTAAAAAATGAAACCAAACTTGAGAGTTATTAGTTCACGTGAACTCGTATACCCACCTATATGAGGTTCGAACTCAGAAGTCTGTATCCTATCCAAATTAAAAGGAGAATATTAGTAATTAGCAAAGGAGAACATTGGTGGCAAAACTAGCTGCCTTAACAAATTATCCTATTGCGTTGCAGACGGAAACAAAGAAGGCACAGAGATCCGATAGCGAGGACATTTGGCCATGTCCAGAAATCTAAAAAAAGGTAGTTCAAGGATGGAAGCCATTTCACTAGTCACTCTCTCACCTTTCCGTACGACCAAAATCTTATTAGAAGCCTTGTTACTATTTATATTCACCAATTTCTTTGTATGCATCTAAATATCTAAGAATGCATTTATTCAAAATGTCAAAGTGATAGAAACCACTGATATGTCACTAAATCTGAAATAGAATAAACGAAATTCAATCCAGAATCCAAAATTATAGATTAATAATTCGATAAGATTTTGCCATATAAAGTAACTTTGGTACGTGATCTTAAATTTGTGAATTTTTCAATAATTTTTCAATATCTAATCTAGTCTACATGTAGGAAACTCAAAAGTTTCAAAGGTTGATGCGCAAGTGATGCAGGATTCTACACTAGCAAGTACACTAGTCTAAAGTGATTCTCTGAATAAGAATTATCGTTTTCATGGAGACTAATAATACAAAAGATTACACCTTGCACTGTTACTCACAAATTATTCCAATTAAAGTGGACTGTTATATGAGAGATTCGAATAAAATGGTTCGCTCTTATAAAACTAAACTAACCTTAAGAAAATTAAATTAAAACGCTCAAACAATTGAGATAAAATCAAGTAAAAGCAACGCTAGGAAAATTAATTTTATCCAATTGAAAAACTTATGAAATATTTGATAAAATCAGTTCTATCTTTCTCCAAACGTAGTCTAGTTAATTATGCTTCCAAATTAATTATTTAATTGCACAATCACACACAAATATTCTTCTAAACAACTGTAGCATGTACTCAAGCTGATAATAAATCATGGATCAACTCCACACTTAATCAATTAAATGCACTAGAACTTCTTCTCATATGAGTTTTAGAACAAATCATCAACCAAGTATATTAGAAAGCATTGAGAACTTCCCTCATACAAACTCAAAAAAGGCAAAAGATTGAATCTTTTATTACATATACTCATGAATTACAGTTTAGGTTACATAATTCCTAACTAATAAATCTACTCTATAAATAAAATATAAAAAGAAAAGAAATTGAACTAAGACGTGTTCATTAAGTTAAATAAAATAATAAAAGGTCAAAAACTAGAAAATTTAATGTTGCAAACGAATTGAAGCTTGTACTCCTGTCAGACACAGATCAAAAGTCTCAATATGACTTCACTATACTTCAAATTGTTCTTCTAACCACTAAGAAAGCGATAAAACTAATCTACTAAAGGTGAAGGATAAAAGTAAGAACAACCGACTAAACTAAATTAAGAACTTTAATTGTAGAAATTGTGAAGACGTGGAAGTTGTTCCGTCTTTCGACGGGCTACCGACTTCTCTTTTTTTGCTTCTATGATCATGTACTTAGGACAAAGGTGGCCCTAAGATTTGGAGTAAGTCCCAACTTGAAAGAATCCCAATTAGGTCCAAATTCTGACTTGAAAAAGGAAAAAATTGTAGACTTCCCATTTTAATCGAGAATGGAAGTCTGCTGCTCTAAGATTTGCCTTCAAGAGGATGCCGCTTTGCTCTACTCCCAAATACTTGAACAATCTAGATGAATGCCACGGTACTGCAAACAACTATAAAAGAATACTGCATCACTTCATGTCCAGGCTCTCTTCTTTCAAATTCAGCTCCACTTCATGCATTCTTTATACTTCACTCACCAATATAAACCTTCAATGTACAAAACTCAAAACCACACATAAAAATCACAAAAACTCAATAAAATACAAATAACTAAGAAATTACAAAAACAAACCAAACATAAAATAAAATACACAAACACTCAAAACCTAACCAAAGTATTGACTAAAATGAACATAAATAACCTTAACTTTTGCTAGTTCCTAACAAAACAAAATATAAACAAATAGTTCTATATGAATTCAATATGATGTAGTAACAACCAATAGCAAAGTAATGGAACCAAGAATCATTCAAATTCATAAATAATCTGAAAAGCGATCAATGCAAAAGTGCCAACACTCAAGCCACTCAATAAAGAAAAAGGAAAACTAAAGCTCACCACAAATATTCACTTAATAAATTTATCTAGCTAACCATATGGATAATGCGTAACAAGGACAACAAAGATAGTACAAACATTTCACCTTCACCGTCACTAGTACATACTAACTCAAGTCAAAGATCAACTAGGATTTTAATAAGTTTGTAACGTAGGCCAAAATAAAAATAAGTAAGATAAATATGGATAAACTGACAAAAATTATTTTAAACATAAATATCAAAATTCAACATTACCATGGAGCAAAAATTAACTATAAGGTCCCATACCACTAACGTCCACAAATAAGGGAACATCCCCTCAATTGAAGAATATGGTATACACAAGTGCCGTATAGACATTAGGCTATTTAGGCTCACATAAAATAACTGAAATAGATGAATGTCCCATTTTTCAATAGGACATATTTTTTCTTTTGTTTTTCTATTTTTTTCATCCTTTCTTTCTTTGCTTTCGCCCTCTTTTATTTTTCTCTCACACACAAGGGAAAAATATTACTTCTCCTTTTTTGCAATACATCACCTCAAAAATAAACCATTCTCTACTAACACTGTAAAATGATAACTCTAGTAAACTAGAGTTATTTTCCTCTAAATTATACCATTTTGATAGTTTAAATTCCGAAATTAGATAAGTAATTGAAGATTTTAGTTAATTTCTTTCATATGTATTTGTATTTTCGTTCTTGAATATATTATGATAAATTTGTGTTACATTTTAGTTTAATTAAGTGATTAATGGTGTTAATATTATGCAGGTTAAAAATTAAAGGTTAGAAACTAGAAGAAACAAAGCTCAAGGGACCAGATTACAAAATGGATGAAATGAATATTGCTGGAAAGAGAGTCGAGATAGCGGTCTCGACTATTCCAAACCGCGATCTGTTCGACTCGAGAATTGGTTTTACTGTTTTAGAGTTGAGATCCCGGTCTCAAATGTTCCAGACCGTGATCTCAACTCGCTGAATGTTAAGCTGTAAGGGCAATTTTGTAAACTTCCAGCCAGAAAACCCCTAATTTTGCCTTGTGTAATGCTGCACTATTTAAGCTAAGTAGAATTAGTTTTAGAGGGTAGATAGTTTTTGGAGTAAATAGTTTTAGTTAGTTCTAGATAGATTAGGATAACTTGAACTACAAGTTACTTTTTCTAATAGAAATTTCTCTTAACTTTCATCTTAGATCTTCTTTTAATTTCTTGTCAAGTTTAAATTTTGATTAGATAATCGTAGTGGATTTTTTGCAAGTTTCGTGTAGATATAATTTTTATTTGCTTTCTTGTCCAATTTAGTAAAAATTTCTTTACTTTCAAATTAGGGTTTTTAGGAAAATTAGGGTTCTTGTTAATTTCTTGCTTTTTATTTAAGAATTTTCAATTTCTAGCTTTAATTTGTCTAAAGTTTATTCTTAGTGGGCTTTCTTAATTTCAATCAAAAATCCCAAAATATTTAGATTTCTAGTTTAACTCTTTCTAATTTATAGTTTAGAAATGAATGCTTTTAATATTCAAAATTCCACTTTTGTAGTCTTTTTAGTTGAGTGATTTACTTGTTTTAAATTTTAGTCTTAATTTGATTAAATTAGGTTAGAATTAAAATTATAGCTTTCATTAGAATAGTTCTATCATCTACCAATTGATTTTGCTTAACTACACAAGCACCCTTAAACCTTGGTAATTGCAATCGACAATCCTTGTGGAACGATCCCTACTTCCCTTTGCTACTAGTTGACAACCATATATTTGTGGGATGCCATCTAGTTAGTAGTAGGATTTAGGTGTTTCATTGAATTATAACTAGGTGTGTCAAAGAGGCATCAAGTTTTTCGCGCCGTTGCCGGGGATTGACTTCGGTTTTTGGCAATATCATGCGCTTTATGGGTCGTGTAGATTAAGCTCTTTTCATATAGTTTAGTTTAGTTTAGTTGTTGATTTTGTGAATTTTTATGCTTGTTGGATATCTTGTGGAATTGACTTGGAATTTCAATTGACTATTTGCCTTGGTTGTGTAGTGCATGGTAAGAGGAGCTCAAGAGCCATTCATTTGCTTAGACAAGGAAAGAGAGAAAGAGCTAAGAGAAATTTGAAGATTGAGAAGGATACAACAAGAGCAAGAAAGGATAGAAATGGCAAATGCTAATACTCATCAAGTGAATGTGAACATGGAAAACGAAGAAGAAGAGGTAGTTGGAAATAATAGAATGGGTGGCTATAAGAATGGAAATGACATGAATGGGAATAGTAGGCCATTGAGGGAGTATACTTTACCTAATTTTGATGGGGCGAACTCAAGCATTGCATTGATGCCCGTGCAAGCCAACAATTTCAAAATCAAGCCCGCCTTAATCCAAATGCTCCTAGCCCATGCCATGTTCGGAGGTGGACCAAATGAGGACCCCTTCACACACCTTTCATGAATTTTGAAAAAATCTTGGACACATTTAAATTTAATGGAGTACACCCATATTGTGTTCGAATGAGGGTGTTTCCTTTTTCTCTTCGTGATAGGCCAAGGTCATGGTTGCAATCTCATGCCCAAGGAACATTCACCACTTGGAACCAACTTGCTTAAGAGTTCTTGGCGAAGTACTTTCTTCCCGCAAGAACCGCTAAATTAAGGAATGAGATTACATTATTCAAACAAGATGTTGGTGAAAGCCTAGGTTAAGCTTGGGAAAGATTCAAAGAGTTGCTAAGAAAATGCTCGCATCACGCCATTCCTTTGTGGATTCAAGTTCAAACTTTTTATAATGGTTTACTTCAAGAGACGAAATCCATCGTAGATGCCTCTGCCGACGGTTTTATCTCATATAAAACTCCGAAAGAAACTCAAGAGTTGTTAAATAGGATGCCATACAACCACTACCATCATGGACTGATAACTCCACCGGTGGCTCAACACCAAGCTAATCAACCTTATACCAATGCAAGTAGTGGAGCGTTGAATCTAAGCGTGCAAGATGTCCTTTTAGCTCAACAAAGCATGTTCATGAATGTGATTAATAGCATGGCAAAAGCATTGGAGAATCTAGGAAAACCTAGTAGTGTAAATGCTATGACTTCTTCTGAAACTCAACCAAGCATGACATGTAATTTTTGTGGAGGCGGCCATGCCAATGGGAATTGTGAGATGCCATATGGAGCCAATGAGCAAATCAATTATGTGGCTAATCAATCTTCATTTCCACGGAACCAATCTGAAGCTTATGGGAACACTTACAATTCTTCTTGAAGGAATCACCCAAATTTCTCATGCAGTAACACCAACAACCAATCCAACCCTCCTCACCAACCAAATCCCCCACCTCAAAATGCCCAACACACTCAAGCCCCGAATTCTTCATCTAGACCTTATCAACCACCACATCAAAGAAATGTGCAACCCAACTAATATCAAAATTTTTCCAATCCTTCTTTTCAAGATAACCAACAACAAAGACCTCATTTCCATTATGCAAATTCTTCCCAATCCATGTACCATGATTAATATGCTCTTAGAGATAATTTGGGTGAAAAAGGTTGGAAAAGAGAAGCCGAGTATTTGAGAAGGGAATTGGATAGGAAAACGGAAGAGCATAAAAGAGATTATGGGAATTTCAAGGCTTCGACAAGAAATTTGGAGATTCAATTGGGGCAATGGGCAAGGTTGAATAATGAAAAATCTATTGGGGCATTTTCGAGTAATACTATTTCAAATCCCATTCAGCAATGCAATGCCATAACCCTAAGGAGTGGAAAAGAATTGGTTGAATCTAAGGAAAAGAAAAAGGTGGAGGAAGGAAGCAAAGAGCAAAAGTCCAAGATAGCTGAAAATGAAAGGGAAGTGGTTGATGATGAAGCCAAGAAAGAGCAAAGGAATGAGATCAAGGTATCCAAGAAGAAGCATGTGGAGGAACCTTTGAAGATAGATCCATCAATAAAAGTGAATGAATCTGTCATACCCTCAAAGACTCATTGATCCAAGAAAGGAGGAAAAAGAGAAGCAATTTACCCATTTCTTGGATATGTTGAAAAAGATTAATGTCAACATTCCTTTGATTGATGTCCTCACCAAGATGCCCAACTATGCTCGTTTTATGAAGGATCTTTTGGCAAGGAAGCGAAAGTGGGATGATGATGAGAAAGTATGCCTTGATGCCCAATGTAGTGCCATTGTTCAAAGGTGTTTGCCCCCTAAACTTAAAGATCCCGATAGTTTTATGATACCGGTGAATGTTGGAGAAAAAACGTGGCATCGATCACTTTGTGATTTGGGGGCAAGCATAAATATCATGCCAAAGGCCATCTATGACAAGTTAGGGATCAACAATGTCAAGCCAACTAATATCACACTCCAATTGGCGGATTTATGCGAGAGGAAACCATATGGCTTGTTGGAAGATGTGCTTGTACAAGTTGAAAAGTTGGTATTTCCCGTTGATTTCCTTGTACTAGATACAAGGTGAAAAAAGTGAGATTCCATTGATCCTAGGAGGCCTTTCTTGTCGACCGCTCATGCATTAATTGATGTGCACAAAGGGAAGTTGATCTTATGAGTTGAAAATGAATCAATTGAATTTGATGTGTTTGAATACAATGATAATATTCCCATTGTTGAAGAGAAATGTGCTAATCAATCTCTTAATTCTATCCTTGTTAGGTCTAATGAACAACAAAATGAAGTGAGCCAAGGCAATTCGCTCAAGCAAGTGTTGGAAATAAAGGAAAATCCAAGAAATGAATTGAAAGAAAAACCACCCGATAAGGGATGTGTGTTAATGAAGAATGAAGAGAGTTTTGCAAAGGATAAGCAAAATGGCGATGTCAAGAAATTGAGAAGGCACAAGAGGAAAATATAATGGTTTGAGAAACAATTGGAGATGTTAATTGGGGCACTAGCGATGGCTAAGGCTAGAAAGAAAAGGCTTCTGCATGGAAAACCCGAAAATCAAGCTTTAATCATTGTTTGATTGAAGAAAAAATGGATCAAACTTTTTCCGTGGAAACCAAAGGGAAAGGAGGACCAATCATCGTCAATTACTTAGAATGAAGGTCATGCCATAGTCAAGCTAGTGACTATAAAAGAGCACTTCTTGGGAGGCAACCCAAGTCTTTAATGTAGTTCTTATTACTTTTTTTAGTGTGATTTTTAATTGTCTTGATTTTGAGTAAATCGGTTTGAATTGGAGAAACAGAGTTGAGTTTTTAAGTTAAACAAATGGTGCTAAAGAATGAGTGAAAATTGTCATCCTAACTTGTGAATTTTTTGTTTGTAGATTATCCTTGCAAATAGAGAAAAGTGGTCAAGAGTGAAGCAATTTTGGCTAAGTGTAAAAATTCACTTCACAGAAATTGAGCTTGAGACCGCGATCTCAAAATTTGAAACCGCGGTCTCAACCTCAAACTTCTGGAGGGTAGAATGGTCATTTGGTTTGAGACCGCGATCTCAAAACTGAGACCGTGGTCTCGACCCCAAACTAGGTTCTGCAAAGGCATTTTTCATGCCGAGTTGAGACCGCGAACTCATATTCCAGATCGCGGTCTCGGAAAAAAAAAATTTCTTTCAAAATCACTTCAACCATGAATTTATTTTCTTCTTAGTTTTTAATGTGGAAGTAATTTCATTTTCCTTTTTAGTAATCTGGCTAATGGCCTTAAGCTGACGCCAAGTAGCTAATTAATTTGATGCTTCATGGATTGAATCTTTGTGAAAATTTCTTGCTATACTCTTGGCATATCTTTGGTTATGATTATTACCAAATAAGAGTAGTATGGCTAAGAGCCCTAAGCTGATGCCATCTTTGCACTAGTTGATGAATGGAATTGAATGATGATTTTGTTTGAAGCTTGAATGGTGAGATGCATGGCGTGGTTGCTCTTGGCATTTTTACTCATTTTTAATTCTAGGCTTAAAAATAGGACACAGTTTAAGTAGTTTTCGTTATTTTTGGGTTTGTCTTGATGTTTAGTTTTGGGTGAGTGGAAGGATTCTATGATTTATTGATCAACTTGAATAAAAGAGACAAGTTTGGGGGTGTTTATCTTTTTGTGTTGGAAATTGTCATTTTTTTTTTCATTTTGTTGCCACTTGATGATTAATGGATGGAAAGTTGATCAATTAGGTAGTCAAGGATGATCAATTTGGATGTTCAATGCTTTGTGATTGAAGTATATGATTGATTCATTTCAAGAATATTTGTGTGAGTGAGAAATTCATAAACTTAGCATTCCTATTTTTCAAAAAGAAGTGCTGAAATTTTAGGAAAACTTATTTGAAATGCTGTTTCTTATCAAATCACTTATATTATGTGGTTGATGAACTATCTTTTGGAAAGAAATGAGTTAAATGAAGTAGAAGGAATTTTGGGACATTTCGTGTGTTTGCATAGGGGATGTTCTTCTAACTTGTGAATAATTGATATTCGAGATTAATTTTTGGTACATTTCACTCATTTTCCTTGGTTTAGGGCAAAAAAAAATTAAAATTAAAAAAAAAATTTAATTAGGAATAAGGTGAGTACGGGATTCCGACATGTACCCATGTTCTTTCTTCGAAATAAACCATTAGAGTAGGAATAATGCGAGTACGGGATTCCAACATGTACCCATGTTGTTTCTCTGAATTAAGCCATTAGGAATTGGATTTTTAATATACCAATAAGTTAAGGAGTAAATGTTTGTAATACTTATCATTAATCTCATATTACTTATTTCTTATTAGAGGTTTATTCCCGAAATGTGTGACAATTGCATTTAAGTTGATTCCTAATTGAACTTCTATTTTCATGATGCTTAGTTGAGAGAGTTGATTAACTTTATAATATTTGTGATTTGAGAAGTAATGATGTTTCAAATGAAAAGAACTAAAACTTTTGGTAACTCTTTTCGAGAATGGTAATGCTTGGTGATGTGAAATCTTGTGTAGTGAATGAATGTGTGCTTCTTTGTTAAACAAAATTTCAATTTTAGATTGATTTACTCATATTCTTCACATATCATGTAGTAATTGAATGTTTCTTGAGAGATCGCTTAATTGTTCTAAGTACATCCATGATTCATCAAGTGTCACGTCAACTTTGGGGGTGTTTAAATGTTTGAATGTTAGTAGGTTTCGTTTAATGTTAATCTTTGTTTTGCTCGGGACTAGCAAAATCCTAAGTTTGGAGGTGTGATAACTCTAGTAAACTAGAGTTATTTTCCTCTAAATTATAGTATTTTGATAGTTTAAATTCCAAAATTAGATAAGTAATTGAAGATTTTAGTTAATTTCTTTCATATGTATTTGTATTTTCGTTCTTGAATTAATTGTGATAAATTTGTGTTAAACTTTTAGTTTAATTAAGTGCTTAATGGTGTTAATATTATGCAGGTTAAAAATTAAAGGTTAGAAGCTGGAAGAAACAAAGCTCAAGGGACCAGATTACAAAATGGATGAAATGAATATTGCTGGAAGGAGAGTCGAAATCGCGGTCTCGACTATTCCAAACCGCGATCTCAACTCGCTGAGATGTTAAGTTGTAAGGGCAATATTGTAAACTTCCAGCCAGAAAACCCCTAATTTTGCCTTGTGTAATGCTGCACTATTTAAGCTAAGTAGAATTAGTTTTAGAGAGTAGATAGTTTTTAGAGTAAATAGTTTTAGTTAGTTCTAGATAGATTAGGATAACTTGAACTACAGGTTACTTTTTCTAATAGAAATTTCTCTTAACTTTCATCTTAGATCTTCTTTTAATTTCTTGTCAAGTTTAAATTTTGATTAGATAATCGTAGTGGGTTCTTCGCAAGTTTCCCGTAGATATAATTTTTATTTGCTTTCTTGTCCAATTTAGTAAAATTTCTTTACTTTCAAATTAGGATATTTAGGAAAATTATGGTTCTTGTTAATTTCTTGTTTTTTATTTAAGAATTTTCAATTTCTAGCTTTAATTTGTAGTTTATTCTTAGTGGGCTTTCTTAATTTCAATCGAAAATCCAAAAATATTTAGATTTCTAGTTTAACTCTTTCTAATTTCAATAGTTTAGAAATGAATGCTTTTAATATTCAAAGTTTCTCTTTTGTAGTCTTTTTTGTTGAGTGATTTACTTGTTTTAAATTTTAGTCTTAATTTGATTAAATTAGGTTAGAATTAAAATTATAGCTTTCATTAGAATAGTGCTATCATCTACCAATTGATTTTGCTTAATTACACAAGCACCCTTAAACCTTGGTAATTGCAATTGACAATCCTTGTGGGAACGATCTCTACTTCCCTTTGCCACTAGTTGACAACCGTATACTTGCGGGATGTCATCTAGGTAGTAGTAGGATTTAGGTGTTTCATTGAATTATAACTAAGTGTGTTAAAGAGGTATCACAAAACTACAACAAATTTTCAAATATCTAATGATGATATTTGAAAATTGGGACAATAAAAACAACAAGAATAGGTTAAATTATCATGGCTAAACAAAGACAATAAACCGAATACGCTTAATAGGGACACTAAGGTCAAATAAATGCAAGATAACTGTCAAAATAAGGTCTTTGTCATTTCCATGAATTAAGTTATATATATATATATATATATTGTTGCAAAAGCGAAAACTCCACATCGTCCTAATTAATGTCATAAGCTAAAACAAATATCAAGTAAATCTTATGTAAACACACGACAACACACAACTCACCAAAACACAACAAAATGACGAAATCACATATCACAGGAATCAATAGTCAAAGTGTCCTATACACCTTAGAAATTCTCAAAAATTCAAAACTAAGTACCAAATGAAATATATTTAAATCATCGCAAATAACATGGAATCAAAAATAAATATTCAAAAACTTCAGAAAAAGGAAAAACTTATGCACCTCCAACCTATACGTAACACGAGCCTATGCTCAACATAAGGAAAACTAGAGAATAACTAGCACCCAATAAATTTTGAACATTTAATCACAGCAAATAACTACACAAAACATGTAGTAAAAGAAACTAACTACAAATTGAAAAGCAACACTTTACAATAGTTCAGGCTGAAAGAGGGTATAGAAATTCTAAATGTTTCTATCCAGTTGTTCGGGAGTCCTTTTTATTAGTCAGATCCTTAAGACTAGACAGCACATAAACACATACAAAACTTAAACACATAACATACTCACATAATAATAATAATAGCTTAAAGACAATACTAAACAACCATTAAGTCATTAATATATCAAGCGAAATATTAACTTCCAAAAGAGACACCAAACAAAACTAAAAACAACAACAACATAAAAACTAAAAATTACAAAAACTTAGCAAAATCTATAAAGCAAAAGTCATCAAATATTCATATCTGTGGCCTCATCATTAGTATCAGCAACAACAGTTCCAGTATCGGAATCCAATCCAACAGGTGGCACTAGTGGAGAAAATGGTGGTTGAACAACACTAAAATGTGCCATAGTAGCTCTCCACATCGTGTACAACTACAGCTCCCTTTAGAAAAATACCTCAAAGTATCGCATAACTAAGTCAAAGCCATAGGCTGCTCCTGCCTGCCTGATGACAAAATGATTCCTCCTCATATTTCCTCAAAGTTGACCAAATTAACATTTGGCCATTAATTGGAATCCTATTTCCATAAGCACATCGAGAAAAGGCAGAATGTTGTTACGTAGTCGCAACTTAAATATACAAATTTTTAGGGGAATTCTTTTGCTCCAAATCTACCTCCTTGATGGTAGGATAGCATGTGGCTGCGAAACACAGTGATAAGCTGAAGACAGAGTAAACTCACCGTTTGGCGTTGCTTGTTATTTGAGCTCATCTCAATCTGAGAAAGATAGATGTCTTAGTTGGAAATCATTGCTATTTCCTCCGCCGAGAGGTCATCTCTAATCATATCAAGCCGCTATCCTTCCAAATTTGAGAAGAGTTGACAAATGAAAATATCTGACTGGCCAATAGAGTCCTTTCCCTTTTCTAGTTAACCCTGGCCTATCCAATTAGATTCCCAAAAGAAAGACTCTCTATCTGGACCAAAGTTTGAATGTTTTTTAGGGCCATTCCTATTTGACACTGAGCATACGCCTCCATACTGGACTTGGGTTTGTGATAGAGGTCTTTGATGATGTGGATTAGTGACACATAGCATATTACCTAGATTGTTCTAGAAGTGCCTACATGGCAGGCTCATTAAGGGCAATTATGTAATTCAGCTTCAGTTGGATTAGCATAGAGATAGCCTTATGCCTCCTTATGTAATTCTATAAATAAGGGGCTTGGGTGCTACTAAGAAAGGATAGAAACTCAGACAATCAAATACACTTTTAACATTTAGCTTTTTTACTTTCTCTCTCCTCCTCCTAGAATCTAATTCCAACTTCTTCAATTGGCCCCGTCTGCGGGAATCGACAGATTTCCATCACTTTCAATCAATTCTCAATCATTTGAATTGTCTGTTGTAGCTTTGAGGAGGATAAAGAATCCTGGAACATGCCGAACTACCAGTAAGGATGCCGAGACGAGCAATCAACACTTCGTGGTGTATACCGATGAACTAGAAAATGTATTCGGTACACCAACCGAGGCTCAACAAAAGCAGAATGACGTCCTCAAGTACATTGCTAACCATTTCGAGTCTTTCCGAGCGTTCGTGGAGCAACGCGAGAGACAAACTCCGTCCGAACGCTCGAACCGAGTAGCCACTCCACAAGTCGAACAGAAGCGTGACCCCGGCTGACGACCTGGAAAAGAACCGATTGATGCCATGAGCCCAACCGACCTATGTCACAAATTGACAAAGTCGCGCTCAAACAAACAATCTGATGAGTCACACTCATCGACAAGCAAGAAATTACCGATACGCGAGAGACACGGTGCACTTTCCTCGAAAAAATCTGGAACAAGAGGACCCTCTTCAACTATTTTAAAATAGCTCGAGGAACAGAGCCTCGAAAATAAGATCCAAGAGATTTTGAGGAAGAAAAATTTACTTCTGAATACTCCTGCTACGGCGGAGATTGATAGAGATCCATTCACAATCTCTATCAAAATTGAACCTCTTCTAATGCAATTCAAGCTGTCAAGACCAAGACCGTTACAAGAGAGAATCTGATCCGTCAGATCACCTGCAACACGTGGTGGCGATCACTAGCCTTTATAGATACAGTGACGCGACCTACTGCAAGTTGTTTGCCACAACTCTTCAAGGTCCGGCACAAAAATGGTTCTAGGAGCTGCCGACGAACTCAATCGCCACTTTCAACAACCTGGCGAGGTCCTTCCTTGGTCACTTCAGAAGTAAATCGACATTGCAAAAGGACACATCACACCTCTTGAACATCCGGCAGAGGTCCGATGAGTCACTTAATAAATTTGTGGACTCATTGAAGCGGTCCAAATCAAAAATGTTGATGACAGAATTCTAGTGGCTGCTTTCTGCAGCGGCATCCGACCAAGCGTCCTCAACGCTGAGTTGGCCAAAATGATGCGGAACTCCTATTCAGAACTCCTCGAAAGAGCATCGGAGTTCATACGGGGCGAAGAGTCGAACCGGACGAAAAGAGAACTTTACGATACACAAAGAGAAAAAGTTCTTGAAGACTCCGAACCCCTCATCCTTGAAAAAGCTAAGGGTTGCTGACAGGTTGATCTATTCCAGAGCCACACCTTTGGCGAACCGGGTGGTCTTCCTGAGCAACAATATCGGGAACCGACCCCCACGAATAAGGAGCCATCTCGAGGCTGACTTCACACCTCTCAATGCATCGAGGTGGGAAATTTTATACCAAGTACAATATCTGGGCCTCTTAGAGCCACCCCCTCGAATGGTGTCAGCCTCGGACAAAAGAGACCGGGCAAAGTACTATGTTTTTCATGGTCAACACGGCCATTATACCGTGGCATGCAACCACCTGAAGGTTGAAATCAAGAAGTTCGGCCGACATAATCTTTTGGGACACTTGGGTCAAAATGTATTTGGACAATTCTTTGATAAAACCTTTTAAGACTCCATTGGTTAGTTTTACCGGAGACTCGGTAGTGCCTGAGGGACAGATAATGCTTCCATTATGTTTTGGAGCTCTCCCAAGGCACAGAATTGTCCTGTATATTGTAGATGACCAACTTCGTCGTCAAAAAAAAGACAGCTCCTACAATATGATCCTGGACCGACCCACGCAATACACCTACAGAATCTTTCCTCCGTGTTCCATATTGGGATAAAATTCATGTTGAGGGATAGATCTGAGGGAACAGTCATTAGCAGCTAATAGGAGGCCCGAGCCTGCTATATGATGTCCTTGCGGTCCCAATCGCAAACGATGCCCATTGCTGACAAGGCTTTCTTGCAAACCTTTGATGCCTCATCCACCTGGGATGGTTTTGAAGAGCCTTTGATATGTCAGAGGAAGGGGGAAGAGAATGAGCAGCCCCGGCTCGAAGCTACTAAGATCCCCGAACCCCCCCCCGAGCCCAAGGGAAAGGAAAAAGCAAAAATTGAGCCCCAAGACGAGGTTCAAATTGAGGAGGTGTCACTAGATCCGAGCCTCCCTGATCGGAAAATCAAGATATGTGCTACCCTCCCAGCAGAGTTTAAGGGCCTTCTCTTCAGGCTTTTAGCCGAATACAAGTGACGTGTTTGCCTAGACGGTAGAAGACATGCCATGCGTCCCTCGAGAAATTATTGAGCACAAACTCAGAATGGACCCGGCATACAAACCAGTGAAGCAGAAGAAGCGTCTCTTCGGTCCAAAGCGCAGCTTAATAATCGAAACCGAGGTGGATAAACTCTTAGTGGCTAGATTAATTAGATAAGTATTGTATCCCACCTGGCTTTGTAATCCATTCCTTGTAACAAAACCAGATTCTTGTTGGCGAATGTGCCAAAATTTTACTGATCTTAATAAAGCTTGTCCAAAGGATAGTTATCCGTACCCCCAGATCGATACAGTAGTAGATTCATTTGTTAGATTTTACATTTTACACTTTTTAGATGCATTCAAGGGCTACCATCAAATATACATGGCCAGAGAAGATGAAGAGAAAACCACTTTCATCACTGACCGAGGCACGTACTGCTACAGTACTATGCCCTTCGGCTCAAAAACGCTGGAGCCACATATCAATGCCTCGTCAATAAGAACCTTCAAGTCCCAAATAGGAAGAAACATGGAGGTATATATTGATGACATGGTGGTCAAGAGCCGAACCTATGAGAAAACTTTGGAAGATCTCTGGGAGACATTCGAGATATTAAGATCTATCCAAATGAGGCTGAATCCTAAAAAATGTACATTTGGGGTCCCCTCGGGAAAATTCTTGGGATTCATTGTCCCTCACCGGGGAATTGAGGCAAACCCTAAAAATGTGCAAGCCATAATTAATATGAAAACTCCCACCTCGGTGAAGGAGGTTCAGAGACTCACTGGTAAAATGGCGGCCCTAAATCGATTCCTGTCCAAATCAGCAGAAAGGGGCTTGCCGTTCTTCCGGCTCATAAAGAAGATTGAGGGATTTCAATGTACCGAAGAAGCTTGTAAAGCCTTTGAAGAGTTTAAAGAATACTTGGGCACCTTGCCGAAGCTCACATCTCCACAAAAAGGAGAACCGCTAAACTTGTATGTCTCGATCGCCGAACCAGCGGTCAGCTCGTTGTTCTTTTGAGGCAGGATGAGCAAGGCAACCAATGTCCTGTATATTTTTTAAGCAAAAGTCCTTCAAGGTCCAGAAATGAACTACACCCCCATTGAGAAGGCAGCCTTCTCGTTGGTGGTGTCGGCTCGGAAGCTAAGGCCCTATTTTCATGGTCACAAAATAATAATTTTGACCAACCTATATTTGAAAAATATCTTGAGCAAACCAGACGCTTTAGGCAGAATGCTAAAGTGGTCTGTGGAGCTATTTGAATTTGACATAGAGTTCAGGCCTCGGACCACAATCAAAGCTCAGGCTTTGGCAGATTTCATTGTAGAAAACTGTGGCATCGAGTGGATTGACCTCATCATGGTGACTGATCCAACAAAGGAACAAAAAATGAGAAAAGATCTCCCATGGAAGCTTCATGTTGACGGAGCTTCGTGCAAGTCCAGAGCCGGGTAGGGATAATAATCCGATCCCCAGAAGAGGACTATCTCACTTACGCCATCAGGTTCGGATTCAAGGCAACAAATAACGAAGTTGAGTATGAGGCCCTCATCTGTGGGATGGAAATGGCCCACCAGATGGGTGCACCAACCTTAAAGATACATTCAGATTCTCAGCTAGTTGTAAATCAAAGCCTGAGAAATTACGAGGCTCGGGGCATGATTTTTAAAAGGTACCTAACCGAGGTCAAAAGCTAGATTAGAAAATTCAAAAAAGTGGACATCATAAAGATTGCCTGAACCAAAAACACGCACGCCGATGCTCTGTCAAAACTAGCCTCGGCAATATACTCGCATTTAACGAAAGAGATTTTGGTAAAACTGCGAGAACACAGGTCTGTTGACTTCTCTGAAAGAATCTCTTGTGTCCAACCAGACCTCGGTTGGATCGGACCCATAATAAATTATTTGAATAATGAGAAGCTCCCCGAGGATCTGGCCGATGCTAGAAAGATCAAGTACAGAGCCACCAAGTATACCCTTGTTGACGAAATCTTGTATAAAAAAGCATACTTGTGCCCCTTGCTAAGGATCCATCTCTTGCCTTACTCCATTCGAAGCTAACTATGTTTAACGAGAGGTGCACGAGGGCATATGCGAAAGGCACGTAGGTCCTCGGAGTTTAGCTCGTAAAGTCTTACTGACTAGGTACTACTGGCCGACCTTACACACTGACGCAGACACTTTGGTGCGGGGGTGTTACCAGTGTCAAATACATGCGCCAATACTCCGGAGACCCGGCTCAGATATGGTTCCTATTCAGAGTCCATGGCCATTTGCTTAGTGGGGAATTAACATTTTGGGCCCACTTCCCAGAGGGATAGGCAAGCTTGAGTTCTTAATAGTTGCGGTTGACTATTTCACCAAGTGGATCGAGGCCGAGCCCCTGGCTACAATCTCGGGAAAAGCAATAGGAAAATTCTTTTAGAAGAGCATTGTTTGCCGGTTCGGTATCCCTGTTGTACTCATTTCTGATAATGGGAAGAATTTGAAGGAGAGCCTTTTAAAAGCTTCTGCACTAACCTCGGCATCAAACAGCACTTCACCTCGTTGGTCGCTCATTCGCAGGCAAATGGACAGACTGAAGTGTGCAACCGAACCCTGCTGACAGGACTCAAGACTCGACTTGAAAGAGCCAAGGGTGCTTGGGTTGAGGAATTGCCTAGTGTCCTATGGGCATACAGGACCACACCTCGAACGGCTAATAGAAACACTCCGTTCAGCTTGGCCTACGGGTCCGAGGCTGTTATCCCTGCTGAGATTGGGCTACCCTCGGCTCGAGTATCCTGGTGCGATTTGAAATTCAACGATGAGGCCCTGCGAGCTAACCTAGACTTACTTGAGGAAAAGAGACTAGATGCATCCATCCGGGAAGCCAAGTACAAGCAAGTCAAAGCTAAACACTACAACGCCAGGGTCAAGCATCGGTATCTGCGACCCAGAGAATTGGTGCTTTGGAAGAATGAAGCAAGCCTTGTGGAGGGGACTAAGAAGTTAGATTCAAACTGGGAAGGACCCTATCGTGTAATAGAAGCTCACACCTCGGGCTATTACAAGTTAGGTTGACATGAGAAGGGATCTTGTTCCCAAAATGTGGAACATTGTAAATTTGAAGAAATATAATGAAAGTCCATTTTCAAATGTCAGATGTTCGAGTTGGTCCAACTCTCAGAGTTTCGACTCCAGTTCAACAAAAAAACAAATGATTGAGGGCCGAGGCTTAGCAGTCCCCCCTCAAGGGCAGAGGCTTAGTAGCCCCCCAAGCAAAAACAAAGCCGCGCCAACCCTCAGAGGTTCGGACAAGGCACAGTCAGATGTTCGAGCTGCTCCAACTCTCAGAGTTTCAGATCCAGTTCAACAAAAAAACAAATGATTGAGGGCCGAGGCTTAGCAGTCCCCCCTCAAGGGCAGAGGCTTAGTAGCCCCCCAAGCAAAAACAAAGCCGCGCCAACCCTCAGAGGTTCGGACAAGGCACAGTCAGATGTTCGAGCTGTTCCAACTCTCAGAGTTTCGGATCCAGTTCAACAAAAAAGCAAATGATTGAGGGCCAAGGCTTAGCAGCCCCCCATCAAGTAGTTAAGGTGGAGGCTTAGTAGCCCCCCAAGCAAAACCGAAGATGCACCAACCCTCAGAGGTTCGGTTAAATCTCAAAGCAACTTCGAGCTGTTCCAACCCTCAGAGGTTCGAATCCAGTTCAATACAAAAAGCAAATATTGGGAGCCGAGGCCAAGCAGTTTTCCCACAAGGGTAGAAACTAAGCAGCCCCCTCCAAGAAAAATGAAATTGAAGAGGATCCGATCCTCAAAGAGGCTTGATTGTCTTGCTTAAGCAAAACATCATCCTTTGGACTTTGGAAAGTCTGACTCAAATTAAATGGCCACGGCAAACATAAGGAGCCAAGCTTAATCCTTTTGCCTCAGTTCGGAAGGGTCTAAACAAGGCCTAAGTTCAGAATGAAAGAGAGTCTTCGACAATCTTTTATGATTGGAATGCTTAAGTGTGGAAAGTTTGTTACCTTCTTATATCATAAAACTTCTGTTTTAAATGCAGGAAATAAAGAAATTGAAAAGCAGGTAAAATGCTAGAAGTAAAGAATACAGATGAGGTTCTTATCAAGGGGACAAAGTTATCAAAACTTAAGAATTTCATTAAAAGATCCTAACTATTACAAAATGAGTTCCTAACTATTACAACAAAATTACTTCAGCCTGAGCACCGGAAGTGGAAGGCTCGGCAGTGGAGGTGGAAGCTTGGTTCGTAGGCTCGGACTCGTTTTCGGTGTTCGGGCCCTGGATCGGCTGAGTCATTTCAGAAGTTTTAGGAATCGGAGCGGGGGCTTTGAATTGAGCTTGTAGGCCATTGATGACCTCCTCGGTGACGGTAGCATCGTATGCAAGCCCTTCGTACAAATCAGGGTTCTTCACCAAGTGGTCACAGGCCAGTGTGAACCCCATGGAGAAGACCTTCTTTGTAAACTCCTTCAACATCCCATCCACTTCAACCGAGGCCACGAATTGATTCCTGCCTTCGATCCGCAACTCCACTTCCCGAGAAGCGAAATTTGCCTCGGCCAGCTGAGCTTCTTCTTGAAGTTGAAGAATCCTAGTTTGCTCCAGATCTGTGACCTTCTTGTCTCGATCGCCAACATCCACTTCAAGGGTCTTCTTCTCTGGCTCGAATTGCCGAAGCTTGTCCTTCACCTCGGTCAGCTCGGCCTTCCACTCGTCATATTTTCTGCCCGCCTCGATGTTGATTTCATCTCATTGGCATTGACAGCCTCCTTCACTGCCTAATCCACACTGGACTTTGTGTGGGCTAACTCTTGCTTCATAGAGTTAAAAGCAGTGGTGAAAGAGGCCTCCCGATCTGCCATGGCGGGTAAAATGGTGATGGCTTGCAAAAAAGGCCAAATGATTAGTTGAAGTCCGAGGTGCAAAAAGTTGAAATTTCACAAAGGGTTAGTTAGACTTACATTCATCAGGTTGACGTGAAGCTCGTCCAGTCTCTGTTGAGGGGTGAACCTTTTGACATAGGCTACATCCAGAGGCAATGCCACCATTTTTGCCTGCTCCCGAGCCAAGTCAGGAATTGAGCCCGGTCGTTTACGTCGATCGGTGCCGGGTGGGTTGGAGATCAGAGCTCCTCGAGATGGAAAGCACTGGAAGAGAGTCGACAGATAAGCGACCCCAGGGCACATCCTGTGACCCTGCAGATTTCCTCTCCTCCTCGGGAGTGTATTTTTTATCACCTAAAAAATAATAATAATAAAATAAAATAAAATAAAGTGTTAGCTCCGGACAGTGAAGAAGGAATAAGGAGTAGGAACGAATGAGGTTTGGCGTCCTTACCATATGAAGTGATAAGTTGTTTGGATAGAGGAAAGTTTCTAGAGCCTATCCCTGGGGTCCGAACCCTCGCTACTGGAAGGAAGGACCTCGGGGACGATGACGTGGTAGAGAGGGTCATGGCTGAAGAATGACCCTCCCTGAGGTCAGCAGCCTCCCTAGTCCTTTTTCTCGTAACCCGAATCGGCTCGAGCTCGGCGGGCCTAAGAGCCAGAATTACCTCCCCGGCTGGTCTCTTCGGGAGACTGGCTGTCTCGGTTTGATTCAGGGGTGCGGAGGTTGAAGGTTTAGCCTCTAGGCACTCCCTGATGGCGTGTTGACGGTGACGGATGAGGATCCGCTTGTTGATGAAGAAGGCTGGTTTGAAGTGCCCGAATCGGTGGCAGGTGTGATGGACACCAACCCCCTGAGGAATGCTTCGAGCTCTGCATAAGATGAAAGGTCAGGAAAAAATAATGATATAAAAAAGGACAAGTGAGAAATGATAATGATGACCTTGTTGAGGGTCGTAGCTCGGGTGGATGTCGTGGGTTGGAAACAGTCCTGCCCAGGCCAAAATGTTGTTTGATAGGATGGCAGGTTAGTTATTGAAGTTTATTCAGAGGTTGGATTCGACGAGCCTCCAAGCGTGGATGGAGTCTGGGGGAGAGGCATTTTTGGTTTTTAGGTTTTCTTTTATAAGGTTCTATGGACCCCGGGGCATTGGAGGGTCGAGGTACCGGACGAAAAAAAATGACTTTTTCCAGTCGTGAATAGATGAGGGTTACCCGAAGTGAGCTATTTGCCCGCAGTTCGGGGAGATATGTAAAAGAGAATCCCTTTGTAGGGGATAATTTCAGCATCATCTTAAAGGTGTCTAAGGAGAGGGGGATGTCGTGTAATCTACATAAGAAGGTGAAGCCGGCGATGACCCGAAGTGCGTTTGGGGTCAGCCGGGATAGGCTGATATCCCAGTGGTTAGATAGGTTGACGAGGAGAGGTGCTATGGGGAGCCTCAGCCCTACCTCCAGTTCTTCCTGGTAGACTGTTAGGAAACCAGGTGGTGGCAGGTATCCTCGGTCCTCGGGGGTCGGGAGTTTGATGTGCACGTTCTTGGGAAAACGGCACCTATCCCTAAGGATTTTGATATCCTCGGGGTTGAGAGAGTTTGATACATTTTGTGTTTGGAGGTTAGGGTGGTTGTTTTGTGGAGGTTCAGTAAAGAGAGGATCGGGAGGAAAATTTAATGGCACTGCTGCCAGAAGGGCTTCATCGAAAGGATTTAACATCCTGTCAACGGCGTTTACAGGGGAAGGGGGAACTGGCGTGCTAATAATAGAAGTGGGAGTGTCAACGTACCGGCCATGGTCTTCTATTTTGAGGGCATGTGAGAATTTTTGGGGGAACTCCTAGTGGTGTCCGGTGGTGACGCAGAGCAGCGGTCGGAAATTGACAACAGTCGAAAGGCAGAGGATGGAAGAAAGGGGACTGGAGGATGAGAGTGAAGGAGGGAATAATGGGGTAACGTGAGTAAGGGAAAGAAAAATAGGTTGGGGGAAATGGAGTAAGGTGAGTAAGGGAAAGAAAAATGATTTGGGGGTCAATGGGGGTATAAATAGGAGGGTTTTCTTTCAGAGTGTTCAATGGTTCTGGGGGGAAAATTGACAGTTTCGAAATGAAAAAAGATGTTTAGGCGGGAAAAGCGAGGCGTTATGGCGTGGTAAACGGGATATGGCGTGAAAAATGAGATGTTTTGCAGAAAAATCGGAACGAATAATGCAGTGCAATAAATGTGAATTCAGTGCATGGGGACTCAGCGAAAACGTCACCCTTTTGTTAATGCTGCAGTTACAACCCGCCGAGGATCTAACCCAAGGGTCGTTAGGACCTCGGATTGGCAGGTGCTGTACGATAGTGTTCTGAAGTTCTACACCTCGGTTCGATATAAAAGTCTTGGTTGTCATCGGTTGGGGACAACGAACAGTTGTTTTCGGCTCGGCCCCTATCCGTGAGGCTCGGCACCAAGCCGAGAGGACTATTGATGATGTCGATTAGTGACACATAGCATATTACCTAGATTGTTCTAGAAGTGCCTACGTGGCAGCC
The DNA here is from genome assembly GCA_025175665.1 of Cinchona pubescens. Taxonomy (NCBI): domain Eukaryota; kingdom Viridiplantae; phylum Streptophyta; class Magnoliopsida; order Gentianales; family Rubiaceae; genus Cinchona; species Cinchona pubescens. The sequence goes on from JANKKI010000043.1 coordinate 6,377,762, forward strand.
TCATTAAGGGCAATTATGTAATTCAGCTTCAGCTGGACTAGCATAGAGATAGCCTTATGCCTCCTTATGTAATTCTATAAATAAGGGGCTTGGGTGCTACTAAGAAATGATCGAAACTCAGACCATCAAATACACTTTTAACATTCACCTCCTCCACTTTGTCTCTTCTCCCCCTAGAATCTAATTCCAGATTCTTCAGTCTTCAAGTACTTATCTCTCATAAATTCTGCCTATTGGGATTCAAAAGTGAAAAATCATCACCACAACTGGCTCAAGGAAAATGCTACCACCATGTTCTCAAGACTCTTCAATTTGAGTCCATTCTTCTCCACGGGTGAGCAAAGTACTTGCCATTGTTTACAATGCGCCTAGCTGTACCCTCATCAAAACTCCAATAGAAATCAGCCATTTGCTTCTCCAGTGCCTGTAACACTTGCTTTGGAGAATCAATAACTGTGAGAATGTGAGGAGGTATGGAAGACAAAACATGCTTAATAAGAATAAGTTGTCCCTCCAGTGATAAGAGTTTTGTCTTTTAGCCTGCTAGCTTTGAACAAAAGGACTCATGAAGCTTCTGGAAGTAAATTGATTTCTTACGGCCTATGTACAAAGGGTAGCCAAAACAAGTGAAAGGATGATCCTTGGACGAAATATCCATGAGCCGTTCCAAGCCCCTAACTTAGCTGCAATGCTTGCTTACAACAAAAAAGCTTTTTTCCTTACTAATTTTTTGTCCTAAGCCAGGCTAATAAATTTCTAGGAATTCAAAAAGAGTTTTATACACTCACGTTCTGTCTGTTACCACGAGCGAAAATAAGTAGATCATCTGCAAAGGAAAGATGAGAAATAGGCTTACAACTATTCGGCAAAGAATATGGAAGAAGCTTGTTTGCTGAGTGCAGTCATCTCAGCCCTTGACTAAGAACCTCCGAGCACAAGATAAATAAATATAGTGATAAAGGATTTCCTTGCTTGATTCCTCTAGATGCCTGGAAGAAATCTACTGGTTTGCCATTTATAAGAACTGAAAACCGAGCATGCATCAGGTTGGATATTATAAAAGCTATAAAAGAATCTGCAAACCCAAAATGGTTTAGGAGTTGCTGCAAAAAAGGCTAGGACACTCTGTCAAACGCCTTCACCATGTCCATCTTGAGCACCATATTGTGACCCCGGACCTTCTTATTTAGAGAGTGAATAAGTTCCTGGGCAAGGAACACATTGTTGAAAATACCTTAGCCTCTTACAAAAACTGACTACTCAGAAGAAATGAGACCTTGCATCACAGATTGACAACCCATTAGTAATCACTTTAGTAAATATTTTATTTACAATATTACAAAGTGAAATAGGCCTAAAGACGGCAAAAGGAAGAGGATTTTGGTTTTTTTGGGAGCAAGACAATTAGAGTACTAACTACGCATTTGTAATTGGCCTTATCGAGAAACAATCCCTGACTACATTGAGAACATCCATTGCTACAACCTCCCAACATGAGACAAAAAAGAAACTAGAAAATCCTCTGGGCCTGCAGAGCTTTCTTTGTCAAGCAAGTGAACCGCTTGCTTCACCTCTTCCATATCTACTGGCCGCATGAGAACACTAGTTTGTTCATCCGATACTTATCTAGGTATTTCTTAGAGCAAGAAATCCGTTATACACTGCTCAGTTGTATCAGGTAATAGAACGTTCTGGAAGAAGCTGACCGCCTCCTGTTCTCAACTAGTTTCCAGCCATATCATTTATTCGGTGATGACGAAACCACATGCTAAAAGCAAAAAGAGAAAGATCCCCTATGAACAGTAGGAACATCTATGAGAGGCCCATTTGAGCAACAAAGGTGTATGGTTTGAGGTTGTGCAATTTAGTTGTTGTACTGCTGTTGAAGGGAAAAGTGCTAGCCATTCCTACTTAACTAGAAATCTATCTAGATGTTTCCAAACCAGACCTCCACTCCTTGTTCTGAACCAGGAGAAAGAATTTCCTGTGAATAGAAGCTCAAACATGTGACAGTTATCAATGTAACACGAGAAATCCACTATCGCATGTAGGTCAGGGGTGGAATGACCAATGTAATCTTCAGCACAAGCAATCATATTGAAATCAACTACTCACAGTTGTAGCCCCCAGTAGTTCGTTTATATTGCTAGAAGGCCATACCAAAGGTTGAGACGATCCTGCCTAGTGCATTTTACATAAATGAAGGTATTAGTAACCCCTTCAATAGCAATTATCACATGCATGAATTGCTTAGCATTATTTATTACAAAAACTTTAAAAGTAGAATTGAAAAGTAACCAAATTTTATTTGTCATATTCACTAAGTATACATTGAGAAAAACCCAAACATTGTCTAATGTCATCCGATTAAGAGCTATCAACCAGTGGCTCCGTTATTGTCAAAAAAGAAACTTTATGCTAACGAACAAGTTTTTTAGTCTTCACTGTGATGATTTACCTGCTACCACAAATATTCCATAGCAGACAATTATTCATTGGAAACAAGTGGCTCAACGTTTGCGACTGCCTAAACACTAAGAGCATCTGAATGGTCCAGGTAACTAAAAATTGTTTCTTCTATCTAGGAACTATCATCCAGCCCCCTTCTGCACCGTCATGCTACCTTGATTGTTTCGAACGAGCTCCAACAGCCTCAAAATTCCCTAAACTTCTTAACAGAAGGTGGAATGAAATAGAGACTTCCGGCATCATCACAACTCAAACCAAAAAGTTGGTTAATGCCACACCTAAGCCTTTGATGTAATATTTTGCATTGATCATCCGTGACAAATTCATGCATGTTGGAAAAGATGGCTGAAACACTATCCTCATTCGACAGTAAATATCATCCTTTGTCGTAGACTCTACAACCGTTACTAGGGCTAGTGGATTTGAGGCATTAGATTGCTGGTCAGCGAGTGAAGTTTCTTTTGATAGGAAAACTGATGTAAGGTCTTAGGCAAAAAAATGAAAGTAGTGGCAACGTTTGTGTCTATTAGGGTTTTCTCGTCACTAGGATTTGTGAATAAGGTTTCGTGATACCCTATTGATTATGTGGGAGTGGTAGATTGCTGAGTAGTCTCGACTTGTGTGCGGGCTAGTGACTGAGCCTCAATTTGGGGCTAATGAACTGCCATATGAGATGAGCTTTCACCTACTAGGGTTTGGACAGCCTCTGTAGTGTCATCCAAATGAGCTTTCGGAACCCATTGTTTGTACTTTCCTTTGGCCAAGGGGTCCATTTTTCTCCTTCTCCTTGGTAGAGGGAGCCACTATATGGTTGCTTTCTCCTTTTTTGGGGTGTGCATCTGAATCCAAAAAACAATCCTTTGCTACATGCCCTAATTTGATGGCAAGAGGAATAATAATTTGGAAGATTCTCATACTCTTTGTATTGCCATCTTGCCACTAATTCCTTTCTGAGCTAAAAACATCAACCTCTATACAAAATCTTGCTACATTTGGTCGGGAAAGGAAAGTTGTGTCTGAATCCAACTTAAGAGGCTCACCTATCATCTTCGCTATCAAGTAAAGGGCTCGTTTATCATAAATTGAGCAGGTAATTTTTCTAATGATACCCATACTGGAACCATAGAGAATTCCATATCCACGTGAAAATCAGGAGTCTACTTCAGGACATTCATAGTGAACCCTTGGAAACTTCAAAACTTGCGCATCCAACATCTTAAGTAGTCCTCTTACAAATCAAACCGAATCAAAATGTGGCAGTGGTCCAGGAACTCTAGGTTAAAAGTGCCCTGGAAACCCACCGTCTGAAAATCCTTACGAAGAGAAGCCATGCTCGATTTGCCTTTCAAAAATTTCCCAGTAAGGGCATGTTTGAATGGAAGAGAAGAGTTGATCCATTTCTTCATTTGTAAAAATCAAGACAGGTTCACCGCAGTAGAGAGTAGGTTGCTTGAATGGAGAAGAGGGTTTTGTCTGACTGGAAACAACATTTGCAAATGACTTGGGAGCGTGGGGAAGAGGATGCCATGACTGCCAAGGAACCTAGGGTTCTCAACCTAGGAGGGAGAAAAGAGAAGGGAGAAAGAGTGTTGGTTAACTTCTTACTATATTTATCAAATTCAACTTGTGAAATTAACTTTAGAGAATCAAACTCCTCCATAACTCTAACAGCTCTCGATCTCTTTGTTATAGCTAGGAGAAATAACAAACATAAATGTAGTAGAAAAAATAGCATTTCAAATACATATAATAACCACCCATAATCAAATAATCAAATAATAGCCCCTACAAAATTCCAAAATCTAAAAGTTACCCCAAAAAATTAAACTCTAAAAAAACTTTCTATTGAACAATTAACAATACAAATCAGTAATAAACAACAAAATAGAATCATTAGAGATAATAAACAAATAAGACCACCATCAACCACAATCACCAAACTAAAAGGGTTCCAAAAATTTGCAAAAATGAATCTTCAAAATTCTACCAATAAACTTGAAATAATTATGACATTGACTCTTAATCATACTACAAAGATTAGAAATCAATTCCAATCAAAACAATACTCAAATCTTGAAGAACGTAAAAATCCCAAATCGTCTTCAATCCGTGCTTAATGATGTCATTGATCCCCAAATGATGGTTCCTATGACCAAAATAAATGTTAGAAGTCATAATTGCCATAAAAATCAATAGAAATAGAGAATGGAAAATTTTGGTTTGAAAAACGAAATGAATTGCTGCGACTTTTTAACATTGGTACAATCTAATGACATGGCATTTCCTATGAGATAAAGCATAATGCCATGGCACTCTTAACTTAAAATTAAGGCTTACATAACCTGATAGCACTTAGATAAGCATAAAATGTAACGTCGTGATGTTCAAGTCCTAGAATTAAGTTTAAAATCAATAAGAATGCCGCAGTAGTCTCAATTAGACTTAACATAAACACTGTGGTTTATGCCTTAAAATTATATTTTCAATTTCCAACATTTAGCTCATGGACACTTCTGCAGCTCCAAACACCCAAAAAAAATTCCACACACAACGCTTAACATAAGAATTAATATAAAAACTAACACAAATATTAATTGCCTACCAAAATCAATAAGAAAATTAAAAAGCGTAGGGATAAAAATAGTTTTAATTTAAAGTCATTAGCTTGAATTTCAGTTCAAATTACTGAATATAAGGTAAGTCAGTGGTAAGAGACCAATCTACTCCTCTACTACAACACAGTTCCCAATAAAAATTATTAAAACTCACAAAAGATGTTCAAGGTGGATTCTTTTTTAAATTCACATCATTTTCTATTCCATTGAACACAATACCACCCCATTCAAATGTATTAGAGCATTTTCCAACATCAAATGGATGACCTTTCAAAAATATAATCAATATTTCGTTCGTTGCACAACTCTGTCAATATCTCTTTAGATGAACATATTTTCAAAGTAACAGACTCCTTATCATTATGTAGCTCTACTTTTCCCCCTACTAGTAGTGAAAAATGGTTTCCTTAGTATTAGTGGCATATCATCATCATTATCTTTGTCCAAAATTACAAATTCAACTAGTGATAAGCTCATAAATGTAGTATATTTTATGTGTCGTTTACCTCCGTTGTAATGTAACTTGAGCAAACATTGAGTAACTATGAGCTAAAATATTTATTTTGAGTTTTAGGGTGAGTGAAGAAAGAGTCCAAATCAATCGCAAAAGTGGAGGAAAAGTGCAAAATTAGAATTTTATGCACTAGCCAGGAGTGATTCTAACACAGTTTGGTAGATTGAACATAACTTTCTTGTCGAAGCTCCACTTAAGGTGATTCAACATATTTTGGAAAGATAAGATATAGAGCTACAACTTTTATGTTTTGAGTTTTCTCAAATTCGGCTTGCATCACGCCTCAGTTGATCAATCAAAATCGAGGCAAAAATTGAAGCAGTTGCAGCCAGGCATGTCCAAGCGCTGCAAAAAACTTGTCTCCAAAAAACTGATTCGGTAGAATATTGATTAGTTTCTTTGAAAACAATGAACAAGTTGTAAAAAAAATAACTTAATTATCCTTATCAACTCCCACACACTCACAAGTATACGAGGTGAGTTTGTATACAGAATGAGTAAGGATCATTCCCACGAGGCCTATCAGAATAATTACTCGATTCACAAATCTATTTACTAGTTAGACAAAATAACAAGAGGTTTTTGAATAAATTTAAATTAAAATTAATCACGAGGAATTAAAATAAAGAAAAGAATATAAAATTCTAACACTACGAAAAGCAATTAAATATAATTGACTAAAACCCTAATTTAATCTACCCACATGTGAGGATTTAATCAAGAATGAGAAATTAAATTAATCTACCCCATGAAAGCAATTAAAAACAATCCAATAAAACCCTATATACTTAAGTACAGATGCGATTTTAAGAGTTTAAAGGCAATAAAACAAAAACGATAATTAAAGAAAAAGAAAGCAATAAGAAAAAAATTAAATTTCATAAAAATAAATCAAACTCAGAAATTATAGCGAAAACGAATGTTGATGATTGTCAAATTTGAATTCTTGACAAGAGAACAAAATTCTTGCTCGAGCAATTGAGAAAATCTACCTACAACTAAATTATCGTTCTAACTATTGAAAACTTAAAAACTAATGATAGCTGATGATGAGTCTCCTTTTCTCCCCTTCTCTTGGTGTATTTGTATATTTATTTTTAGGGTTTTGGGGCTCCAGAATGATAAGAACAAGCTTTTCCACATAACCGGGCCCACGGGAGGACTTTTCTTGCAAAATAAGCAACTTTGTGCAACCTGTTCGTCATAGAACTGTTGCAGCGCCTGGGCGCTGATTCTGGAAAGGTTGTTTCAATTTATCTTTAATTTTCTCTATGTTGTAGGCATACTTTGAAAAAATTCAAAACATTACAAGTTTTGAATATTGAGAGAATCAAGCTCTATGTCTTAGCTTTCCAAAACATCTTGAATCACCTCAACTGGAGATTGGACAAGAAAGTTATGCTCAATCTACTAAACTGTGTCAGAATTGCTCCTCGTCAGTGCACGAAATTCCAATTTTTCAATTTTCCTCCACTTTGGCAATCAATTTGGACTCTTTCTTCACTCAAATCCTAAAAACTCAAAATAAACTGTTTTAGTTCATAATTACTCGATTCTTGCTTATCCATCACTAAAACTAGGCAAACCATACATGAAATAGATGCTATTTGAGAACTTATCAACTATCCCACACTTTTACAATCATCCACATAAATAACCAAGAACCAAACCATTATAAGAAAAATAGTCAAGTGATAATAAACCCCTTTACACGAATTCTAGTGTAGGTGTGTGCATGGCTATACAAAAATAACTTTTAAGACACTCAGATCAAATCTTGCAAACCCTTTGAATTTTTCTAAACACTCCATAACTTTCTCTTCATACATTTCTCCTTTAGACTAATGAAGACAACTTACTCGACTTAAATTAGGTAGGAATTTTAGCTTGTAACGTAAGACTAGGGTATGTGCTAACAAGAAGGGATAAATGATAAACAAATAAAAAAAAGAGTTTTAAATTAATGCTAGCCACACATCAGCATAAAACTTCTTTTTGAACATCAAAACACTCATCCTTCAAAGAATAACCCCACACTTAATTCTCTAAACACCCATAAAATTTTTGTGCAACAAGCAAAGTAAAATCATACTTTTTCAATTTCAACCTTACTCACCAACACCTTGTAGAAATTGAAAAGGCACAAGAAGAAAAGAAAATGGTTTGAGAAACAATTGGAGAAGTTAATTGGGGCACTAGGGATGACTAAGGCAAGAAAGAAAGGACTTGTGCATGGAAAACCCGAAAATCAAGCTTTAATCATGAAGAAAAAAAGGGATCAAACTTTTCCCGTGGAAACCGAAAGGGAAAAGAGGATCAATCATCCTCAATTACTTAGAATGAGCAGGGTTATGCCATAGTCAAGCTAGTGACTATAAAAGAGTGCTTCTTGGGAGGCAATCCAAGTCTTTAATTTAGATCTTATAGCTTTCTTTAGGTGTGATTTTTAATCTTGATTTTGGGTAAATTGGTTACAATTCGGTTAGAATTTTTGTTCAAAAAATATATATATATATATATTGAGTTTTTTAGTTGAATAAATAGTTCTAAAGAATGAGTGAAAATTGTCATCCTAACTTGTGAATTTTTTGGTTTGTAGGTTATCCTTATAAATGGAGAAAAGTGGTCAAGAGTGAAACAATTTTGGCTAAGTGTGAAAATTCACTTTGCAAGAATTGAGCTCGAGACCGCGACCTCAAAATTTGAGATCGCGATATCAACCTCAAACTTCTGGAGGGCAGAAACATCATTTGGTCGAGACCGCGTGAACAGTACTACACACCACCGGCGGCTACCACACATCATGAGGGAAGTAGCCCCGCGAGTGCGACTAGAGGGGACATGGATGATGATATTCCATGAAGAGGCGCAACCTAGTGACGCTGAGGAGCGTCAAGACGAGATGGAATGAAGAGATGAAGCCACCATTTGTTTGAGCATGGATGAAGACCAACCCTGATCATTGGATCAATTTAATGGAGGATGATAATTTTCCCTATTTTTATTGGACACCATAGCTTTTTATTACTTTAGATTACTTTTGTTTTACTTTCAGTCTTTGGAATTGAAGTATTTTAGTTTTTTTTTTTAAGTAGTTTGGCTAATGGCCTTAAGCTGATGCCAAGTTGATACATTTTGATGCTTCATGGATGGAATTTCTTTTGGATTCTCATGTTGACACTTGGTGAATTTCAGTTATTGTCTAATAAAAGTAACATGGCTAAGGGCCCTAAGCTGATGCCATCTTTGCAATAGTTGATGAGTTTGAAGCTTAATTGGTGAGATGCATGGCATGGTTGCTCTTGACATTTTTACTCAATTTTAATTCTAGGCTGAAAAGTAGGACATAGTTTAAGTAGTTCTTTGTTATTTTTGGGTTCGTCTTGATGTTTAATTTTGGGTGACTAGAAGGATGATTTATTCATGAATTAGAATAAAAGAGACAAGTTTGGGGGTGTTTATCTTTTTGTGTTGAAAATGGTCATTTTGTACATTATGTTGCCAATTGATGATTAAGGGATGGAAAGTTGATCAATTAGGTACTCAATGACGATAAATTTTGATGTTCAATGCTTTGTGATTGAAGTATATGATTGATTCATTTTAATAATTTTTGTGTGAGTTAGTAGTTCATTTGTAATATAACGAATTCATAAACTTAGCATTGCTATTTTTTAAAAAGAAGTGCTGAAATTTTAGGAAAATTTATTTGAAATGTTGTTTCTTATCAAATCACTTATATTATGTGGTTGATGAACTATCTTTTGGAAAGAAATGAGTTAAATGAAGTAGAAGGAATTTTGGGACATTTCATGTGTTTGCATAGGGAATGTTCTTCTAATTTGTGAATAATTAATATTCGACTCGCCTGATTAATTTTTGGAACATTTCACTCCTTTTCCTTGGTTTTAGGGCGGAAAAAAAATTAGGAATAAGGCGAGTACGGGATTCCGACATGTACCCATGTTGTTTCTCTGAAATAAGCCATTACAGTAGTAATAAGGCGAGTATAGGACTCCGACATGTACCCATGTTGTTTCTCCGAATTAAGCCATTAGGAATTGCGTTTTTAGTATACCAATAAGTTAAGGAGTAAATGTTTGTAATACTTATCATTAATCTCATATTACTTATTCCTTGTTAGAAGTTTATTCCCGAAATGTGTGACAATTGCATTTAAGTTGATTACTAATTGAACTTCTATTTTCTTGTTGCCTAGTCGAGAAAGTTGATTAACTTTATAATATTTGTGATTTGAGAAGTAATGATGTCTCAAATGAAAAGAACTAAAACTTTTGGTAACACTTTTCGAGAATGGTAATGCTTGGTGATGTGAAATATTGTGCAGTGAATGAATGTGTGTTTCCGTGTACGCAAACAAAATTTCAATTTTGGATTGATTCTCTCATATACTTCACATATTACATAGTGTTGAACATTTCCTGAGAGATCGCTTAATTGTTCTAAGTACATCCATGATTCATCCAGTGTCACGTCAACTTTGGAGGTGTTTAAATGTTTGAATGTTAGTGGGTTTCGTTTAATGTTAATCTTTGTTTTGCTCGGGACTAGCAAAATGCTAAGTTTGGGGGTGAGATAACTCTAGTAAACTAGAGTTATTATAGTTTTTTGATAGTTTAAATTCCGAAATTGGATAAGTAATTGAAGGTTTTAGTTAATTTCTTTCATATGTATTTGTATTTTCATTCTTGAATTAATTATGATAAGTTGGTGTTAAATTTTTAGTTTAATTAAGTGCTTGATGGTGTTAATATTATGCAGGTTAAAAATTAAATGTTAGAAGCTGGAAGAAACAAAGCTCAAGGGACCAAGTTGGAAAATGGATGAAATGAAGAATGCTGCAAGGAGAGTCGAGATCGCGACCTCGACTGTTCCAGACCGCGATCTCAACTAGGGAATTTGTTATACTATATTTGAGTTGAGATCGCGGTCTCAAATGTTCGAGACCGCGATCTCAACTCGTTGAGAATTAAGTTGTACGGGCAATTTTGTAAACTTCCAGCCAAAAACCCCTAATTTTGCCTTGTGTAATGCTGCACTATTTAAGGTAAGTAGAATTAGTAAGAAGAAAGGTAGTAGATAGTTTTAGTCAGTTTTTAGATAGTTTAGGATAGTTTGAACTCCAAGTTTGCTTCTCTAATAGAAATTTCTCTTTACTTTCATCTTAGATCTTCTTTTAATTTCTTGTCAAGTTCAAATTTTGATTAGATAATTGTAGTGGGTTAATAGCAAGATTCGCGTACATATAATTTTTATTTGCTTTCTTGTCCAATTTAGTAAGAATTTCTTTACTTTCAAATTAGGGTTTTTTAGGAAAATTCGGGTTCTTGTTAGTTTCTTGGTTTCTATTTAAGAATTCTCAAATTTCTAGTAAATTCTTAGTGGGCTTTCTTAATTTCAATCAAAAATCCAAAAAAATTTAGATTTCTAGTTTAACTCTTTCCAATTTATAGTTTAGAAATGAATACTTTTAATATTCAAAGTTTCTTTTTTGTAGTCTTTGTAGTTGCATGATTTACTTATTTTTTATTTTAGTCTTAATTTGATTAAATTAGGTTAGAATTAAAATTACAGTTTTCATTAGAATAGTTCTATCATCTATCACTTGATTTTGCTTAACTACACAAGCACCCTTAAATATTGGTAATTGCTATCGACAATTGGTAAATGTTGGATATCTTGTGGAATCGACTTGGAATTTCAATTGACTATTTGCCTTGGTTGTGTAGTGCATGGTAAGAGGAACTCAAGAGCCATTCATTTGCGTACACAAGGAATGAGAGAAAGAACTAAGAGAAATTCGAAGGTTGGGAAGGGTACAACAAGAGCAAGAAAGGATAGAAATTGCAAATGCTAACGCTAATAAATTGTAGTCAAACTTAAGGGAATGTGAACATGGAAAACGAAGACGAAGAGGTAGTTGGAAATAATGGAATGGGCGGCTATAGGAATGGAAATGGCATGCATGGGGATGGAAGGCCATTGAGAGAGTATGCTTTACCTAATTTTGATGGGGCGAACTCAAGCATTGCACGGATGCCCGTGCAAGCCAACAATTTTGAAATCAAGCTTGCCTTAATCCAAATGCTCCAAGCTCATGCCTTGTTCGGAGGTGGACCAAATGAGGACCCCTATACACACCTCATGAATTTTGAAGAATTCTTGGACACATTTAAGTTTTATGGAGTATACCCGGATTGTGTGCGGATGAGGGTGTTTCCTTTTTCTCTTCGTGATAGGGAAAAGTCATGGTAGCAATCCCATGCCCAAGGAACATTCACCACTAGGAACCAACTTCCTCAAGAGTTCTTGGCGAAGTACTTTCCTCCCGCAAAAACCGCTAAATGAAGGAATGAGATTACATTGTTCAAACAAGATGTTAAACGGTGAAAGCCTAGGGAAAGCTTGGGAAAGATTCAAAGAATTGCTAAGAAAATGTCTGCATCACGCTATTCCTTTGCGGCTTCAAGTCCAAACTTTTTATAGTGGTTTACTTCAAGAGATGAAATCCATCGTAGATGCCTCCACCGACGGTTCTATCCCATATAAGACTCCGAAAGAAGCTCAAGAGTTGTTAAACAGGATGGCATACAACCACTACCATAATGGACCGATAACTCCACCGGTGGTTCAACACCAAGCTAATCAAGACAATGCAAGTAGTGGAGCGTTGAATCTAAACATGCAAGGCGCCCTTTTGGCTCAACAAAGCATGTTCATGAATGTGATGAACAACATGGCAAAGGCATTGGAGAATCTAGGAAAACCTAGTAGTGAAAATGCTATGACTTCTTCTCCAACTCAACCAAGCATGACATGTGATATTTGGGGAAGCTGCCATGCCAATGGGAATTGTGAGATGCCATATGGAGCTAATGAGAAAATCAAGGAACTTATTATGTGGCTAATCAATCTTCATTTCCAAGGAACCAATCCGGAGCTTATGGGAACACTGACAATCCTTCTTGGAGGAATCACCCAAATTTCTCATGCAGTAACACCAACAACCAATCCAATCCTCCTTCCCATCCAAATCCCCCACCTCAAAATGCCCAACACACTCAAGCCCCGAATTCCTCATCTAGACATTATCAACCGCCACATCAAAGAAATGTCCAACCCAACTCATATCAAAATATCCCAATCTTTTGTTTCAAAACCAACAACAAAGACTTCCTTTCCATTATGTAAATTCTTCCCAACCCATGTATCATGATCAATATGCTCCTAGAGAGAATTTGGGTAAAGAAGGTTGGAAAAGAGAAGCCGAGTATTTGAGAAAAGAATTGGATAGGAAATCGGAAGAGCATAAAAGAGATTATGATAATTTGAAGGCTTCGACAAGAAATTTGGAGATTCAATTGGGGCAATGGGCAAGGTTGAATAATGACAAACCTATTGGGCATTTTCAAGTGATACTATTCCAAACCCCAATGAGCAATGCAATGCCATAACCCTAAGGAGTGGAAAATATTTGGTTGAATCTAAGGAGAAGAAAAAGGTTGAGAAAGGAAGAAAGTAACAAAAGTCCAAGGTAGTTGAGAATGAAAGGGAAGTGGTTGATGATGGAATCAAGAAGGAACAAAAGAATGAGATCAAGGTATTCAAGAAGAAGCATGTGGAGGAACCTTTGAAGATAGATCCATCAATAAAAGTACCATACTCTCAAAGACTCATTGATCCTAGAAAGGAGGAAAAAGAGAAGCAATTCACCCATTTCTTAGATATGCTGAAAAAGATTAATGTCAACATTCCTTTGATTGATGTCCTCACCAAGATGCCCAACTATGCTCGTTTCATGAAGGATCTTTTGGCAAGGAAGCGAAAGTGGGATGATGATGAGAAATTATGCCTTGATGCCCAATGCAGTGCCATTGTTCAAAGGCGGTTGCCCCCTAAACTAACACAAGAATCCCGGTAGTTTCATGATACCGGTGAATGTTGGAGGAAAAACATAGCATCGACCACTTTGTGATTTGGGGGCAAGCATAAATATCATGCCAAAGGCCATCTATGACAAGTTAGGGATCGACAATGTCAAGCCAACTAATATCACACTCCAATTGGCAGATTTATCCGAGAGGAAACCATATGGCTTGTTGGAAGATGTTCTTGTACAAGTTGAAAAGTTGGTATTTCCCGTTGATTTCATTGTGCTAGATACGGGTGAAGAAAGTGATATTCTGTTGATTCTAGGGAGGCCTTTCTTGTCGATCGTTCATGCATTAATTGACGTGCACAAAGGGAAGTTGATGTTACGGGTTGAAAATGAATCAATTGAATTTGATGCATTTGAATATAATGACAATATTCCCATTGTTGAAGACAAATTGTGCTAATCAATCTCTTAATTCTATCCTTGCTACATCAAATGAAGAGGAAAAAGAAGTGAGCCAAGGCAATTCGCTCTCTTACAATGTCATCTTATACACATCAAGCAAGTGTTGGAAATAAATAAAAATCCAAAAAATGAATTGAAAGAAAAACCACTCGATAAGGGATGTGTGTTGATGAACGATAAAGAGAGTTTTGTACAGAATAAGCAAAATGGTGATGTCAAGAAATTGAGAAGGCACAAGAAGAAAAGAAAATGGTTTGAGAAACAATTTGTGATGTTAATTGGGGCACTAGTGATGGCTAAGGTCAGAAAGAAAGGACTTGTGCATAGAAAACCCAAAAATCAAGCTTTAATCGTGAAAAAAAAGGGATAAAACTTTTCAGTGGAAACCAAAAGGGAAAGGAGGATCAATCATCCTCAATTACTTAGAATGAAGGTCATGCCATAGTCAAGCTAGTGACTATAAAAGAGTGCGTCTTGGTAGGCAACCCAAGTCTTTAATTTAGTTCATATTACTTTCTTTTGGTGTGATTTTTAATGGTCTTGATTTTGAGTAAATTGGTTTGAATTAGGTTAGAATTTTTGTTCAAAAATATATATCTTATTTTTTTTATTTTTTATTTTTTTTTTGAGTTTTTGAATTGAATAAATAGTGCTAAAGAATGAGTGAAAATTGTCATCCTAACTTGTGAATTTTTTGGTTTGTAGGTTACCCTTGTAAATGGAGAAAAGTGGTCAAGAGTGAAGCAATTTCGGCTAAGTGTGAAAATTCAAACTTCAAACTTCTGGAGGGCAGAAACGTCATTTGGTCGAGACCGCGACCTCAAATTTGAGATCACAGTCTCAACCTCAAACTTCTACAAAGGCTTTTTTGCACCGAGTTGAGATCGTGGTCTCAAACCTCAGACTGATCGAGACCGCGATCTCGACATCAAGCCAGATCGGAGTATGAAAACTGAGACCGGGGTCTCGACTGCTAGAATTTTTTTTAAAGCATCACAAACTTTTCCTATTCTTCTTCCCTCATCCAAAAGACCTAACCCCAAATCCTCCAATTCTTCTTTCATCTTCACAGAAAAATCACCTAAACTCCACACCCACTACTAATTTCACTTCACTGTTTTTCTCTAGGAACATCAAAGCAACCATCTTTTTGAGGATTTTTGGAAGAAAGATGGCTTCAAGGGGGATTGACACTA
Source organism: Cinchona pubescens (assembly GCA_025175665.1). Classification (NCBI taxonomy): domain Eukaryota; kingdom Viridiplantae; phylum Streptophyta; class Magnoliopsida; order Gentianales; family Rubiaceae; genus Cinchona; species Cinchona pubescens. The sequence goes on from JANKKI010000043.1 coordinate 6,392,918, forward strand.
AGGCAATTCTTGGAAAAATTTCAATCCGAAAAAGAACGGGAAATATCCTTCCTTGAAATATTAGTTGTAATTGACAATTTTTGAACACAATTGTGGAGTTTTGTGTATTAAATTGTGGAAAATTTATGGTATTTAATTATTGAATTGTGGACAAGTAATTGGTGCTAATTTGTTCTAGAAGAATTGTGATATTGAATTGTCCAATTGTTGGAATTCTTGGTTTGATTTGTGATTGAGTTGAACTGAAATATTCAGAAAAATTTTGGAAATTTGTGATTATGATTTTGTGGTGTTGAATCTTGATTGAAAGTTGGATTTTTTAAATTGGTGATTTAATTCCGTTTGTATAAAGAAAAAGATGAGAGGGGTGTATGGCAATGCTGAGAGAAGAGTTAGAATGAGAGGGAGAGGGACTGGTTCTAGAAAACTACTTCATAGAAAATTTGGAAAGGGTACGAGCAGAGGAGGGGGCTCAGAACAACCATTTGAGGAGGGTGATCAAATTGAACCTCAATTCTCAAGTGATAGGGCTCAGCAATTATTCAAGAATAACGAGAAGCATGAGATGATTAGAGAGAAAAAATTTGGCCTAACCATGCATTGGGGACTTTATGAAGATGCTAGGAGAGCGATAGATGAACAAATTAGGTCAAGGCATTGGGAGGGTTTCAACTCTCAGGTTGGACCCCGGGCTACCCAGTTAGTCAAGGAGTTTCATTGTAATTTATGTGAGTTAGAAGACGGCAGGGTGCGTATACGGGGGGGTGTTGGTAAATTTTAGTACTGATGTGCTTAATGCGTATTTCAACATACCCCCCGTACCTTCTATTCAATATTTGGCTTTTTGGCACAATAAAAATAAGGATATGAATGCAATCAAAGATGCCATTTGTGATAGGAGGGTAGAGTGAATTAAGAGTACTTCGTCTACCACTGAAATAAAATTCCAGAAGGTATGGTCCTCGTCAAGGACTCTCATAAGTGGCTAAGTTATGGTTTTATTTCATTAGTAGCCGCATTTGGGGGTCCAATGCTGTGAACTTTATCCGAAGGGACAAGATACTCTTAGTTTATGCCATCATGACTAGTTTTTTGGTGAATGTTCGTCACCTTATTAGACAGGGATTTTTAGAGAGTGGTAGGTCGGGACAACCCATATTTTATGCCCCTAGTCTAATTCGCCATCTTTGCACCAAAGCGGGTTGCCCGATTGGTCAATTGGAATCATTGACACATTCTAGAGGAAGGATCAATCGGGAATATATCTATATGATGGTGAGAGAATATGAGAAACACCACCAGGAGGAGCACCTTGCCCTGCCACAGCCATAACCTCCACCACCTTAGAGAACTTCAATGATTCTGATACCCCCAAGGTGTAGTATTTAATGCTCCGGTAAGTGAAGAAGAAAGGAATGATCTACAAGGGTACTGGTCGTACAGTTAAATGATGATGCACAACAAGACAACCCTTGACCGTTATTGGAGAAGCTTTACAGGTTACTTCATTAGGCACATGGGTCCAGCCACCATCACCTCCGGCATGGCACTTTGGTCCACCTCGTGGACAGTACTACACACCACGGCAGCTACCACACATCATGAGGGATTTAGCCATGCGAGTGCGACTAGAGAGGACATGGATGATGATCATGAAGAGGCCCAACCTAGTGACGCTGAGGAGGGTCAAGACGAGATGGAATGAAGAGATGAAGCCACCATTTGTTTGAGCATGGATGAAAACCAACCCTAATCATTGGATCAATTTAATGGACGATGATAATTTTTCCTATTTTTATTGGACACCACAGCTTTTGATTACTTTAGATTACTTTTGTTTTACTTTCAGTCTTTGGAATTGAAGTATTTTAGTTTTTGTTTTTAAGTAGTTTGGCTAATGGCCTTAAGCTGATGCCAGGTTGATACATTTTGATGCTTTATGGATGGAATTTCTTCTGGATTCTCATGTTGACACTTGGTGAAGTTTGGTCATTGTCTAATAAGAGTAACATGGTTAAGGGCCCTAAGCTGATGCCATCTTTGCAATAGTTGATGAGTTGAATGGAATGTTGATTTTGTTTGAAGCATAACTAGTGAGATGCATGGCACGGTTGCTCTTGACATTTTTACTCAATTTTAATTCTAGGCTTAAAAGTAGAACATAGTTTAAATAGTTTTTGTTATTTTTGGGTTTGTCTTGATGTTTAATTTTGGGTGATTGGAAGGATGATTTATTCATCAATTAGAATAAAAGAGACAAGTTTGGGGGTGTTTATCTTTTTGTGTTGGAAATGGTCATTTTGTACATTATGTTGCCAATTTATGATTAATGGATGCAAAGTTGATCAATTAGGTACTCAATGATGATAAATTTTGATGTTCAATGCTTTGTGATTGAAGTATATGATTGATTGATTTCAGAATTTTTGTGTGAGTGAGTAGTTCATTTGCAATATAAAGAATTCATAAACTTAGCACTTGGCATTTTTAAAAAGAAGTGCTGAAATTTTAGGAAAATTTATTTGAAATGTTGTTTCTTATCAAATCATTTATATTATGTGGTTGATGAACTATCTTTTGGAAAGAAATGAGTTAAATGAAGTAGAAGGAATTTTGGGATATTTCGTGTGTTTGCATAGGGAATGTTCTTCTAATTTGTGAATAACTAATATTCAAAATTAAATTTTGGTACATTTCACTCATTTTCCTCGGTTTTAGGGCCGAAAAAAATTAGGAATAAAGCGAGTACGGGATTCCGACATGTACCCATGTTGTTTCTCTAAAATAAGCCATTAGAGTAGTAATAAGGCAAGTACGGGACTCCGACATGTACCCATGTTGTTTCTCCGAATTAAGCCATTAGGAATTGTTTTTTTAGTATACCAACAAGTTAAGGAGTAAAGGTTTGTAATATTTATCATTAATCTCATATTACTTATTCTTTGTTAGAAGTTTATTCCCGAAATGTGTGACAATTGCATTTTAAGTTGATTCCTAATTGAACTTCTATTTTCTTGATGCCTAGTCGAGAGAGTTGATTAACTTTATAATATTTGTGATTTGAGAAGTAATGATGCTTCAAATGAAAAGAACTAAAACTTTTGGTAACTCTTTCGAGAATGGTAATGCTTGGTGATGTGAAATCTTGTGTAGTGAATGAATGTGTGTTTCCGTGTAAATTAAAATTTCAATTTTGGATTGATTCACTAATATACTTCATATATCACGTAGTGTTGAACATTTCTAGAGAGATCGCTTAATTGTTCTAAGTACATCCATGATACATCCAGTGTCACGTCAACTTTGGAGGTGTTTAAATGTTTGAATGTTAGTAGTTTCGTTTAATTTTAATCTTTGTTTTGCTCGGGACTAGCAAAACGCTACGTTTGGGGGTGTGATAACTCTAGTAAACTAGAGTTATTTTCCTCTAAATTATAGCATTTTGATAGTTTAAATTACGAAATTGGATAAGTAATTGAAGATTTTCTTAGTTAATTTCTTTCATATGTATTTGTATTTTCGTTCTTGAATTAATTGTGATAAGTTTGTGTTAAATTTTCAGTTTTATTAAGTGCTTAATGGTGTTAATTATGCAGGTTAAAAATTAATGGTTAGAAGCTGGAAGAAACAAAGCTCAAGGGACCAGGTTGCAAAATGGATGAAATGAAGAATGCTGCAAGAAGAGTCGACATCGCGGTCTCGACTGTTCCAGTCGAGACCTCGATTCGGGAATTTGTTTTACTATATTTGAGTTGAGATCGTGGTCTCAAATGTTCCATACCGCGCTCAGCTCGCTGAGAGTTAAATTGTAAGGGCAATTTTGTAAACTTCCAGCCAGAAACCCCTAATTTTGCCTTGTGTAATGCTGCACTATTTAAGCAAAGTAGAATTGGTAAGAAGAAAGGTAGTAGATAGTTTTAGTTAGTTTTTAGATAGTTTAGGATAGCTTGAACTCCAAGTTTACTTCTCTAATAGAAATTTCTCTTTACTTTCATCTATTCTAGATCTTCTTTCAATTTCTTGTCAAGTTCAAATTTTGATTAGATAATTGTAGTGGGTTAATCGCAAGTTTCGTGTAGATATAATTTTTATTTGCTTTCTTATCTAATTTAGTAAGAATTTCTTTACTTTCAAATTAGGGTTTCTTAGGAAAATTAGTGTTCTTGTTAATTTCTTGCTTTCTATTTAAGAATTCTCAATTTCTAGCTTTAATTTCTAGTAAATTCTTAGTGGGTTTTCTTAATTTCAATCAAAAATCCAAAAATATTTAGATTTATAGTTTAACTCTTTCCAATTTATAGTTTTGAAATGAATGCTTTTAATATTCAAAGTTTCTCTTTTGTAGTCTTTTTAGTTGGATGATTTACTTGTTTTTAATTTTAATCGTAATTTGATTAAATTAGGTTAGAATTAAAATTATAGTTTTCATTAGAATAGTTCTATCATCTATCACTTAATTTTGCTTAACTACACAAGCACCCTTAAATCTTGGTAATTGCTATGTCGACAATCCTCGTGAGAACGATTCCTACTTCCCTTTACCACTTGTTGACAACCGTATACTTGCGGATGCCATCTAGTTAGTAGTAGGATTTAGGTGTTTCATTGATTTATAACTAGGTGTGCAAAAGGCATCAGTGTGAAAGGCTCAAACCTCCAAAAAAATGCCTACCCTCATCTTTAAATCAAATAAAATCATCTAAAATTTTGCCTCGAAAATGTAATGAAGTAAGTGTCTGGAATGCAATATAAATGAGTCTACACAATTGTCTCTTAGTGCCAAAAAGCTACAACATTGTAAGGCTATTAGTGCTCAAAAATTAGAAATCAGGCTAGAAAAATATTAACACCGAGTCCTCTATTCATGACAATTTAGCTAAAAAATTATCGTGTAGAAAATCAAAAAAAACATGCTAAGAAATTTGTGAACAAAATTTTCAAAACTTTAAAAACCTCTCAAATCAAAAGGTAAGATGCAAATGTGAAAGAAAAAATTGAACAAAATAAAGTCCAAAAACCACTAAACCAATAGAAATTAAGAAAACTCCCTACCTCTCACTTGGAAATAAACATTGTCCCCAATGTTATAGAAAATAAAAGCTTAAAGAGGGAAAGGGAAAGCTTCTCTGGCAATGAAGAATGTTTGGTGGTGCTGTATATGTTGAACTAAAACCCTTAAGCTGAAATAAAAAACATCAAACAAAAAAAAAAAAAAACTTAAGCATTAAGAAACAATAAAACAAAGAAACTAAACAAAAACATAAGAAATAAAATTAAGCAAAAAAAGGGTTGCCTCCCATGTGGTGCCCTTATTCATAGTCATAGGCTCGATTTTGACACTTGAGATCAGTTCAAACACTTAAAGATGGTCGGCCATCCTTTTCTTTCGGCTTTCATGGGAAAAGTTTAACACCATTTTTCATCACTCTTGATGCTTGATTTTCCTGCACAAATGATAGCCTCAAGTCACTCTTTGCATTGTTTTTTCTTCTTCTTGCTCATGGTCCTTTTACCCAACACCCTCACATTTCCGCGCTTGTGAAACCGATCCATGAATCCTTCCCATCTCACTTTCATCATCAGGTGGTTTGTTTTCCAAGTCAATTTTGGTGTCTTCATTTATTTTATCATCCTTTTTGAATGCATTACCTTGACCCACCTTGGGCCTCATCTTCAAACCTATCAACGAATGAACCAAAGGAATAATTAGCACATTTTTCTCAAATATTGAAACTTTATCATCATAATTAAAAACATCAATTTCAACAGATTCATTATCAACTCACAAAATCAATTTCCGTTTATTAACGTCTATTAAAGCATGTGCGGTTGATAAAAAAACCTCCCTAGAATCAATGGAATTTTATTATCCTCGCCTATGTCTAACACAAATAAATCCATAGGAAAGACTAGCTTTTCCACTTGAACGAGCACATCCTTCAACAAGCCTTATGGTTTTATCTTGGACAAATGGGCCAATTGAAGTGTAATGTTGGTTGGCTTTGCATTGGTGATTCCTAGGTCAATCATATCATAGATGGCCTTCAGCATAATGTTGACGCTCATCCCCAAATCACAAAGTGAACGATGGAACGTGTGTCCTCCAATGTTCACCGGTATAAAGATACTATCAGGATCCTTGAGCTTGGGGGTAACCTCCATTGAACAATGGCACTGCACTTGGCGTCAAGACAAACTGTCTCATCATCATCCTATCACTGCTTCGTAGCCAATAGATTCTTCATAAACCACGCATAATTGGGCATCTTGTTGAAAATATCAACCAAAGGAATGTTGACATTAACCTTGTTGAACATGTTGATGAATTGTTAAAATTTCTTATTTTTTCCTCCTTTCTGGAATTATTGAGCCTTTGAAGCAATAGAATCTTTACCGAAGGATGCAAATTCAAGGGCTCTACTATGTGCTTCTTTTTCAACTCATTGTTTTCATCCACTTTTGTCATCTTGTCATCATCACAACCAGCTCATTTTTCACCTCAATCACCTTGGATTTTTTCTTCTCTTCTTCTTTACCTACCATCCTCTTGTTTTTTCATTCGACACAACCAACTCTTTTCCACTTCTTAAGGAGATAGCATTGCATTGCTCTTTTGGATTTGGAATTGTATCACTCAGCAATGCTCCAACTGGTCTCACATTGTTTTGTTGGCCTATTTGTCCCAATTGTAGCTCAAGATTCCTCATGGTAACCCGCAAATTTCCACACTCCCTTTGCAACTTCTCAAAATCCCTTCTCAGATTATCATCATTGGATGAATCATGATTGATATGAGATGGTGGCCTTCTTGGTGGAAGCTAGTATGAGCTATTTTATTGAGGTGGAAAGTTTTGGGTATACTTTTGATAAGGTGGTTGATATGGTCTAGATAATGAGGTTTGGTTGGGAAAATTTTGTTGTGATTGGTTGGGCTAAAATGAAGGGTTTTGGACGTTATTTTGGTTAGTCCAAGAATGATTTGAGTGATTTCCCAAGAATGATTGTATCTATTGCCATAGTATGTGGGCTGATTATATGAGCATTGTAGAATTTTGATTAGAAACGTATTGAGCCTGCTTATCTTGCATCACCGAAGTATCACAGAAGCCATTTTGCTAATTTCTTCCACAGAAATCACAACTCAAGATCCCTGAGATGTTGAACTAATGGATTTCACTGAACTTCTTCCCATATTCTCTACAGCTTTGGTCAAGTTTGTAATAGAGCTCATCATCATGTTCTCCTGAGATATGAAAGTATCATAATTAGGCATACCTCCTTGTTGGATGTTGGCTTGATTCATTTATTGCTGTTGTCCAACTACGAGAATTATTGATCCATGATAATATAGATGCCATTCTTTCCAACAACTCTTGCGCTTCCTCAGGAGTCTTTAGGAAAAAGAACCACCCGCACTAGCATCAACTATCAATCTAGTCTCCGAAAATAGTCCATTATAGAAGGTTTGGACTTGCAGCTATAGTGGTATAGCATGGTGCGGACACTTCCTCAATACCTCCTTGAACCGGTCTCATGCTTCTCCTAAGGCTCTCTCCAATAATTTGTATGAATGATGTGATCTCGTTTGGGAACTTAGCGGTCCTAGCCGGTGGAAAGTGTTTGGCTAGGAATTCTTGAGCAAGTTGATCTCATGTTGTGAAAGTGCCATGTCAATATGATTGCCACCAAGACCTACGTAAGGAAAAAGGGAATGCTCTCTGGATACAATCGGAGTGAACTCCATTGTACCGGAATGTATCAATGACCTCCTCAAACCTAATTAAGTGCTCATCGGGATCTTCATTGGGTCCTCCTCCAAACATAGCTTGCGTTTGGAGTATTTGTATAAGTGCATGCTTGATTTCGAAGTTATTCGCTTGTACTAGCAGCCAAGCAATGCTAGAACTTGCCCCCTCAGAATTAGGTATTGCATAATCTCTAAGATGTCGGGGGTTAGCATTGGCATTAACTAGGTTGCCATTGTTGCTTTCAACCTCCACTTGTTCATTAAGTGCACGTTTTGGATTCTCCATTAGATTTTCACCTTGGTTTTCCTGTGAATCTTGTTGTCTACGATTTCTACTTATCATCCGTTCAATTCCCAAGTCAATCAGATGAAATGATTGATTGGATGAATGAGTATCGACCATAAACTACAAGAACAGAAAACCAAAGATCAACTATCGAACACAAAATCCGAACAAACTCGAGAGAATAAGAAATAATTGTAAATAATTAACAAAAGAAATAAAAAGTCTAACATATTAAGACTCACTACACCTAATATTATTACCAACAAAATAGTCCGCGGCAACGGTGCCAAAAACTTGTTCAGTAGAATATTGATTAAGTTCTTTGAAAACAATAAACAAGTAGTAAAAAAAAAAAACTTAATTATCCTAATCAACTCACACACTCACAAGTATACGAGGTGAGTTTGTATATCGGATGAGTAAGGATCGTTCCCACGAGGACTAGCGGAACAATTACTAGGGTCACAAGCCTATTTACTAGTTAGACAAAATAATCAGAGGTTTTTGACTAAAACTAAAATTAATCATTTTGAGGAATTAAAATAAAGACAAGAATGTAAAATTCAAACCCTACGAAAAGCAATTAAATATAATTGACAAAAACCTTAATTTAATCTACCCTATGTGCGAGGATTTAATCAAGAATGAGAAATTAAATTAATCTACCCTATAAAAGCAGTTAAAAACGATCCAATAAAACCCTAACTACTCAACTACGGATGCGATTAAGAATTTAATGGCAATAAAATCAAAAACGATAATTAAAGAAGAAGATAGCAATAAGAAAACAAATTAAATTGCTTAAAAATAAATCAAACTCAGTAGTTATAGCGAAAACGAATGTTGATGATCATCAAATCTTAAATTCTTGACAAGAGAATGAAATTCTTGCTCGAACAATTGAGAAAATCTACCCTACGGCTAAATTATCATTTTAACTATTGAAAACTTAAAAACTAATGACAGCTGATGATGATTCTCCTTTCCTCCCTTTCTCTTGGTGTATTTATAGATATTTTTAAGGTTTTGGGGCTTTGAAATGATAAGTACATGCTATTCCATGTAACTGGGCTCACAGAAGGACTTTGCTTGCAAAATAAGCAACTTTGTGCAACCTATCCATCGATTGGTGCCTGGGCATTGCACTTTTGTAGCGCCTGGGCATTGCTTCCAGTAAGCTGGGATTGCCTTTCTGGAATTGGTACCTGGGCGCTGCAAAATGGCGTTGATTCCAGAAAGGTTGCTTCCCTTAATCTTCAATTTTCTCCATGATGCAGGTAGAATTTGGAAAAACTCAACATCTAAAGTTGTAGTTCTATGTCTTAACTTTCCAAAACATCTTGAATCACCTCAATTGGAGCTTGGACAACAACGTTATACTCAATCTAGCAAACTATGTTAGAATTGCTCCTTGCCGGTGCACAAAATTCTAATTTGCAATTTTTCTCCACTTTTGCTATCAATTTGAACTCTTTCTTCACTCAAGCCCTAGATAACTCAAAATAGACTATTCTAACTCATAATTACTAATTTCTTGCTTTACATCCATCACTAAAAATGAGGTAAACGATACATGAAATAGATGCTATTTAAATTCTTAATTGCTTCTGGAAGTTTAGTACTTAGGCTTTTACTTTATTTCTTTTGATTGCTTTCATAGATTAGACTAATTTAAATCCTTGGTTTTGATTAAATTCTCGCAAGTAGGGTAGATTTAAATTAGGGTTTTTGTTAATTATATTTAATTACTTTCCGTAGAGTTAAAATTTTACATTCTTGTATTTATTTTAATTTTTTACGATTAAATTTAGATTTTGTTTAGTCAAAAACTCTTGATTAATTTGTCTAACTAGTAAATAGACTTGTGAATGTATCAAGTTCAGGAGATGAAAACTGGAGAAAACTTGGACTCAAGCTCGCTAAGATTGGAGCATAATCGTGGTGTTATAATAAAGTTGGATTGGACTATTCTCAATTCATTAATACATAAAGTCCAATTCTTCAAAGTAAAGCACAAGTGGCCAGATAAAATCCAAATTCAAGTGTTTGTTTGAACCCAGGAATTGAAGAACTCCAAGAAAGGTTCGAGACAACGAAGGGTTAGAGAAAAACCCTAATTTGGACTAAACCCCTATTTGGCCATCCATTCCTAATTAAATTAGGACTTATTTTTCATTTTTTTATGGGATTTTTTTTTTATTTGGGGTGAAAATATCAGTCTATATCAATGTTAATTTTGTCAGTTTTATGTCTAGTATTCCAATCCTACGCCTGCTAGGATTTTGTCAAGGTTGTTTCCTAGAAATATTAGGCCTATTTTATAAGGTTTGGCCAACCCTTTGTCACGTTAAAAAGGCATCCCATAGCCGAACATTCATTCAACAATATTCAAGAAAGAAACTTTGTGAGAAAATTCTCTAACTTGTCTTCCATAGACTTGGGCATTTTGCAAGATTGATTTTTACGACTATCTACCTTGAACACTATCGGATCTTGTCTCGTTATAGTCAACGGGTCGATATCTCGTACAGTCAAGAACAGATACTTCAAATTCTTAATTTCAGGTTCTTAATCAACGGGTTTGAATCTATCAAGTCAAATTTGTTTAAGCATTCTTGGGTTCCTCATTGATTTCGGATCTCGTCAGTTTATTTATAAGATTTGCTTCGCATCGCATCATTAAATTGAATACATTGCTCAATTTCTTTTTGTTTTCCTAGCACCTTACCATTCCTCAAGGCAATAGTATGAACCTTTTCCTCAGGATGATTAACAGTATCACTCTACAAACTGTTGGCCCCAAAAGCAACCTAAGAGGGGGGGTGAATTAGGTTATCTCTAAAGACAAACCTTTTTAAGTGCTTAATAGAAATTCAAACTTTGTGCACCAAATGAAAACTTAAGCACAAATGAATACAATAGATATTCAACAGTTTAAGCTTAAAGAACAAATAAGAATATTGAGATTAAGAGAATCAAACCAAACTCCCTAGCTTCTCAAGCTTGGAGCTTGCAATTACAAAGAGCTTCTCACAAGGCAACTACCAAGTTCACAACTTGAAGTTCAGCCCCTAAAAGTCTCTTCAAAGTAGGTGAGACAATAACCTCTTGTACACAAATGAGGATCACTCTTGCTCACACTAATTTCCTTTAGTTGAGCCAAGAGTTTTACACTCACAACCTCCCTTTGTTACAATTGTTATTTCTCCACTCTTACACTTGAAGAACTCTTACACTTCTAAGCTCTTTTCTCACTACCTACACTATTACAATACTTGTACCAACTATTTCTCCCAAATAGCTCAAGAATGATTTGTAATCAATGTAGAAGTCTTGTCTTACTTAATTCAGACCTTGGGGTATTTATAGTTGCCAAATATCTGCTTTCAACAACTTCACAACGGCTATTTTCTGTCTACTGGAAAACTAGCCGTTGGACCTTTCGGACGGCCGATGCAGCAAGAGTGCGTCCGAACAAACTAGCCGTTGGACCGTTCGGACGGCCGCTGCTAAACCTTGCGTCCGACACTGCGTCCGTTCTCTGAGGGTATCCGTTCGGACGTCCGAGGATGTCGATCCGTCCGAACATGCGTCCGATCGAAGCAAAGTCTACTGGAATATGAACGGACGCTGTTCTTCGTCCGAGGCTTCTTTGTGTCGGACGATTACCATCGTCCGAAGCTGTTGTGGTTGTTTTTGTTCGGACGATCATTTGCGTCCGAACCTCCCTGTTTTTCTGCACACTTGTCTTTAAACCATTAGTATGATTTGGTCATCATCAAAACATGATTAACATAACTGGGGTTCTTCACAAACCACCTTAGCTCCTCTTGGCTAATTGATTCGAAAACTGGCCTACTTGTACTTCCAAATTTTTGGTCTAAGACCTTGTCTTAGTATCAAAATTCCAAATAGAATTTCTTGTCTCAATTATGATCTTTATTGTCATATCCTCCAAATTATCAATTTTAGTATGAAATGCTTCCAATTGAGCAGCAAAATCTATAAACTGTTCCAAACTAAAAACTCAAGCAGCTCTACTTGGACGTGCTCTCTCACCAAACTATTGACATGCATTGGTAAGAAAATCATCATTTCTTCTATAAATCATAAGTTTCTTTTGGTGATTTCTTCATGATAGTACCACCAATAGTAGCATCTACTAAATTCCTCGTTGACCTGTTCACTCTATTCTAGAACATTTGAACTTGCAACCATAAAGGTAACTCATGAATGGGCACTCTCTTTCACAAATCCTTAAACCTTTCTCATGCCACATATTAAATTTCCAGATCATTTTGCACAAAAGATGTACTATCATTACGTAATCTGGCAGTTGGAGGGAAACACGTACCTAAAAATTTCTCCACCATCATATCCCATGTTATGATTAGCCTCGGTGTCAGAAAAGTCAACCAACTCTTTACTTTGTCCTTAAGTGAGAATGAAAATAATCTCATTCTAATGGTACCGTCAAACACTCCATTGTAGCAGAATGTATCGTAGATTTCTTAGCATTAGATAGATGAGAGCTAGGATCTTTAATCGGTGAGCCACTGAATTGATAAGACTACACCACAATGATGGTTGTCAGGACAATCCTTTATCTCAAAAGTGTTTGCCTGAACAACTAGCCTTTGAATATTAGAACCAGCCCCCATCATATTAGGCACAACAAAGTCCCGCATAGCCCTTTACTTCCCTTGCACTACTCTTCTCTAAATAACCTCTCTTCTGTCTTCTTCTCTCCTATCATCATCTACCCATCTAAAATCTGCCATTACTATTTTTAGACGGGCAGATACATTAATCCAACTATTCGATCACTCAATTTCAAAATTAAAATCCTCCAATACTAATCCGTTGCTCATGGCCAAGAGATAAAAACAAGCTCAAGATAAGCGAAGTACCACACACCTAACAAAACAAAACATAATAAAATAAATTCTCAAATTAATGGCAAAAATTGAGACAATTAGTGAACCAACAATCACAATAATAACCCTATACTTAAATCATTCCCCGATAACGCTGTCAAAAACTTGATTCGTGCTAACTACACTAGCAAATGTACTAGTTAATGAAATAGTAAAGTGATTCTCTGTATAGTAAAAGTTATCATATTTATGAGGACAAATTGTGCAAAAGATTAAACCTTGAATTGCAGTTCACAAAATTATTCCAATTAAAGTAGATTTCTATCTGAGAGATTCGAATAAAATGGTTCATTCTAATTAAACTAAACTAACCGTTAGAAAATTAAATGAAAACGCTCAAATAACTAAGATAAATTCAAATAAAAGTAACACTAGGGAAATTGATTTCATCCAACTGATAAACTTATGGGATATCTTATCAAATCAATTCAATCTTACTTCAAAGATAGTATAGTTAATTATTCTTCCAAATTAATTAGTTGACGACGCAATCACTCACAACTATTCTTCTGAATTAATCATATACAACTGTAGCATGTACTCACACTGACCGTAAATCGTGGATCAATTCCACACTTACTCAGTTAACTGTACTAGAACTTCTTCTCAATGACTTTTAGAATGAATAAGGGAGCATTGCAATTTTGGTCCCCAAGCTTTGGGTAATCCTTTAAAATTGGTCCCCAATATGCGCAAAATAATGGTTTTGATCCCCAAACTATCAATGATATATAAAAATAAGACAAATGATGGAAAGTTCAAATACCTAATGATTATGGTCATGTGCATATGTGCGGAGTACATGACCATTAACTCTAAAAAACTTTTGTCAAAATTAATGCACTTGAGTGTGAAATTGGTCCCCAATATTTATGTATTGTACCTAAATAGGTCCCCATTATAGGATGATTTCGTAGATAATAAATGACTATAACAAACGCCATTTAATCCATATCACTACTAGAAAAATAGTACTCTTGGCTGACAAAATTAGTGATGGATTTTGTCAAAAAAATACGTTGCTATTCACGTTAGCGATAGATTTTGCTACGGAATCTATCTGTCGAATAAGAGATCATTGGTAAGTTTTTAACGACGGATTTTGAAAACAAATTAGCAACGGATTTTTCAGACAAAAGACGAAAATATTGGGTGTCTCTTAAATGAAGTTCACAATGAACAGAAAATTCGTCACCTAATAGTGACGAATTTTTTGGTCACTAACTAGTGACAGAATTTTCCATCGCTAATTATGTTTTATTTAAAAGGAAAAATTGGATTTGCGACAAGAAAATCCCAAAATAAAATTTTAAAAAATTACTAAAAATCTAGAAACAAAAAAATATATTTTGGCAACAAAATTTGTTATTTCAAGCCAGCAAATTTCATTAAAAACCAATACAATTTTAGCACTACATTTGTGCATTTCATGTAGGAAAATGCTAAAATATTTACAATTAAGTGCTAAAAAATTTATCTAATATTTATTATTACTACAATACTACTAGTAAATAATAATAATGTGAATTAAAAATATTAACAACACATCTTATCACTTACTAGTAGTGGTTAATGCTACTACTAATTCTACTAGTACTAATAATTGATACAATACTTGTCACGCCCCCAAAATGAGACAATGACACGCCGTACCTCGGGATCACCCCAAGCATGCAAGGCACAGTATAAGTGAGCAATATACAAACCATCATACCTGTCATTAGACCTCAAAATCAACCAATACAAGACCACAAAATATATTCAACAGCCATATCCATAACAATCCACAATTACCAAATCACAGTCATATACAAACAACAAACAACAATCCCACAACAGTCAGAAATTCGATCACAAGACAAATCTAACAAGTCCATAGGCACACAAGTCCAAGCATAAAAACCAACCTCACACTAGAATGGTAAACCGAAAAACTGTATCTCCAATAACTGGGGTCTGTACTATAATCCCCTCCCTGATCAGCACTCAACTCAGGACCTACTAACGTCTCCTGTTGGTCCTCAACTGCAAACATAGGAGAAATAATAACGGAGTAAGCACATCGTGCTTAGTAAATAATATTTAAACCCAATTATAGACAACATGTATACAATCAGTACAGGAAACAATATACGAGACAGTTCTAACAATTAAAATACAAATGTCAATCAAGGAGCTCATGGTTCACAAAAGTCTTCCCAAAGCACTGGATCCAGGTCTACCTATTATCCGCCCGAGTAGACAAGGCATAATGGAGTGTCTATCACTTGTCTTCCCGATAGACTGGGTACAACATTTACAAAACAGAGTACTCAGTATATCATTTTATTCGCTCACTCATAGCAAAGTCCACTAAAGTGACCCATTGAGCTCTTCACAGTAATCATTCATTAACACATAGTACAATAATGAACAATTGATACATTACATAACAAACATATAATTTATAAACGTACTTACCTTATAAATATTAATAAAAATAAATATGCTTACCTTAATACCAATTATTCTATGATTACAATACCAATCATATACAGGGTATCGATAAAAAGGTGTAAACGTTACTTACCTCGAAAATTGATTTCGTAGAAGTATCCTAATTTCGACGGTGTAAAACTCTAATCTCGAATCACCTAAACCAGGACAGTGTTATACCATTAGGATAAAAATTGAAATAGGGATTCACTTTTGGGCATCACTCAAATTCGTCAAATTAGATTTACATAATTGAACACAAAAAAGTAAGGGTTGACTTAAATTTATGAAAATAAGATAAAAATCTAAGAATTAGGGTTCATAATTTCAAATATCTCACTAGGTTAAGATTGTCAAAACCCTAATCCAAATCTCACAAAAACAATAGTTAAAAAGTCATTTCAAACCATAAATTCAGTCCCAATAGCTCATAAACATATTTGGTAATCAAATCAATTCATAAACAACAAAATTAAACAAATTAATTTCTTGAGGACTTGGAATTTAACATAAAAATCATACATATCTGGAAGTAAAACTTACTTTTGAATTTGGATTAAAGGTCTACGAGGATTCCTGGATCACCAATATGATTTGAAAGGAAATTTCTAAACTAATTCTAAGGTATTGAACTTTGGTTTCCAGGAGTTTTGAAATGGGTTTAGGACGTTTGCAAGCTATTTAGAAGCAAGCAGAATGTACTGGAGGATGATTTCGTGATGAGGTTTTAATAAATTTTAACAAGATTTGCACTTTAGTCCCTCAAGTTTTATAAAATTATACTTTGACCCAAAAAATTTAGAAAATATTTAAAAAGGGTAAAATGATTATTTAACATTTGAAAGGGATATTAATGATATTTAAAAGGATAAGATCAAGTACGAAAATATGTGAAATGATCAGAAAAGTCGGGTATTACAATACTTATAACTACTACTATATTATGTAAAATAAATGTGAAAAAAGTAAAAAACCATCAGATATGCACAAAATTAATGTAAAATAAATCTAAAAAATTAAAAAAAATCCAATATACATTAATAAATGTAAATAAATCCAAAAAGAATAAAAATTAGTGAACAATATCACTTACCTTAAAAATAAATGCTTTTGTTGTTGTTGATTAGTGGTGAACAATTGGTGGTGTGGTTGTCATGGAAAATCTATAGTAATGATTTTTAGGTAAGTGGAGAAAGATGGAAAAAAAATGAGTGGGGAATGGGGAAGAAAGGGGAAGGAAATAGGAAACTAATGGGGAAGGAAAAGGGAAAAAAATGAGGGGGGAAGGGAAGTAGGAGATTAGTGGTGGTGGCTTTAT
Source organism: Cinchona pubescens (assembly GCA_025175665.1). Taxonomy (NCBI): domain Eukaryota; kingdom Viridiplantae; phylum Streptophyta; class Magnoliopsida; order Gentianales; family Rubiaceae; genus Cinchona; species Cinchona pubescens. The sequence goes on from JANKKI010000043.1 coordinate 6,409,681, forward strand.
TTTAGAGAGGAGGAGAAAGGTAGAAAGTGGTGGACAGTAGTTGAATAGAATAATGGAATATGTGAATTTTTGAAATGAGCAAGAAAAAACGTCATTTTATATCATGCCTGTAACTTAGCGACGGAATTTTTTGTTGCTAAGTTACAGTTTTTTCTTTGAAAAAAAGAAATTTCTTAATGGAGAATTAACATATCACTAGTTTGAGATACCGATCTACTTAGCGACAGAAAAATCTGTCTCTTATAAACATCTAGATGTGTATAAGAGACAGATTTATAATTTGTTTTTAGTTTGAGCTACCAATCAACATAATTTATGGTTTTTATATTTTTTAAAAAATTATTTAGCGACAGATTTTTCTGTCGCTAAATTGAGATACCGATCTACTTAGTGATAAACAATGCGTTGCAAAATTATATAATCAAATTTCTTAAAAAAAATTTCCCTAAGAAAAATTGCAACATTAAAAAAATCTGTCTCTAATATTTTGAATTTTTAGTTTTCTTTTTTAAAAACCCTTTGCAACGGATGTTTCAACGAAAATTTTCCATCACAAAATCTGTCCCTAAAACAATTCTTTTGAAAAAAATTTATTTTAAAATTTTTCGTCACAAAATTAGTTGCAATTAGCGACAGAAAAAAACCTATCACAAAAATCCATCGCTAATACGTGTTTCACTAGTAGTAAACATTATAACAATAATATCTTAATACAAATTCCTTTTGATTCATTTTTTGAGTATTATTAATGTTAAAAATGTTTAAAAAATTGAAAAAATATAAGGAAAATAAAAAAGAAGTCAATGTCTATATAATAGCCTAGTACAGTGAATATCAATGTAGCAAAATAAGAGTTACTTCACAATAAAAAATTAGCCAAACTTTTGTTACTTTAATTCACAAATCACATTCACAACTAATATAGGCACTTTATATTAGAAAAAGATAACTGTTGTCATCCCCTAAAATACACAATTAATTACAATTACAGGATTGCATGAAAGTAAAAATTTCTTCTATAAGTGCTTAAAATAAAGGAGAATTAATGAACTCTTATCATTAGAAACTACATAAACCAAGAAATTGGAACTTACAGTAGAGAGAAGGTGTAAAAATAAGAGAAATATGAAAGCCATAATGCTAGATGGCTTCTTTGAGAGGTTTTCAGGAATCTCTGCTATCGAAGCAAACAGGTTGAGAAATGGTTCGATTACCACATAATCAGTCTTGGGTGGCCGATTATGGTACAAATCCCTTCTGGTTCATTTTGGGTCTTATTAATTCCTGAATCCATATATTAGTAGCATATTGATAGAATGGTGTTTACTCAAGTATTTGCAATCTAGAAAACCATCCCAAAATGGGGACCTATTTAACTAAACTCTATAAATATTGGGGACCGATTTCACACACAATTGCATGAAATTTGTCAAAACCATTTTAGACTTAAAAGCCATGTGCACCGCACATGATCTGAAAACAATTAGGTATTTGGACTTTTTCATTATTTGTCTTATTTTTGCGTATAATTGATAGTTTGGGACTAAAACCATAATTTCTCATAGATTGGAGATTAATTTTGAGCCCTATCCATAGTTTGAGGACCAAAACTACAATCCTCCCAATAAATAATCAACCATGTATAGGAAAGTGTTGAGAACTTCTCATACACACTCAAAAGAGGTAAAGGATTGAATCTTTTTTCACATATACTCATGAATTGCAGTTAAGGACATATCAATCCCCAAATAGTAAATTTACTCCAAAAATAAAGTATTAAAAGATAAGAAACTGGAATAAGACATCTTTATTACATTAAATAAATCAATAAAAGGTTTAACACTAGAAAATTGAATATTGGGGAGGAAATTGATGCTTGAACTCCTTTCGGACTTAGATCAAAATTCTCAACACAAATTCAATGCACTTCAAATTGTTCTTCTAACGACTAAGAAAGTGATAAAAATAATCAATTAAAGAATATCCTCGTTGAAGGATAAAACTAAGAATAACCAACTAAACTAAACTAAGAACTTTAGTTGTGGAAATTGTGAAGTTGTGGAATTTGTGACGTCTCACTATTGGCTACTGACTTTAATATCTTTTCTTGCTTATATGATGATGTATTTACCGTCTTATAGAAGGTGAACCTAGGATTTGGAGTAAGTCCCGGCTTAACAGAGTCCCAATCGGATCCAAACTCTAACTCGAAAAAGGAAAGAATTGCAGACTTTCTATTTTGATCGAGGATGTATCTCCGCAGAGCTGAGATTTTCCTTGAAGAAAATGTCGTTGCACTCTACTCTCAAATTCTCAAACAGTCTGGATGAAAGTCACAGCACTGCAAACCAACTGTAGAAAAACGCCTCAACACTTCATGTCCAGAATCGCTTCATTCAAATTCAGCTCCGCTTCATGCATCCTTTATACTTAACTCATCAATTTACACCTTTAACCTACAAAACTCAAAACCACACATAAAACCCACAAATAACACAAAAGTACACAAGTAACTAACAAATCACAAAAACAAACCAAACATAGACTAAAACACTCAAAATCTAGCCAAAGTACAAATTATAATGAACATAAAACAACTCTATTTCAAGAGTTATCAATAAGAAAACAAGGAAATTAAAATATTATAAAATTTTTAACCAAGCAAAAAATAAGTTGGAAACAATTACTTAGAAATTATGGATTGATTTAAAGAAAAGTAGCGAAGGAAGGAGGAAAATTAAAGAAATAATTTTGTTACGAATACAAGGTTTAAAGGTTAGTGTTGAAAATTTATGGCAAACAAGGAGAAATGTGGCGCAGGATTTTGTCTAAAAATTGGGACAAGCAGAAGAAGAGAAATTATTAATTCCCAGGAGTTACATCATCGTTAAGTTTTGCATGTTCTTCTTTAATCTTATTTGGATTATCATCCATTGGTAGAATCATGTATTATAAGAAATATTTGATGGATTAAAATTGTATATACGTAGACATGTATTTTATTACAAAAAGCCAGAGATTGTTTAAACTAGGGTTCTTATATACTTTCAGGTCGTATTGCTCTTTTCATAGTCTAGGAATTGAAATATATATATATATATCTATATATCTATATATTTTAGCAAAACCCCTTTTCACCACAAGTGATGAGGGGATGACACATGGCACCATTGTTATTCTTTTCCTATCTAACATACTATTACTAATTAATTATTAATAATTGATTAAAAAATTGTAATGATTTTTCTCTTAACAAACTTAATAAATCTTGAATATTCAAAATTTTTTAAGTTGATACTAAATACTGATTTAGTTAATCATTTGTTTTTCTCTTTACATTATAGTTACATCATATTAATCATTTTAGTTAGCTTTATTTTATTCTATTTTTACTTACCAAAACAATATATATATATACATACATATATATATATGATGTTTTCCAAACCTTATTTTGATGATGACATAAGCACTTAACTCTATAAACAAGTTGTGCAGGTCTGCTACTTGTTTATTTAGATGCTGAAGATAGAGTGTTCGGACGCATTGAACCGTTCGAACTATGTCAAGCTTCTCGGACGCATTCCACTGTCCGAACCAACAGGCAGAAAGCAAGGATATTACTACTTATCCAACGAACGCACACAATTGTCCGAACAAAGTCTCTGTCGGACGAACATGACCATCCTAAGCTCCATTCAGACGATGGAACGGACGCATGCACGGACGTCCGAACGAAGTTCTTCACCAACTGCATGGAGATCGGACGCATCCTACTTATCTCGGACGTCCGAAACCCCAACAGCTACTTTTGTGCATTTATTATTTAGCCGTTAGGAAGTAGTTACAACCACCATTAATTGCTCCTATAAATAACTGCTTTGATATTCTGTAAAGATCATCTAATACATTGAATACAAGCCTTAAAAAAGACAAGGTTTGAAATGAAGAAGCAAAACGAAAAATGTTTTGAATGCGGTCAACTCGGACACTTTGCAAATGAGTGCCCTTCCAAGAAAAATAAGGAAGGGAAGAAAACCTAGATTCAATAACTTTCAAATCACATGGGATGATTGCAACTCCAAAGGAGAAGTTGAAGAAGAAATGGAGTCGGCACAGATGGCCTTTATGGCAATTGGAGATGATGAGGTAAATTCTAACTATGACTCTAATGATGAAAATGATGAAGATGATCTTGAAGCTTTCATTTTGAAATTGCATGATAGCTTAAAGGAATCATATGCTAGAAATAAGGAGTTAGTCAAAAAATCAAATGCTCTATTAAATGCTAACTCTAAACTTGTGAATGAAAATAATAGGCTATCACAAGAAAATCGTGACTTGAAGAAACGAATGCATGAGAGATCAAAGATCAAGGAAGAACAAGCCTCCTTGAAGAAAAGAATGGATGATTTGAATGTTCTCTTGACTAGAAAGAAAAAAAATGCTGTTGATTTGAAAAGAAATAGAAATGTATTAATCAACAAAAATTTTATCATGTTTAAAAGGGATGACTTATGTTTTGTAAAATACAAAATCATCTTTATATGGAAATAAAAATATTATTTGTAGATATTGCCAACAACATGGACATGTTAAGAATATGTGTTATGTCAAGAAAAATGAAAAACTTGGAATGAAAGTTGCATGGATTGATAGCAATTTTACTAACTCAAATGGACCCAAGAAAATATGGATACCAAAAGTTATCAATTGATTTACTGTGTAGGTACTTAACATCACCAACAATGCTAAGTGGTTCATAGATAGTAGATGTTCAAGGCACATGACGGGTGATGCTTCTCTCTTCACAAATCTCATATCCAAAAACAGTGAAAAAGTCACATTTGGAGACAACAATAAAGCAAAATCGATCGGCATTGGTGACGTAGGTAAAAATGGTGAAACCTTAATTAAGAATGTGCTTCTTGTTGATAATTTGAACTATAATTTATTAAGTGTAAGTCAACTTTGTGACAAAAATTTCTATGTATTTTTTACCAAGCATGAATGTCTTATCCTTGATAAAAATCCATGTTGTTTTATTCAAGGGCACTAGGCACAATGATGTTTATGTGATTCATCTTGATAAAATTAGCAATATCAATGTAAAATGTCTTACCGCTTCCATAGATGATCCTTGGCTTTGGCATAGAAGACTTTGTCATTTTAATATGGATTTGATTGAAAAACTTGCTAAGAATGATTTGGTAAGAGGTTTGCCAAAACTAAATTTTTTGAAAAATAAAATTTGTGATGCATGCCAAACTGGAGAAGAGGAAGACAGTGAGGCCACTGATGAAGATGCTCCTTCAAAACGTTAAAAGACTGAAAAGCGCTCCAAGAAGAAAAATGACTCGAATTAGTACCTTTGACATCTGTTTTTAGTTTTTAGCACTTCTCTGTTTTTTAGTTAGGACTGCTCTCAGATTTCCCTTTTTTGTATTCCCTTGAACTAAGTATTGTGTTTTTATGCATTTCAGTTGAATACTTGAACTAAGTACTAATTAATATTTTCATTGATTATTTGAGCTTTTGTTAATATGCATTTCTGTTGAAATACTTGCACATTCTCAGGGAGAGCTTTGTTTGATGATGTCAAAAGGGAGAGTAGTCATCTATATTGCAAAATGATTAGTCATATCTGATTGTTTTTACATAATTACTCCATGAAGGTTTGTCATCATCAAAAAGGGAGAGATTGATGTTTTCCAAATCTTATTTTGATGATGACATAAACACTTAACTCTGTAAACAAGTTTTTGTAGGTCTGTTATTTGTTTTGCTAGAGACAGGATTTTCGGACGCACTGTACCGTCCAAACTGTGTCAAGTTTCTCGAACGCATTCCACCGTCCGAACGAACAGGCAGAAAGAAGAATCCTACTGCTTCTCCAAACGGACGAACATGACCGTCTGAAACCTCTATCGAACGATGGAACGGATGCATGCACGGACGTCCGAACGAAGTTCTTCACCAACTGCATGAAGATCGGACGCTGTGTCGGACGCATCCCATCTACCTCGGATGTCCGAAACCCCAACGGCTACTGTAAGTTTTGTGCATTTATTATTTAGCCTTTAGGAAGTAGTTGCAACCACAATTTACTGCTCTTATAAATAACTGCTTTGATATTCTGTAAAAATTATCTAATACATTGAATACAAGCCTTAGAAAAGAGCAATTTTAGTACAAATCGGCTATAGTGCTTTGTTGTATTAGTGTGCAGTTTAGAGTGCAATTCAACCTTGAGTGGAGTGATAATCTTGTACGAAAGTGAGGTTGAAAGTAAGATTCTTGGCTCAACTAAAGGAATTTTAGTGTGAGTAAGAATATCCCTACTTTGTAAAGATTATTGGCTCACCAAGTGTGTGAAGCATTTTAGTGATTTGATACTTCAAGCTTGTTAGCTTGGAAGTATTGGCTGATTAATTTTCTCTCTTTCGTACTTCACTATTTCACTGATTCGATATATCACTTTTTATTTGAAAAATCTTAATATCTTTAAAAGTATTTTTAGAAACCTAATTCACCCCTCTCTTAAGTTGCTTTGGGACCAGCAATACTACTCAAACGATTTACAATGGAAGATTGCAAATAAGCTGGTACGCCTATGTGCACTTCAACCAAACTTGATAAAGACGAAGGAGGTAATAGTATTGACCAAAAACACTATAGAGGTATGATCGGAAGCCTACTTTACTTAACAGCCAGTAGACCAGATATCATGTTTGCTGTTTGTTTATGTGCTAAATTTCAATCTTGCCCCAAAGAATCGCATGATAGCTGTAAAAGAATTTTTATATATCTGAAGGGTACAATGAATTTTGGTTTGTGGTATCCAAAGTCCTCTACATTTTATTTAATTAGTTATTCTGACGCTGACTTTGTTGGGTGTGAAAATTGATAGAAAAAGTACCAGTGGTATGTGTCATTTCCTGGGAGATTGTCTTGTGTCCTGGTTTAGCAAAAAACAAAATTCTATTTCTCTTTCTACGGCTGAAGCCGAATACATTGCTGCTGAAAATTGTTGTGCTCAACTTCTCTGGATGAAATATACTCTTAAAGATTTTGGTCTGTTATTTTTGATTGTGTGCCTATAAAGTGTGACAACACTAGTACAATTAATATCATAAAAAATCCTGTTATGCACTCTAGAACCAAACAAATTGATATTAAGTATCATTTTATTAGAGATCTTGTTTATAAAAAGAAAATTAGTGTTGATTTCGTGCCTACTTCAAATCAACTGGCTGATATTTTTACAAAATCCTTGGCTCTAGATCGCTTTGAATCTCTCAGAAAATGTTTGGGGATTTTACAGATCAATTTGGCATATCTCTTCATTCGGACGCACTCGCTCGTCCAAACAACACCTTCTTTCAGACGCTCTCTATCGTCCGAAAGGCTCATCTTTGCCTCGGACGCTTCTAATCGTCCTACCGTTATTCATTTTCTTCCCTTATTCTCTAAAATTCTTCCGAACGCTTACCATAGTCTAAAAGAACATCGGACGCATTGGCTCTTCCATAGGCCGTCCGTTCATCAGCTTTCGGACACTTCATAGGACGCACACCAATCGTACAAAATTCGGCCGTCCGAACGGTCTCCCTGTTCGATTAAAACCATCCATTTTCCCCCATTTCGGACTCACCCTAACCCCTGAAACCCTCTCTGGCGAAATTTTTTCTCCAAAAATTCCTCCAAATTCCTTCTTTCTCTTCCCAAATTGATTGGAAAATTGTCATCTCCAAAGATTCCTCACCATTATTGTATCTAATTCAACCTATCTACCATCTCATTTCATCAAATTCTCACCAATCTTTCAAAAAAAATTAAAATTTTTTCTCCTCTTCCTTCCCTTCCTTCACAATGGTTAAATCCCGTAGAGGTTCTTCTACAGCAACTCGTGGATCAATCAAGAGCGTTTGTCAAATCATGCTTTGAAAAACAAAATTGTCGTCACCTAGTGCATATTGATTTACCCGTGTATTATGACATGGTGCGTCAATTCACAGCCAATCTTCGAAAAGGCCCCACTGTTCGCACATTAATTTTCGTGTAAACAGCACCAATCTTGAGATTTTCTCCAACATCATCAACACTATTTTTGAATATGAAGTCTCAAATCCGAATGATTTCTCTTATTTCTTTTCTTTAGATAAATGGCCCGCTATTGATACTCGATTTGACATTGATGAGGTCAGGGCTATTTTTAACATCAATTTCAAACAGGCCTAGAAGCCAAAACCACATTGCTAACTCCTGAACTAAACATTCTGTACACTCTTGTCACGAATTTGCTATTGCCAACCTATGGGCATCGTACTGAGCCCGAAAAAATGCAGCTTTACTTATTTTTTTTGTGTTTTCAAGGGCATTCCTCTTGACTTTGGGACATCTCTCTTACTGTATGAAGGGAACTCTTTCTTACAAGATACCAGAAAGAAACATTCTTTTTGGAAAATTCCTCACCAAAGTTTTTGATTTCCTTGATGTCCCTTTCAGCGACAACAAACAATTTCCCCCTTATTTCAACAAATCTTATATTGAACGAAAAGGCCTCCATTTTTTCAACGATCAATGGTTAAATAAGGCAGCTTTTGATATTGAACGTTCAAAATCCCAGGCCTCTACCTCTGGTTTGGCAATTCCACATTCTCTTCCTCCTCAAACACCTCCGACATTCCATGATCCTCATCCATCTTCCTCTGAACCCTAACTTTCTCATATATGTGGCCTTCTCACCTCCTTGAGCACTGAAGTCAGTTCCTTTCAACGTCACACTAATCGTAAGTTAAAACGACTTGAAACTCGTCAGGTGATTCTCCAAGAGGCACTTAGTCTGGGCATTTCTGCTTGGCTCAGGTTCAATTTGCCAACATTCAATCCCAATATCCACTCGACTCCTCTACCGACAGTGATGACAATGATGAAAATGAGGATGTTCGTGTAGGATGACGAAGAGGACGTAAATAATCAAAGTGCTGCCAATGAAGATGAAGGCTACGATGAGGATGTTGACGACACGTTCAATTTCATCATGCAACGCCGTACTGAAGAAGATGAAGACAGTGAGGCTACTGATGATGATGCTCCTTCCAAACGCCAAAAGGTTGAAAAGCGCTCCAAGAAGAAAAATGACTCAAATTAGTTCCTTTCCTAATCTATTTTTTAATTTTTGGCATTTCTCGTTTGTGTATTTTCTTAGTTAGAATTGCTCTCAGATTACCCATTTTATGTATTATTTTGAACTAGTCTATTTTATTGAATATTTGGGTTTTCTCCTGTTGAATACTTGGGCTTTAACCTTTATATGAATTTTTGCTCTGTTTCTGTTGAATATTTGCACATTCTCAAGGGGAGCTTTGTTTGATGATGTCAAAAGGGGGAGTAGTACTTTATATTGCAAAATGAAAATGATTGGACGTAGTAATTGCAAAATGACTCATATCTGATTGATACCCATCTTACATAATTATTCCTTGAATGTTTGTCATCATCAAAAAGGGGGAGATTGATGCTTTCCAAACATTATTTGATGATGACATAAGCACTTAACTCTGTAAACAAGTTGTGCAGGTCTGTTACTTGTTTTGCTGAAGACAGAGTGTTCGGAAGCATTGAACCGTCCGAACTATGTCAAGCTTCTCGGACGCATTCCACCGTCCGAACCAACAGGCAGAAAGCAAGGATATTACTGCTTCTCCAACGGACGCACACAACTGTCCGAACAAAGTCTCTGTCGGACGAACATGACCGTCCGAAGCTCCATTCGGACGATGGAACGGACGCATGCACGGACGTCCGAACGAAGTTCTTCACCAACTGCATGGAGATCGGACGCTGTGTCGGACGCATCCTACTTATCTCGGACGTCCGAAACCCCAACGGCTACTTTTGTGTATTTATTATTTAGCCGTTACAAAGTAGTTACAACCACCATTAATTGCTCCTATAAATAACTGCTTTGATATTCTGTGTAAAGATCATCTAATACATTGAATACAAGCGTTAGAAAAGAACAATTTTAGTACAAATTGGCTATAGTGCTTTATTGTATTAGTGTGCAGTTTAGAGTGCAATTCAACTTTGAGTGGAGTAATAATCTTGTACAAAAGTGTGGTTGTAAGTAAGATTATTGGCTCAACTAAAAGAGTTTTAGCGTGAACAAGAATTTCCCTACTTTGTAAAGATTATTGGCTCACCAAGTGTGTGACGCATTTTAGTGATTTGATACTTCAAGCTTGTTAGGTTGGAAGTATTGGCTGTTTAATTTTCTCTCTTTCTTACTTCACTATTTCATTGATTCTATCATATCAATTCTTATTTGAAAAATCTTAATAAGATTAATTTTTCTAAAAGTATTTTTTTTTTAAACCTAATTCATCCCCCCCTCTTAGGTTGCTTTGGGACCAACAATATATATATATATATATATATATATACACACACACACACACACACACATTACTTATTTTCTAGCACTATTACGAATTAACAAAAAAAATTAATATAGGTTTAGATATTCAAAATCTTAACTTTATCTTCATATATATTTAGTAGTTATTTATTAAAACAAATGAATACAAATTAATTATGGACTCTAGAAAATAATTCTAATTTCTATATAGTTCGATCATTTATATCTATAAAAAGTTTAGCTTATTTTCAAGAAAAAAAATAAAATGAGTTTTTTATCATAAAATAAATATTTTAAATGCATAATTATCACCTATCAAGTAGTTTTATTAGCAAAAATGAATACAAACTAATTAAGCATTCTAAAAGATAATTCTTAATTTTATATTGTCAGACCATTTATATTCACAAAAAATTTAGTCCATTTTCAAAACAAAACAAAAAAAAAAACTATATGTACCTTTTTTCACGACATTTGTCCTGCTCTACTTTTTCTACTACCTTTTTATAAAAATTATATGAACTTTTACAAAAATTATTTTAACCTATTTCAACTATTTAAATACCCTATCGTTATTCAATCATGTTATAAATAGTAATCATTATTAACAAATTTTTTTTTTCAAAAAAATAAATGTTACGACTATATTCTTCGAAAAAAATCTTCATCCAGTTTACTCTATCTTAAGAAAATTTCAATTGAAATGAAATCTTTATCTAGACAGTAATCATAACAAACAACTAATTCTTTTCAAAACAACACTTAACTAACATCTAACTTATTAATCATATCTTACAACTAATTCTTTTCTTTTTAATTCAAAAATATTTGTTATTTATTGGTAACTTTAAATCTTTTTAAAATGACAATTAGTATCATGTAGCGTATCATACCGTACAAGCTACTCTTTTTTTAAACAACACTTATCTATCGGCAATCATATTTACCTATCATCTAACGAATTAATTGACAAATTAATAATTAATAATTGATTCAAAAATTGTAATGATTTTGCTATTAACAAACTTAATAAATCTTGCATATTCAAAAATTTTAAGTTGATACTAACTACTGATTTAGTTAATCATTTATTTTTCTCTTAACCTTATAGTTATATCATATTAATAATTTTAGATAGTTTTATTTTATTTTATTTTATTTTATTTTTTTACTTACCAAAAGAATATTTATATATTACTTATTTTTCTATCACTAATTAACTAAAAAAATTAACATGGGTTTAAATATTCAAAATCTTAACTTTATCTTCATATATATTAAGTAGTTATTTATTAGAACAAATTAATACTAATTAATTATAGACTCTAGAAAATAATTCTAATTTCTATATAGTTCAACCATTTATATCTGTAAAAAGTTTAGCTTATTTTCAAGAAAAAAAAAAACAAAATGAGTTTTTGATGATAAAATAAATAATAAATACTATCAAGTAGTTTTATTGAAAAAATGAATACAAACTAATTAGGCATTCTAAAAGATAATTCTTAATTTTATATTATTAGACCATTTATATCCATTTTCACAACCAAAAAAAAAAAACTGTATCTACCTTTTTTCACGGTATTTGTCATTCTCTACTTTTTCTACTACCTTTTTATAAAAATTATATGAACGCTTACAAAAATTATTTTAACCTATTTCAACCATTTACATACCCTATCGTTATTCAATTACTTATAATAATCAATATTAAAAAAAAAAATCAAAGAAATAAATGTTACGACTATATTTTTCGAAAAAGATTTTCATCCAATTTACTCTATCTTAACCAAATTTTATTAAAATGAAATCTTTATCTACTTAATCATAATGAACAACTATTTCTTTTCAAAACAACATTTAATTAACATCTAACTTATTAATCATATCTTACAACTAATTTTTTTTGTTAAAAAATAATAGTTATTTGTCGGTAACTTTAAATCTTTTTAAAACGACAATTACTATCGTGTAGCTCATCGTACTGTACAACTTACTCTTTTTTTTTAAACAATACTTATTTATCGACAATCATATTTACCTATCATCTTGTCGCATCCCCCCCACAACCCGCGGTCTAGCCGGCACATTTGGGACCGGCACCGTCGCCATGTGTGGTGCTCGTGAAATAGGTGATTAAATGCAAAAATCCTATTTAGTATTTACAAACATAAATTACCTACTTACTATTACAAATTTAAATGAATCACCTATTTACTATTACATAACGGGGCTTTAAATGCGACTATGAATTGTATAAAAATAATCTAAGTTAGGGAACACAGGATTGGAGTCGTCACCCGGTGTGTTGGTGCGCCGGGACACAAAAATACATCAAAATTTAAAGAGAAAATAAACCCTAGTCTAGATTGACTCCTGGTCCACGTAATTCAAAAAACATGAGTTCGGGAATCCTGTTGTAAAATGGGAAGGTTTGGGATAGATTTGAATTTCCCTCGACACCCACTTTACCTGCGTTGGACCGGTTGCATGATTTTATCGCGTTTTCCTTTTTAATTTTAGTATTCATTATTGCTGACTTTGTAGCGTACGTGTGCTTGAGATAGTTTAAAAGTAATAAAATATGTACATATTAATGAGAAAATGAAAATAAATGGTAAAAATAATAACATTGACAGGTAAATTTAGCCCGGGGTCCAATTTAAAGTCGCACACATTTAGCTTGTAGTGCCCTTTAACTCCCAAGGGGCAAAACAGTCGTTTGTCATGCACGCCAGAGTTTACTTCTAGCCCGATTTTATATTATTGATACAGTTATTAAGTCATGGACTAAATTGAGTTTGATTCAAATATTTAATGTCTAGTCGTGCAACTAAACAAAATTTGAGGACAGCAGAGTAGATTCACATCATTTAACAAGTAAGAAAAAGCATAATTATTATATCGTGACCAACAAACATCAAAAATAAAGTACAAATCATCACAAAAGAAACTAATCAAAAAATATGTGCAAAATCAGAGCCTATTTACAATTTAATACTCATAAGGGCAAAACGGTAATTTCACAATCAAAGGGTAATTAAACATATTAAAATGTCAAACGAAAATCAAATTAAAGTTTGGTGGTTATTGTCATTAAAAATGTAACTTAGAAGAAATTTGAAAAGAAAAAAAAACAGTAATATTAAAGAAAATTTCTTAAGGGCCTAAATGTAGTTTAGAAAATTATTTGAGGCCTAAAATGCAAAAATCTGAAAGATGGTTAAAACGCAAATAAAAAATTTTCTGAACTTTTTAAAAAAAAAAATTGTGCCACGTCATCGATGACGTGGCGCAATCTGGTGGTGCCACATCAGCGATGATGTGGCAATTCCTAAAAAAAAGAGAGAAAAGCTTGTTAATAGAGCCCACTTGATGGACCCAAGGGGGAAAAACTAAAAACCCCACTTGATGGACCCAAGGGGGAAAAACTAAAAACCTAAAGAAAATGGGGGCAAGGAGATTCGAACCCATCATGGAGTAATACTTGCTGCTGAACCACTGGCCCAAAGCCATTTTTGGGTTATGATTCAGTTTGTTTTTATTTATACACTTGAAAGTTTCTCTACATTCCCCCAACTTCTTCCTCTTCTTCCCCAACGGTAAACAACTATTCAAAATTCTCCCAACTCCATAACCACCCCAGAAAAAGTGAAACCTTCAAACCTTAACCCAAAAATTCTAAGAAAATAGTCAGAAAATTCTAATTTTTACATAGAACATGAAGATATAACAATTAATTAACATAAACAACTATATAAACATAAATCAAAGGGTGAAAGTGGGCATATGAACCAAACACAAACTTGCATAAAACATCCACAAAATTTTCGTGTAAACCTTTAGAGACACTCCAAAAATATTCTAAAGCCAATAAAAACATTAAATTTAAACATTATGAACTATAAAATTAAATTCGAAAATTAAGTCATAAATAATGTAAAAATAGTAAGATAAGCATTTTGTCACCAAAACAAGCGATTCAAAAGCCTATTTAACTCACCTCAACCTCAGGAATGTGGTGGAATTGGTTATACTTGGCTTGGAGTGCGTTTGAGCCGAATTTGCTTTCGGCACCTCCAAGCTTCCGGTTGATGAACCGGCCTCCTTCCACCACGTTTTTCACCCACCATATGAATGATTTTTCTGCAAACGAGCTTTACAAAGATAAGTTGTAGTCACAGGTACCCTCTACAACTTTTCTTCTTTGAGTTTAGTCTAATTCCTCTTCGACTGCTTGGAATCTTGGATCAAAGTTGGCTGTTTGGAAAATTTTCCAGACTTTAAAAAATTCTCTTTTTTTTCTGCAAATTTTCTTGGCCACCAGCCTTCTTCTACCACGTTTTTTACCCTCTAAATGAATGATTTTTCTTGATCTTTACAAAGAGAAGTTGTAGTCCCAGGTACCCTCTACAACTTTTATTCTTTGATTTTAGTCTAATTCCTTTTCAATCGTTTGAAATTTTGGCTCAAAGTTGACTATTTGGAAGATTTTTAAACTTAGAAAATTTTTCTTTCTTTTCTTCTTGCAGCAGAAATTTTCGTCCTCCCACTTTAGACTAATTTTTTTTTGCTTTTAACGAAGTGGATTGAGTGTAAAAATGGTCAAAGACCATTCCTTGTCATGTTGGGAGTATGGAGCATCTGATATTTGGTGAGAAAATTAAAAATTAAAAATCAAAATTCCTGAATTTTGATTTTTAATTTTTTTTTTTTTTTTTAAATTTAGATTTTTTTTTTTTTTTTAATTCTAAAAACTTAATAATATTAAAACTCATTCTTAGTATTTCAAATGCATAAAACACATAATAATTAAATACCATAAGACCAATTAAGAAGGAATTAAAGGGTAAATTGAAATGAAATCAAAGAGCAGGTTAAGAAGAAAATAAAAGGTGAATTAAAAAGAAAATTAAGAGTCAAATTAAGAGGAAAATAGGGGACAACTTAAGGGACAAAAATAGGTGTCTACATATCTAACTAATTAATTAACAAATTAATACTTTTTAATGTACAACAAATTAGATAATAATTCAACATTAAAAAAAATAAAGTAACTCAATCCATCTCTCAGTCCAGTTATTTATCTATCTTTTCTCAAATTCAAAAAGTTTTCCATGATCAAAGATTAAATGCTCTCATCCTTCCCATTTTCTTCACTTTTTCATATTTCTATTGACTTATTGAGTATATATTAAATGAGTTTGTAGTTTTTTAGTAGAGAGTTTCTCCAAAATCATGGTTTTGCAGAATCGTGATCTGCTTCCTTTCTTCATCATCATCCATAAAGGTAATTTTTATTTTCGGTTTGGTATTCTCTTGAGATAATAATTTTTTTTCAAATTGCTCAAGTGGATCAGGATCATGATCTATTCCCTTTATTCTTTTTCCATGAAGGTAAATGTTTTACTTTTGATTTGATTCTCTTAAAGTATCATTTTTTCTAAATTTTTGTGAGTTTTTTTTTTTTTTCCTACAATAGATTAGCTTTCTGATATGCACGAATGGATAAGTTAAATAGCTTTCTGATGGAGTTTTGTTTGTTGCTTTTCTCAGTTTTAATAATCAGAGAGAGAACGATATTTACTTCCAATACAGAGCTATTTATTTTTCTTTTTTTTTCCAATGATAAAATATATGATTCTACAAATGGTATGTCAGCCATAGAAATATCGATGGATGACTAAATGCAATTTTTGTCATTGGTGAACCCAAGACGGCCGAGCTCTTTTTTGCTTTTTTTAGTTTCAATTTTCAACTTTCCTACGAACTTTTTTTTGTCTAGAGATATTTAATTTGTTTAGATATTATTCTTGGGTAGGTTTAAGCACGAAATGTGATGAACACTTGATTTAGTTTTCATACTTACAAGTTGTTTGTTGAATTTACAAATAAAAATTAGTGAGGGAAGGATTGTCAAAAGTGCGACTTTTTTGTTACTCTTTTCTCTTATTATTTTCTAATTCCAAGGACTTTTGTGCATTGGTTTTGTGCAATTGTATTTGTAATTTATATCCATATAGAAATTTATTTTATTTATTCTGGATATTGATTAACCTATAAAATCATTATTTCCATTTATATTCCTCATTTATTTTGGTTCTTTCTTTTATTTTTTTTATTTTAGTTGTTATATTAATTTTTTTTTGTTTTTTTTTGTGAATGTTTTATCTCTTTATTAAAGATATAAAAAGTGGATTGTCAATTTTCAATTTCTCATTAGTTGATGTTTGTTTCTTTTGGTTGAAATAAGAGAAAAATGATGAGAGGTAGAATGTAAGAACTTCATTTTTTTTCATATTATCAATTTTCTTTAAACTAGAAAAATAGATAGACGTTGGTTAAAACTTTATCATTATAAAGATTTTATTATATTGCTAGTATATATATATATAGTCAACACAGCATGGCTATGGTAATAAAAACGGCTATAAGACTATGTACAAAACTCAGATTGATGCGAGGTTAATCGCGGGTGAAACTAGACTGGATGAACTTTCTGTAAATATCAAAAAATGGTTATTTTCTATTAAAAAGTGGAGGCTAGAAAGATGAATGAAAAATCATTTTGAAAATTTGGATACTGTATCTTCTTTGTAATTCTCGAGAGGATTGTGATGCGAATTTGACAATAGTTTCTTCTTAAGAATTCTACCGGTATCAGAATCTAATTTCTAAAAGTGCAAAGTTCTTGAAGATCCGATTTTTATAACTGAAAATACACTTGTTTTCCTAATTTGGTCTTATCTAGAATCTTTCACTTTATTGTTAAAAAAATAAAATTAATCTTTTATGTAGATGCATATCATATGTGTATTGTTTGAATTTCAAATGTCATTTTTGCACATGTGACATGCATCCATATCCGATAGTATAGAAAAATTTCTACAACGAAAGTAAATGAAAGATTAACCCAAAAAAAGTATACAATTATCTTTGTTTGCTTCTCAGCTCGTAAAACGAAACAGCAAAAATTGGGAATCGACCAAGTCAACCCAAAAATTTAAGAAAACAAAGATAGGAGGTATCATGATACATGCATTTCCAAGAATTTGTTCACAACTCAAGTGAAAAAAAAAAAAAAGATGAATGATACACTTTGACATAGTGCAATATAGAACAACCACGATTTATTGGTAAGTCATAGTACCCAAAAGAATAGTGGTAGTACAATTCTTTAGTAGCAGGAATTACTACGTGTACATGTTCGTTTATTTATTACCCCTTGTGCAATCATGTAATTGGGACTATGAATGATGTCATCTCGAATGTGTTTTGCTCGCTCTATTGTCTATTTCAAATGTTCACCCCTTACAGCTATAATTTCCCAAACTAAACAGATAAGGACTTGGACTAATTTGTTATTCGATCACATCCTTCACAAGTAAGAATAATTTCCATAGGAGACAAGGACAGTGCAAGTTGTTGAAACCAGCAAGCAACACTTGCAACACGCGGCATAAGTTTGCGAATGTGAAGCAGTGGCCCCGCGGCGAGAGGTGCCGGACAATTAATGTTGTAGCAACATTTTTAGGTTTTATTTGGTACGGCATTTTGGTAGCTTTCAACATAACTACAACAGTTTTAGTTTTCATTTGGTTCAGCATTATTTTCATTTGTTTGTCAGCTTTAGTCATTTGGACGATAAAAAGTATGTGAAATGTATATTGAACTCCAACAATTATGTTAAAAAAATTTGCTTAACCAATTTTCTTGAAAAATAATTCTGAAGGTAGCCAATTTTCCAGAATCATTTTGCGAACCCCTGTAATCCAATATATATTGCCCATCTATTTTAGTTATATTCTCGTTCCTTGCTGTTTTATCTAGTACCTCTTTTAACAAATACTTCTGGAAAAAAATAGTTAGGTAAATCTAATTAGATCGTACTTTTAGACTCTATGACACAAATTAAATTTTATGAAATAAATGACATCAGTAGATATAAATAAGATTTCATAAAATTATTTATGACACAAGATTTATAAGTGAAATCCAATATTATCCAAGTATTTTTGCTTGTTCAAAAAACCGAAAGGTTCTCTAATTTTTTGTTAAACTACCTCCAATAACTTCTCAAAATCAAATTTACCAGTTTAAATAAATTAGAAAACATATGCCCAAAAGGAACTGAAACAACATTTATTTACTTACGAATAAAATCATAAAATTTTAAATTACCAAAATAAAATAATCGCTTTGCAATGAAAAAACTCTAGAATAATTGATATAACAAATAGAGCTGCTTTTGCGTTTACTTCGTTTAGGATGATTGTCAAGTCAATGCTTGGCCCACGAGATCAACCATTCATTTGAGTGGCGCATATGGGATTGATTAATACTAGTATTTTGTATGCTTCTTAATACTGAGTTGGTAATCAAATCCACAATTATTTATATTTTGTGATGCAAATGTCACTATTTTAATTTTTGAGTCCTAATCTAAAGTTTTGTGCATTGCTGACTGTGTCATGAGTCTCATGACTAATTGCCTAGTAGTATTTCTTGAAGACGAGTAGGTGAAAGGGTTGTTTAAGTTGGAGAATAAATCTTTCTTTTTACGATCCTGCAAAATTGTTGTGTTTCTCTTTTGACTTGTGAAACCCAAATAATTCTTTGATATGCTAAAATATACCATTTAGTATGATTGTTATATAAGTATATCAAAAAGAATAACTCAAAAATTATTTAAATTAACCGAAAAAGCGAAGAGCATTACTCAAAATAATAAAATAAAAGGTAATAATTATAGCTTACTGGACCAAAGTAAAATTTTAATGAAAAACACAAAGGCATGAAAAAGATTTTCATGATGAGACAACCGGCGAAAACAAACCCTTCAAAGAAAATAGAGGTGACAATAGTCTAGTAACATTTTGTTATCATAAAGACTAAGAATAACATATATAACTACATTTAAATTCATTTTAAATCTATAAAAATAATATTTAAAATTTATACGCTGATATATTACGCAACATGCATTTATGCCCACTATTGTAAAATATTTCCTGCCTTGTCAAATAAACCATTGCTTTGCAACACTCAACTTTTGCACCTATACAATATACACTAGTAATAATCATAAAAATCAATTGTTCAAGCCCTTCAATTTTTAAATTCCGTTAAATTTAGGAGACTTATTTGCACCAAAGATTGAGAAAGAAAGGAGGGGGGAAGAAAGAAAGAATCCCATGGAGCAAAAAAGGGGAAAAGCCCTGGAGGGAAAAAAATTAAAATAGCACTTTTCTAAGAGGAAAATATTTTACAAAATTATATTTCAAAAACTCTTTTTAAATTCAATTGACATCTCAAAATCCTATTGAATATATAATCCCTGATTTTAGAGTTTAATCAAATTTCTTTTTTTTTTCTGAATTCAATGACACATCATTAGCTTTTGTTTGTCGCTTTGTATAGATACACTCTTTCTAAGATTAGTGATATAACGATGAGTTAAACATCCGAAGCCATTAAAAGTTTGTTTTTTTTTATCTTTTTTTTGAAAAACCCACTTTTGATCTCTCCACTCTTATTCTCTATTTATTCGAATCTATAACTAATAGATTATAACAAAAAAATCGCACCACCCAAAATACATTTCATTATCTCGAAGCCATTGTAAGTTATAACTGAGGAAATGCAAAAGAAATATAAAGATGCTCTACTTATAGACATAATGTAAATTCAAACTTATGAAATAAATAATATCATATCATATCATATAAATAAGATTTTATAAAATTTAATTATAATTATAAAATTTAATTATAATTATAAAATTTATGAATAAAATTTAAAATCAGATCTATCCTAAAAAAAATTTACTTTCTATATTTAAGTTTTCGAAAAAGCCAAGCCAAGCCAAGTCAAACCAAGCCAGGAGCTGACCTGAAAAGCTTACTTGTAATAAATTGAAGAAGGGAGGTATCAAGACTGCCCGTATAAGGGGGAAGAAACCTGGAGCTTTCGGTGTACCCATCTTCAAATTTTAATCCAATTTATACCGTTACGTCATCCTGATGCCATGCCACTTCCACGATGACGTCACCGCTGGCGCCTTCATACTCTTATTATTTTAATTTTGAAATGTCCAACATTTTTCCCTTCTAGAAAAGCAGGCTTGACGTATTAGTTGTTTATTACCCTTCGCTCTTTCTTCAGATAAATATTTAGGTAGATCAGATTTTTAGTCTTATTTGTAAATCTTATAATGTGAATTAAATTTTAAATAATCTATGACATCAACTGATATAAAGAAAATTTTTTAAAATTTAATTTTGACCACAAAATTTACAAATAGAATAAAAAATCAACTCTACCTAAATATTTTCCCTTTCTTTCTCCCACACTCGTCTAATCCTATCCTCCAAATCTTTTACTTCCTTGGTCCTATTCAACGGATCTTTATTTCTATTTTGAAATGTTACAAAATATTTGTCAATTTAACAAAGTTAAAAAAAAAATTATCTCTTTTTTTTAATATTATTCTCCCTTAATTTTTTTAGTCATATTACATTCAAATTCAAAATTTGAAATTTAAAGAATAAAATTGAAAAAATATATATATTAATATTACAATCAAGTCACTATTGTTAAGAAGTTAAATTCTCAATATACAAAAAAAATATGAATACTATCTTTCAGAAGTTGGATTTTTTCTTTCTTTTGTTAATTTTGAGAAGAATAAACATAATTCTTGTAGCAATTTTCCTAAAGTATAGGAATTAACCAGGATTTCTTATGTCATTAATTTGGAGAAGGGTACTACACGGACCTGTCTTTTTCACTTTTTGATAGGTCAAGTTCTCTTATTTAGCAAATTCTCTCTAATTTCTACTTAAATTCTTTTAAACTTGATTTGATTCCTTATTTGTATTGATTTTACCATTTGGCAACGTTAAAACTGTTTAAATTATAATAACCTTTTCCATTTGGCTAGTGTTCATTACTTATTCATATATTCTACCATTTGGGGAATAAAAATTTATGAAGCAAAAAAAGGTTTTTTTTTTTTTTTTTAAGAAAAAAGTCTGGAAAATGTTAAAGCAAGTTACAGGATGCGTCATAATTAAGGTGGAATTTAGAGTTCAATGAAATATGTATAAAATTATTATTGGATGGAGTAAAAATGAACGGAAAAGAAACTTCATGTGGCTGTCAGCTTACTGTAGCACCAATAATTGGAAAATTCTTATATGCATCAAGGTGTATGAGGGCCCTATTGTATATTTTGTGATTCATATTTATCTACATTCATTAATTTGTGCATGAAATATTTTAATTTTTAATTTTTTTTAAAAAAATTAAAGGATGTAAATAAATATAGATTATAAAATATACGACGCATACCTTGAACTATAAAAAAAATTTCCCCACTGTTAACATTGTAGAAAATGGAACGTTCATATCCTAATGTCCATTTCACTTTTGCAACAAAATTTGTCTCGACAATAAACTTCTTATTCATGCTATCCGCTCAATCATAGAATGCAAAGAAAAGGCACAAAATGAAAATTTGAAATAATTAAAAAAAAAAATCATTGATTTTTAAGCCATCTGAATAATGTGGCATAAATTTATAAGTATAATGTACTAAGGGGGTGTTTGATTTATGAGTATTAAAAGAAGGAATGAAAATCAAGGTTAATGACACACATAGATGTTGTTTGATTAATAATTATGAAAATTATTTCATAGGAGTGAAAGTAACTGTTCAAGCGCTGCTGAATGTAGTGGTGTTGGTTCCGATTCGACAAAGGTAGAATGCCTGGTCGAAGGTCCAATACAGTTCAACTTGCATGTGTTAAGCATATAGCTAGCATTCCTTCTGAGCCAGAATCAGGCCCTTACAATCGGCATTAGTGCTAGAAATGCCCATTTTCATTCTCAATTTGTGACATGAGTTTCAAATTTATTAATTTATCAATATAATGAAACTCATACCTTATTTAAACCAAACAAGTAAAGGGAAAAGATATAAACCCATATCGATAATAGAGTTTATGATTTCCATTTCGATTCTAATTTCTAAATATAAGTCAAATAACTCCTAAGTGCTAATAGAAAGTTTAGGTCGCATATTATATATTGATAATAGTTTAATGGTGCAAATTTCAGTTACGCCTTTTTTCTGTTTTGCCTAGTAATAAATTTGGCTGTTTTTTACATTTGTAACAACAAAAATAGAGCTTTTTAGATCCGATTGTTATAAGTCATTATTCTTTAAGGTGGATAAGTCTGTTTGGTTCACGATTGGATGAGATAGAATGTTTCATTCACAAATTATTAGCCCGTGGGATAAGTCGTTTTTGAAGGAATAGTCTCTGTTATCTAATTTTTGTTTGATATTATGTTTCATGGGATATTTTAAAAAATAATACCATCTTAAACTTGGTTAGAGATTATATTAGGTTAGATTATTAATACTGACTAAAATACTCCTAAATAGTACTTTATTTTTGATAATTCTACAAATAATATTCAATAATTATAATGTTAAAAATGTAACATGAGGATTAAATAAATTACTATTGGATAGAATAATTTGCAGTGACAGGTATACATCCATTCACCCGAAAAACCTATTAACATGGTGCATTTTGAATCACAAAAATAAGATATTTGAATTGGTTAATATTAATGACCTGACTATTAGAACTAGCGATTCAATCATTTGCGATCAAACAAATACCTGACCTAATGCGTATACGTGGTCAATTATGCAATTTTACTTATTATACCTTGATGTTAAGGGCCTTTTACTGCTCATCTACGTATACAGAGGTATATGTTTAATTAATATTATTTTTTAAATCAATTTTTTAATTTTACATATTAAGTCCTAATATTAAATAACTTTTTCTCCTATCCTACCAATTTATAAGGCTATTGGTGTAATTAGATAGTCAAAGTTTTGAAACTCAAATTTGTCAAAAATGGACTGTTTCAGATACTAATCATTTGACTCCCTCCCGGTGGATAGTCGGGCACCCATGTACAAGGATTCGGTATTAAGTCAATTTTCTATGAACTCAATAAAATTGCATCGAATCTGTAATACCCGACTTTTCTAATCATTTCACACATTTTCGTATTTGATTTTATACTTTTAAATACTCATTAATATTCTGTTCAAATATTAAATCATGCAATAATTTTTAAACATTTTCTATAATATCTGGGCAAAAGTATAATTTTACAAAACTTGAGGGACTAAAGTGCAAATCCTAAAAATTTACTTAAAACTTCATCCCGAAGTCTTCTACTTCATTGTTACTTTCATTCTTCATGACTTCCAGAGAAACTTTCCCAAAAAAAAAAAAAAAAAACCGTTAGCAAAATTTTCAAATCCAATCATTAATTCAGAAATTTTCCCTCCAAATCAAATTGGTGATCCAGGAATCCTCGTAAACCTTTAATCCAACTTCAAAAGTAAGTTTTACTTTCATATCTGTATGATTTTTATGTTAAATTCCAAGTTCCTCAAGAGATTAATTTGTTTAATTTTGTTATTTATGAATTGATTTGATTACCAAATATGTTTATAAGCTATTGGACTGGATTTATAGTTTGAAATGACTTTTTAACTATTATTTTTGTGAGATTTGAATTAGGATTTGACAATTCTTAATCTAGTGAGATATTTGAAATTATAAACACTAATTCTTAGATTTTTATCTTATTTTCACAAATTTAAGTCAATCCTTACTTAATTGTGTTCAATTAATGACTAATTTGAGATTTTGTATAAGTGATGCCCAAAAGTAAATCCCTATCTCGATTTTTATCCTAATGGTATAACACTCTCCTAATTTAGGTGATTTGGAATTAGAGTTTTAGACCGTCGAAATTAGAATACGTCTACGACATCGATTTTCGAGGTAAGTAACGTTTACTCCTTTTTATCGATACCCTGTATATGATTGGTATTGTAATCATAGAATAAGTGGTATTAAGGTAAGTATATTTATTTCGATTAATATTTATAAGGTAAGTACGTTTATAAATTATATGTTTGTTATGTAATGTATCAATTGTTTATTATTGTACTATGTGTTAATGAATGATTACTGTGAAGAGCTCAATGGGTCACTTTAGTGGACTTGGCTATGAGTGAGTGAATGAAATGATATACTGAGTACTCTGTTTCGTAGATGTGTATAGAGACAGGCTTTCAATAATGCCAATCTGACAGCCTTATAAATTCTAATAAAAATAATAGGTAGACCTGGATCCTTGCTGGGAAAACAGGTTAGTTATTGGGGATAGTATTTTTCTGTTTATCATCCTAGTGTGAGGTTGGTTTTTATACTTAGGCCTGTGTGTCTATGGACTTGTTAGATTTGTCTTGTGATCGAATTTTTGACTGTTGTGGGATTGTGGTTTGTTGTTTGTCTCTTATACACATCTAGATGTGTATAAGAGACAGGACTGTTGAATATATTTTGTGGTCTTGTATTGGTTGATCTGGAGGTTAAATGACAGGTATTATGGTTTGTATATTGCTCTTGTACTGTACTGCCTTGCATGCTTGGGGTGATCCCGAGGTGCGGCGTGTTATTGTCCCGTTTTGGGGGCGTGACAGAATCACCCTTTTAAGAATATAAACTGAATATCCGACTCATAAATACACTTAAATTTTTAGATGATATCATATGAGGTAGGGTTATAAAGTTTATTAGGGATAAATTAATACAAAACTTTGTTATCATACCTTAGAGACATCTAGGATAACTAGTACAACCTCTCACATGGATTAATTTTTGTCTTTTTCACAAGGGATTAATTCGATTAATTTGGATAACTAATTCTATATTTAAAAACTAACTAAATATAAGACGACATTGAATCAATTATCCAATCTCAAACTATCTCATAAATCAAACAGACTCACTCCACGTTTGGTATGCAAGAATAGCCTGGAATGAAAAGACTTTTTCATTTTCTGTTTGGTATGACACTTCTAAGTTGCAAAACCTATTCCACCAGGAAAGGTTATTCTAACAAAAATCTTATTACTCAAAAAAAAACTTAAGGAAAGTTCATTCCAACTCCAATTTAGAAAGAGAAAATTGTGGGATATCAATTTTATCCACTCATTTTGAAATTTAAATCTAAATATAATATCTACAAGCAAATATATTATATGTAAAATAAATAAATAAATAAAATACAATATGGTCAATTTTTTTTCATATCTATCTCATTTAGTAAATATAAAACTTCTTAACAAAATATAGTGTTGTAAAATTTTCTATTTTACTACTTAATTAATATGCATTTGAATGCAAATTTGTATCCTTAACAAGAAATATTTAAAGTCTCTCACACTCATAGAAATATTAATAACATGAATTGAAACAAAAAAAATAAAAATTTGTTATATTTCTTAAAAAACATTTAGGGTATGCAAGTAAAATTAATATAAAATCATTTCTATTCTGACATATAAAAATTATTATACCAAACACTAAATAAAGAATGCTCATTCCATTTTGCTTTTAGTTACTAAATATAAAATAAGAATAGATTTATTTAACATTCTTACCTAGCTATTTTTTATTGAAATACATTCTATTTGAAATGAGCATTCTATTTCAAGCCATTATCACATACCAATTGTCAGGTAAGATCGATCTTAGTAAAAAAGTAGTTGTGGGCCAAAAAATTCGGCTATCCGATTACCCGCCCGTTCCGCCCCGTCCTACTACGAAAAATGAGGGTAGCCGACCCTCATCCATGGACCGGATCATTTGAGGGTCGGATACTCGCTATTTTCGAATGCGAGTACGGATTATCTTTTTAAATATCCACAGGTATCCGCTCCGCCCCACATATTAGGTGTAAAATTATAATTTTATAGCCATTCTAGAGATAATCCTAATTAGGGATGGGCATGGAGCGGGTATCCGCTCCTCAAGCCTTTTGGCTAATCCACCCCTCAAACATTTTACTTGAACTAAAGCAGATTTATTTGATAGTTTGTTTTATGGGCGAATATTCACATACTCTGACCCTCACTTAACGGATATCCGACATCCGAATATTAATGTCAAACATGAGAGGCGAGTTAGGATCAAAAAAATTTTGACTCACAAAATACGAGGTGAATCAGTTAAAAGGGTTGAGGGGCGGGTACCTACTCCCTGCCCACCCCTAGCCAAAAGTATAAAGACGTTCACAAAGATTCTTGGACCCACACGCAAAAATGATAATACTAGATTCAAAACGCAGGGGACCTTAAAAGGTGCACCTGAAATTGTAAAGCCCAGGCCAGGACCAAGAGGACACATCGGGTAGGATTAGGTAGCATCGAAGACGATATGTCTCCCTTTCTACACTATTCCTCCTCGATAGTTTCCCTTCCTGATTTGGACATCTTCGTGTTACTCGTTAATCCCATTTTTGTTCAATTCAAATTCCTTGATTAGGATGTTTGCTTAGAATTTATAACGTGGAGTGTCTGTACTGCAGATTAAACATAATCCATCATTAGTATTTGAATCTACCCCTTTCTAGCCAAATTTTGTGCTTTTACTTTATCCTTGGATATACCCCTCGGTTTTGTGAAGAAATGGAGAACCCTAGAATAATACACGTTCAACTATGGATATGTTTAATTGTGCAAGGTATTTCGTAATTTGTTTACTAGACAAGGATGTGCAATATTAAAAAAAAAAAAAACCCCCAACGAACAAGCATTGATTTTAAAATTAGCTACTGCTGTTTTTGTTCTCATGACGAGACTTTTTTCCCTTTTCCTAATTGGGTTTTGATGTTAAATGTTTAAACATTGCAAATTTTTCAATCATGAAATATAAACGGTTGAAATTCTTTTTCATTTTTGGTTACATTGTTATATTAAAATGAGAAAATGCACACATCAATCTAAATTATTTAGCCGTATTAGAATTGTGACCTTATCAGCAGCATATAACTATGAGTGTTTTGGATAATCTTCGGCATCAAGTAACCTACGATTTTATTATGGGAAACACGTCTAGTCATCATTTATAACAATTATAATGCGCAGTATAATTTTTTTCCCCCCATAACATGTGTATACAGTTTTATATAAGTAATATTTGTAGTGGTTAAATTTGCTTTTTACTTTGTGCGAGGATTAAATGAAACAGAACAAAATTTAAGACTGGAAATTATGCTACATACAAATTACACGCTAGCTAGAAGGGAATTGTTGTAACTTTTTGGATAGTTCAGTCATTAATTCAAAATCAATGTACAATTGATATTACTTGTGTAACTAAAATATCATATTGGTCTTTATTTTGGAATTGTTTTTTTTTTTTTTTTTTTTTAAAAGAAGAAAAAGTCTTTATTTTGGAATTTGACACATTGGTTTGATTTTGATACATAAATTTTGAGGATAAGAGAAAAAATGGCTCCGTTTGATTTGCAAAAAACACAAATTATTTAGTCAACGGCTATCATGTTTGGTCAAACAATAATATTTACCAAATAATATTTCAAACTATTCACTATATATTTGCACTATTCATTATTTATGTTCTCTAGCTTCTTCACTATTAATTTTTCTCAATTTTTCAAATGAAGCAATGATTAATTTTTTTCCCAATTCATCTTTCTATTAAAACTGTTCAATTATAAAATTAAATAATTTAACTAGCTAATTATCCTATGTCCACACTTGTTTAATTGCGTAAAAGAATGACAAGAAAGAATAGTCAAATTGTTTAAACCAAACAAAACTGAAAATACAACCGAGTATTTCAATTTTAAAGACTATGGTATATGTTTAGGTTTCGAATGCTGAATATATAGGAGAAAGTCTGGGATAATGTGTCGTTTGGTTTATATTAGTGCATAACAACTACTAATTCAAAATGCCAAAGATCAGACCTTCGATCCATAGCCATATTCTGATTTGACCTTCCGAACGAGACATGTTTTGTAAGCTATTTTTTTATGTGTCATGTTGATGGCATCAAAGAATAAAGACTCGATTATTGAGTCACTTTTGATAGTAAAGCTTTGTTAATGAAAGGAGTGGTACCTCCCAAAACAGGGTGTTCAGCATTTAAGTTTGTAGTTTGGTTTACAGTGTTTCACAAGGTGGTTTTTTTTTTTTTTTTTTTTCCAGCTATTGCAGGTGCTTTGTAAGGAAAATGTATGAAACATTCTAGATTTTAGCCTCACAATTAAGTACATAACAACATAATATGCTTCATTCCGCTCATCGTTTACCTACAAGTTCTGAAGTGGAACGATCGAATTAACTCAGGGCAGAAAACTTAAGTATGGTTAGGGTATTCGGATTCGGAAACTGCACCTATGTTTGGCTCTCCAAATGAAGGTAACTTAATAAAAAATTACAATCATTAAATATTAAACCAAATTCTTAATATACTTATTAAAAAATGAATGTTTAGTGTTTTAATATTCATTTATTCCAAATACTATTATTGTGTTTCCAAATGATTTTTCTAAATATTAGTTAGATATTATTTACAATCTAAATAGTCATTTCAAAGTATTATTTCGTATTCAAACAAGTACCTTATTATTCTAAAAATAAGCATTATTTCTCATAAATTACAAAATAAATTTTGACTTTCAAATATTATTCACCGAATAATAATCATTATTTTCAATCGTGACGGACCCAATATATAGCATTAGATATGACAAGTTAAATACGTACTTTAAGTCATATTGAGATGAGGCGATGATTTTTGGCACTTTATAGTTATATTCAATCACTCTATTTACACTTTCCATTAATAGAAATAACCTAAATCCCATACACAGGTAACTTAAATATCAAAACTACCCTAAGGTATGTTAAACAAACTTCATGAATATATGCTAAAAACCATGCATAATCTTGAATAAAAAGTGTTAAAATTTTGCAAATTATCAAGTAATTTAAAAATTGAAATCAATGAAAACACATTCAGCATAAAGAAATTTCTTGTCTAATTATAATAAGAAATATTATTGCTTTAAAGTATTAATTTTTTGAATTGTTTTTAAAAAATTGGCCTTTAGAAAAAAGAGTAAACGACTAAATCGATATAGAATGTGTGAGGAGATAAAAATGCTTTATTTGGTATGTAAGCATACCAGGAAACTTTGTATGGTATATTATTATGTGTGTGTTTAGGACATTTTATTTAGTTGGAAAAAAAAGAAAAAAGAAAATGGTATGCTTAAAATTTAATCTAGAATAGTGGTGTAAACCAGTGTTTTTAAACTTGGACCGAACATACCGGTTTGACCAGTTAGATTGCGAATTGACAAAGCCATATGTTAGAGTGAGTATAGTAACCGGAAAAGCAAAAAAACTGTAAAGAACCAGTCAGAACCGAAAAATTGGTATAAACCGGTGAGAATCGGACAATATGGATTTTTGATTTCTTCACCACCCTCAACAATCCATCATCTCCCCTAGCCATCAATTGTCTTCTTTGGCATTTTTTTCTCAAAAAAAAAAAAAAAAAACCAATCAAAGCCCAAATAAAATCAATAACAGAAAAATCAAACCATCACTTTTTTCAATTAATCAGCCATATTCTTCACTTAAAGCCCTAGATCCCAATCAATGAATCCATATTATCTTCTCAAAGGCATAGTCGATTTTCAGATCTGAGGACACCAATGATTTCCAAAAAAAAAAAAAAAATTGCAATGAAGAGACGATAAAGATGGAGGGAGGAGGAGGGATTAAGGCGTAGGAGATGTGTGGAGAGGCGGAGGAGACAGCGGGAGGGAAGGTGGAGGAGGCGATAGGAGGGAAAGAAGAGTGCAAGGCAACTTGGGACTGAGTGGAGAGTAAATCTTTTGCTTAAAAAAGTAGTAAAAACTGTTAAGGAAAAAAAAAAAAAAACGGTGATGAAGACTCTAACCTGGAGCTTCAGGTTGAGAGACAAAATTCTCTGACCACCTAGGCTGTTTCAACCTTAATGAAATTTGGGATTATTTATTTAAAAGGAATTATTGACCCGGCAGTTCAATCGGTTGAACCAGTCAAACCGCAAGGTCTACCGATATACTCATCAATCCGAGTTTAAAAACATTGATGTAAACAAATTGACCAACTCATGAGTGCTCATCTCATTTACACCATTAATATGGAATGCAAAAGTCTATGTCACATTATTTATTTAAAAAAAAAATCACTCCTCCAATTATTTCCTAATGACTCGAACCTATGACTAATAAGTTATAAAAGAAGTAATTTTTTATCTAATTTACACTTCGTTATCATGCAAAATCATTTATCTTAAATTGCAACTAACAAGAAAAAGCGTATGTCACATAACTTCGTTATTTTCCTTATATTTTAGTCACTAGTGCAAGAGACCAACAACTGAATAATTTTATTTTGGTAAGGATCAAATATTAGGTATGTCAAAAGTAATTACTCTAGAATCGATGAAAGACCTATATTTAGAGTGCAGCCCTATTTTTCTTATCAATCTTTTTTTTTTCAAAAAAAAAAAAAAGAAACCTCCGTTACAAGTAGAAAGTTTTTATCGATTCGGAAACAATTAGGTCTAGTAGTCGCCCATACCAGAATTCGTAACAACCCCATCTAATAATCAACTCCGAGGAAAGGCCGGAATTGAACTGCAATGAACCACATTAATAATAATCGTAATCTAATATTATTAATACATGAAGTATCCATTTCCTGACATGCCATGTAAAAATACTTATCCCGTTTCCTTTTTTTTTTTTGTGATTTATCAACTAATTCAAATAATTCTCAAATAATGTATTTATTGTAGTTATTTTTGAGATGTGATTATGTGTGATAGAAAAGTAGTTAAAAGATGTGTTAAGAAAGAGTAAAATGCCAAAAAATGTCATTATACTTTTAAATTGTATGAGTTTTGATCATCAAACTAATATTATAGTTAAAATGGTCGTTAATTTTACGAAAAAGACAATTTTTGCCATTTCCGTCGCATTATTTTGTAAACTCCACCCTTTATGTAAGTCACAAACAGAGCCAGAATTGTCTTTTTCGTTCAAACAAAAAAACCTATTTCATAACTTTTTCTCTCTCTTTCTCCTGTTTCTTTTTCCTGAGACCTGTCCAACCTCCGCTTCCGCTTCCGCCTTCGCCTCTGCCACTACAATCACCCATTTGAAACCTCCACTTCAACACCACACACAACCCCCATAGAGCCGCTAATCAAAGTCCTAATTTTCAGTTTCATTAGAAAATTTAACTTTTTTTCTTCTTGAAGTCACTAGCAAACATACTGTTGATTGCCAAAACTGCAATAAGCACACAAATGCACTTCAATGCTGCTAGCGCTATGATGATCAGCGCACCATCAAAGGGTTGAGGGAGGACCAGATTGAGAATTAGATTTAGATTTTTTGATTTCTTCGGAAGAATGTTGAAGACCTTTTTGTTCATTTTTGCGGATTTCATATGCCAAACTATTTTTAAATGCAAAAAATTGTAGAATACCATATGTATTTCACAACTTTTAGTGTGAAATCTCTCGTGGTTAGGGTTGATTTGAATTGAAATTGAAGGTAGAGAAGGAGCTAGTCGGAATTATGCATGCCACAAAATTTGTTGTCTGTGGTTTATATTTTGTTATAGGAAAATACTATCATAAATTCGATTTTGGATTTATCTGTAGATCTTATGGTCAAAATCCTATTAAATCTTATAAAATTTTATTTATATCAGCTGATGTCATAGATTTCATAACATTTAATCGATATCACAAGATTTACAAGTAGAGTCATAGACAAGATCTACCTAAGTCTTTCCCTTTGTTATAAATGAATTCTACTAGTTGCGGGATCAAATTTGTATAAAAGTTGTGTGTTTTGGACTTGTTTTTTACAACAATTAGAAAAAATTTAAAAAAAAAGTGAAGAAATTCTGGTCTTTAGTCCCACTTATAGATTATGTTGTGTGAATTAAACCTTATAAAATCTATGACATTAACTGATGTAAGCAAGATTTTTTAAAATTTAATTATGACCACAAGATTTACAGGTGGAATCAAAAATTGGATATATCTACGTATTTTTTTCTCGGAAGAAGACAACGCAGAAGATAAACAATTGTGATTATTAGGTTTTTATTTTTTTTTGAAAATTGTGATTTGACCTCCAAGTTTTTCAAGGTTCTATTTTGACCCCTCAATTAACTTTTAAGAGTTTTCTAGATTCTGAGACTTTAGCAATTTTTTTTTGTAAAATTTTCAATGTTTCAACAAGTTTACCCTTATAAAAAATCACATGTTTGATTAAACAATGGCTTCAATAGAAAATTGACGGAATGATTTAAGCGCAACATTTTTAGAAGTTAAGTGATTAAATCGGCTACAAAAAAAAAAGAAGTTCAGCAATTTAAACTCATACCACCTAAAAGTTGAGTGACTTTTTCAGCACTTTGCTTTTTAAAAATGAATGCAAAATATTATTCATGAAATAATAAATAAGATGTTTCCATCCAAATAGATATGCTATCCATAAGGACTCATTATATTTTGGATAAATTAAAAAAAAAAACTCTATTGTGATTTGATTAACGTTGAGATTAATTTTTATAGTTTTCTTATAGTTTGCATTAATTTCTTATAGTTTGCATATAGTCTTATAGTTTGCATATAGTTTGCAAAAATTACAACTTGCTTGTAACGCTCTAGACTTGGGTTGTTCTAATAACTTTTGAGAGGAACATTATAATTGAATCAAAATGCTTAAACTAATTTGTTAGTAGCCCATGATTCAAAATATTATAAAAAATACAACATTTTCTTTTATTTCC
Source organism: Cinchona pubescens (assembly GCA_025175665.1). Classification (NCBI taxonomy): domain Eukaryota; kingdom Viridiplantae; phylum Streptophyta; class Magnoliopsida; order Gentianales; family Rubiaceae; genus Cinchona; species Cinchona pubescens. The sequence continues at coordinate 6,442,893 of JANKKI010000043.1, forward strand.
GATGTGGGATGGAGCATTACGTTCACTCATCTTTTAGATTTTGTGTCTTCACAAAGTCTAAGTTGGAAACCAATAGCATGTCACATACACTGCGTAGCACATCCCAATACTACTGACCAAGTTTCACCCGTGCGGAGATCAAACAAAATTCACTCTACACCCTGGGTGTGAGCTAACCCAATAACTTTTAAAAGGAAACAATTGATTCAAAATATTTAAATCAAGTTATTCGTATCTCATAATTCAAGGCGTTATAAATAATATAATATCTCCCCTACTTCCGATGAGAGGGATATCACACTGCCCATTGTGGTTTGAATTAAAGTGTACCATTAAATATTTCGTTAAATGAACCTTACAAGACTGAAAATTTTGATTTTAAAGAATAATGTTAGTCATTTAAAGTTTCTGATCAAGGTTAAAGAAGTTATGTTATTTACTATATAAAATACAATCACTCTCTTCCGGCAGTAATGATTTAGAGAGGTAGTAGTTTAAGAGTATTTTATATTTTTTTGTACAAAGTCTTTATATTTTTAATTTTTTATCTATTTTACCAAAAACAAAAGTCAAATCACAAAAGAAAAATTATTGGGATAATCTAAAAAATTTTGTTACTCACTCCACATTTTAAAATAGGTATTACAAACCATTGAATAATTAAAAAATAACAAAATTATTTACTTTTTAATTATTTTAACAATTATTATATTCATTATACGAATAATCAAAATTTAAGCACATAAGCATTAAGTAAAGCTGATCGGGTTTGACTGGCGTTTACGCGTTGACGACCAACCCGAGCCGATGATCGGCTCTACTACCGCTTCTAGTTGGCAAGTATTGCAACTCTTCTAACAGTCTCACTCTACAGTCAACCCAAATTTATTCCTAAACCATGGTTTAGTGTCCGTACACACTGCTGACGCGTAGAAAGGGTCCCGGGGAACGCGTTTCATTCTTTGCTATTCCCCCATATGCCCTCGCCCCTCCCGAGCACCGTCCTATTTAAATCCCCCTACCCCATTCGTTTCTTATTTCATTGTTACCTTTCTCCTCTTTCTTAGTTCTTTCTCCCCCATCAACACCTCTTCCCCTCATACCCCCAGTGGCTCCTCTGTACTCTGAACCTTGTAGATTTGGACCAAATTCCTTGCCAAAAATGTTGTGGGGTTCACGTTTGGAATCAAATATTTAGCTTGTTTTTACAAGTTTTCTCTTTTTTCTCACAAGATTTTAAAACCTTTTTTTGAGGGATTTAAATAAAAAAAAAAAAAAAAAAAGTGCTGCTAAAAAATGGCGTCCTCGGATAATTTGGCGACCATGGAGCCATGGGCTTTTCGTCCAACATTTGCAGACTCATGGCTTACTGAAGCTTTTGCCAGGGATACTGATACCCTAACCAAGGCGCTTCAGAAATCACTCTCTAGCCCTTCTGATAATATTTCTATGCGAGATGATTAATCCTTTTTACCAGCCTGAAACGACGCAGCTTCATACGCCTACTGTCTCCGGTAGTTCGGAGAACGAATCTGCCGTTTCCAAACGGCGGAACGCCGTTCCGGCTGTCGGAGTAAATGGTGGGAAGATTGCAAAGAGGAAGTCGCGGGCGTCGAAACGTAATACGACCACGTTTATTACTGCGGATCCAGCCAATTTCCGCCAGATGGTCCAGCTTCCTACACACTGGAGTGAGGTTTGGAGGGAACGGCCAGCTGCCGGTGACCCCTGTGCTTAAACCTGAACCTCAACGTCCGGCTAACCGGCTGCAGACTGGATGCTTGCCAACTCTTGATACTTCTGCTTTTTTGCTGGACCCTACTAACCAGCATCATCAATTGGGTACGACTTCCGGTTTGCTGGTTCAGCCGCAAGTGGCCGTTACTATTACTCCTCCACCGCCGCCTGTGGTGGTGACTGACGGTGGCTCAACTGGGTTTGACTTTGAATCTTTTTTTCAGGTAACTTCCCAACGCTCGAGTCTTGGAAGTAAATGTAATCTAATTGAATGGATCTTTTGTTCATTTTTTTTATTCTAAGAGTACAGATAGGCAGGGAAGGGGTAAAATGGGTAAATCAAACTAAAAGGTGTTTATATTTTGGGTAATGGCGTGTTTGGATGGGACTCCTTTTTTTTTTCCATCATTACATCTAATGATGATCTGTTCTTTGTAGGAGGAGGTGTTTTAGATGGCGATGTGGTATAATATTAATGGCTATAGTTCTTTTTAAAATTAATTTCCTTTCGAAATCTCATTTGCAGGGCTGTTTTCACTATCAATCTCACTCTTGACTTTTCTAGCATCTCCAAATTTTTTTTCAGAAATTTTGACGATTGTGTGTTATAAAAACTTTTGTTACGATGCCACAAGATTATTAATTTGAGCTCACTTTAGGTTTCATTTAAGAGTTTGTAATTATTTTTCTCCTTTATCATGAGAAGTTGTGGACTTGTAATTTTAGATGGCTACTGAGCAGTAAAATAAAAATAAAAAAATCACTGGAGTAATGTGCTCTATTTGAATAGTTATTTTTTAAATATGTTATTTAACTATTTTTTATTTTGTTACTCGAAAAAAAATATTTTTTCTTTTACATATAATATATTTCAAAAAATTATTACATTAAGAGAACCTTTTAACTATGCTTAAATTGTAACTGTACAAGGTTAAAGTTGTCACCGTTGACGAGGCAAATGTCTGCAAAATTAGTAAGGATTATCCTTATTTTGATGAAATAGAAAATAATTTATAAAGTAATACATTTTAAATTATTTATTAAAATTATTATGTGATAAATTATATTAAATTATTAATTATTAATTTTAGATATTTAATTAAATTTTTTTTTAAAAATTTAATAATAAATTAGTTTGTCATTTTTTCTGTACACTCTGTACGAATGCACCGGTGACAAAGTATTCAGATTCGATCTTTCACCAGCTTACTTTCTAACAATTTTCGTAAGATTGCCTCATGTTTAATTTATTATACGTGTTCAACCTTTACCAATCTTATACCTCCGAGATGTTAAAAATTGAGAACTAAACAAGGCTTCGTGTAACCAAGCTTTTTACCACTCTAGTTCTCTCCATTTCGGAGAAAATTCGGACCGGTATAATTTGAAAAATATTTTTATTAGTGTTAATTTTAAATAATGTTTCAATCATAATAGAGATCACATTCGTATTATTATTGTATTTAACAAATATGACTTTTTTTAAAAAATTATGACCTCACAGTAAAGAAATTATAAATGAATAACATTCATAGTAAAGAAATTATAAATGAATAACTTAAATAAGAACTCACTTAACCTTGTGTGATTTTTACTTTATGGCTTGCATTAGTCAAAAAGTTTATTGTATTTTTAAAATTTATGAATTTTAGTTATTAAATTAATTTTGTAACAAAAAAAATCACAAAATTTTTAAAATTTACTTTTTCTCCATTACTTTAAATTGTATAATTAATTTTTTTTTGTTTTACTATTACATGTCACATACCTTCCAAGTGACTTAATTAAAAATAAAATTATCCAAACAAAAACAAAAACCTTTGCACACACCAGAAAAAGTCGAATCTCGCATCACCTACCTCCTCTACCATCAAAAAACTCTGCGCCATTCGATCCTTCGTCACCACCATCATCATCCTTCTCAAGAAACCAAGTTTACCTCCTCTCTTTTTCCTCATTTCCATCCTTCTCGACAAACCAGGTCCGCCTCCTCTCTTTTTCCTCATTTCCAAGTGACCAACCCCGAACCGAACATCAATCCTCCTCATGACCTCTCTGGCTAACTCCACTCTCTCCTCTCGAAACCCAATTAGCAAAAAATCCAAATCTCCGACCACCATAAGGCGGTGCGTACCCGTGGTCGGCGCCATCTGATTTGGACGCCGTTTATGATTTTGTTAAACATCTCTCCTTCCCAATTAAATCCAAAACCCTAACCCCAAATCCTATGTATTATTTCATACATAAATAACTAACTGGAGACATTTACCAAAAATCAACTTGATAATTTAGAGTAATTAGAGATCAAAATCCTAGAAATTTCAACATTTTTAGTTTCTTTTGTGTCTAAGGAATTGAATTTCAATGTAAGCTTGCAACTCGATCGGAGCAACAGTCATGAATCGCCAGAGAGATGATCAGAGGAAAATATAAAAATTTTCCGGTGAATAAACTCGAGGAAATGGATGTGTTTGAGAGGCAGGGTGAGATAGAGCTTGAGCTATTTACATATAAAGTTATGTAAATATTTTTTAGAGAAAGAGGCTAAGCCATTAAGGGTGAGACAAGAAGAGATGATCTAAGGAAGGTGGAGATAAATCAAACGATATTTACGTATATTCGATTTTTAATTTTATTTATAAATTTTGTAATTAAAATTAAATTTTATGAAATTTTATTTATATCATTTTATGTTATAAATTTTATAATATTTAATTTATATCATAAAATTAAATAAAAAATTAAATCTATCTAAATCTTTTCTGTAAATCAAAATGTGTAAGGGATTTTGTTTTTTGGGACTATTTTGTTTCTAATTGAGTCAGGTTGAAGGCAAAGGCACGTGACATGTACTAACAAATGAATTAACTAAGTAATTTAACAAAATAGATAAAAAATAATATCTTTTAAATTTCAGTGATTATTTTTTTTATAAAATTAGTTTGCTGATTAAAATTCATAAATTTTAAAAATATATTGCTACTTTTGACTGTTTACTTAAAAAAAAAAAAAAAAAACGAAAGTCTACAGGGAATGGACTAGTTTCCACCGGAGTCTTCGTTGATGTTGCCTGCTTGAAGGAGCTTAATCCAAGGTTCAAGAACAGATTTTTCTTCTACTTCCTGTTTTCTTTCTACTGTAATGGTTGGATTAGGTTGTTTGGTTCACCTGAAAATATTTTCTTAGAAATTTTTTTAATGTCAAGTATCGAAGAATATTTTGTGTAAAATATTTTTTAATTTTCTTTTTTTTAATTGAAAATAAATTACAAATTTTTTGATTTTACTGAAAGTTATCTTTTAGATATTTTAAGAATAATATTAAATTTTAAATATTTATTTTTATAATTTCATCTAAATTTATTTTTATTTTCAATCTTTTTTTCATTCATTTTTTTTCTTTATTGTGGGTCCTACAATAACATAGCTATTATTTTGTATATTTTACTACTACATTATATTGTCATTTATTAAACAAAATTAATTTTTTATTAATCACAATTATTTGTGAAGATTTATTACAATTATTATAAGTTTTTAACTCAAATTTTTAAAATTAAATACGAAAAACATTAAAAAATTTATTTCAAAATATTTTTATTTTATTAACCAAACACCAGAAATTTGTATAAAAATGAGATTTTTTCATATAAAATATTTTCCAAAAAAAATATTTTTCTAAGGATCCAACCAAACAGGCACTAATTTACTATCAATTTCGCTCCCAAAAGGAAAAAAACAATTAAGAAAATATTTAAGTAAATCTGATATTTGATACCATCGATAAATCCGAAATACTTTTGTGGTCAGAATTTAATTTTATAAAATTTTACTTACATTAACTGATATTATATATTTTACAAAATTAATTCACACTGCAAAATTTATAAATAGAATCAAAAACTAAATTTACGTAAATATATTTGCCAAAGAATTATACTGTTGAAGTGCATAAAACTGTTTTTCATTTTTTTTTATTTTGAAAAAAATAACTGCAAACAAAAATCAACTATAATGGTCGTCTGTAGATTGATTTGATGCCACACAAGCAAGCGGCGTTACATGCGGGCAGCAATGTGACTTTAAGATAAAGACCCTGCAGAACTTGTTTTTAATATCACACAGTATGATGCTTTATCATTTTTTTTTTTCAACTGGAAGAGTAATTTTCACTTTGTTGGGTTATTCTTTCGAGAAATCACACGCTTGCTCTTTTGGCGGTGAGAAAAAAATTATATTTTCATGACATGTCATCAATCTAATTTATATAATTTTTTAATAAAAAAACAAGAAATACCAACAGTAGTATGCTGATAAAAATTTATCATGCTTGTTCCATGATATAAATTAAAGATAAAACATCCTGCTATCGATTTACATCGCAGTTTTGATTTGTTTAGGTGTAAATCACATGATTTTGATAATTGTTAAAGGTAAAATATGATAAAAAGTAATTGAATAATTTTACTCTCACTAAAAGTCACGTAACATGCATAAAAATGAATTAACGAGTTAAATGGTTAAAATAAACAGAGTGATCTATCATATACAGTTTTAAAAGTTTAGTTACCTTTTCGGTCACCTAATAAATTGAATGATTGACAACTAAAATATAATTTAGTGAATAAATTGACACTTTATTCTGTCTTTTTTATTACTCAAAGATTTTGAGTTGAATTTCGCCATGGTAATATTTACATGAGCTTTTCTAAAATTATCATCATCATCGGTACTATATTTGTATTATAGCACAAAAGGGACGGGCTGACCACGAACAAACTTGTAAACTTATCGACAGTAAGAAAATTCTTACAAGAAGATGGCCAACACTTTTTCTCTGGAGTTGTAACTGTGAAGTTATGTGAATAACTAGAGTTAAGAGTAATATATAGGCGTAAAATTAACATCAAACCTTTTACTCCAACTAGTTTTACAAAAGCCAATCTTAGCCACAGAACAAACGTTTATACTTAATAAGCAAATCTTTCCACTTAGACCTTGCCAACTGTGGGTTGGTTTAGTAGTAGAAATACATGAGCAACCTTAAAGGTTAACATTTCCTTTCTATTTTTCTTATTTACATTTTGCCTTTATTATACACATCAATTGTAAATTATCCTTGTGTGTTTATGCATACATTCCCCCCTAAAACTTATGGATTTTTTTTTTTTTTTTTTTCTGTCTAAAGGAGTGATCAAATGTCAAAACTACTCTCGAGTTTTTTTGTTACATTTTGCTAATCTAGAATTAGTGTGAGTTACACTTTTAGTATGCTGAATTTATTTTATACATAATGCCCCTCGAAAACTAATGGCGGTTAATTTTCTGCTAACGTTCAATAATATGACAAAATTACTTTTAAACTTTCATTATTAAGTGTATGATTTAATTTGCCATTTTATTTATTTTTTATTTTTTCCTGTTTTTATCCATAGACATGTTATCACATATTCACTCCATTATTATTATTTTTATATTTGCAGTAAACAAGAATTTATTTTATCACATTCTTTTATATTGTAAAATTCTACTTTATTTTTTTCATTATTAATAATCATTTATCGCTCTGTAATTAAGAAGCAATATTATTTTATTAACTAAGCTACTTTGAAATATAATTATTCTTTATTTTTTTTAATAAGTTTAAGTTGATCGATTCATTCACTCATGCTCTCCAAAATAAAAGGAAAGCATTAGCAACAAGATAAATCTCAAAAAAATAATTTAGTTTGTTTTCCTTTCAAGTTTTAAGAGAAAAAAAATGAAGTAAAAGACATTCATAATCACTAACTACTAGCACTAATCGCTTTCACAAGAATATATTTGCTATTCAAAAAACTTCTTAATAATTGTATTTTAATAGGAACATATCAAAGTATATAATGGATTTGTTATTAAAAATAAAATATAAATAGAGTTATACCTATAAACTAAAAAATTATTCTAATTGCACAAAAAATAATATATATCTAACAAGTATATAAAAAGTTAAGGAATTTCCCACACTTGCCATGTGGCACTTAAAGCTAATGTGGAGCTGACATGGAAGGGGAGAATTCTTATAATAAGGCCAAATAAGAACACTGCTCCTAGAGTTGGGAAAATTGGGGGCAAAATTCCAATATTTGCCCTTTTATTCCTGAACAATCCAATGTTGTTTATAGGTTATTTGGTAAATGAACAAGTCAAGGGAAATGGAAGATCTAAAATTTCTTTACAAATAATAATGTGAAAATACCTGATGTGGTTAAAAGTACTTTGGCCCAACTCATTCAATAACGCTACTTAACTGTACAGGGGTTAAACTGTAATTTGATGTCCAAATCATCAGTTTAAGAATCCCAGATCTTTTTAGCAGAATTGGGATTTTTTCCCCCTCGAACTCCACGACTCTACCGAATTCCTTGATTTTTTGCAGATTTTTAGGGATTACCTTTTTTCCTGTCAAACTTTTGAGAGCCTTAGATATCTCATCTGCTAAGAATAGGGTTTTATTCATCAGATTTCTAGGAACACCCAAACTAGAGATCGCCTCCCTCTTCCATCTCTTTGTGGCAACATCATCATCAACCCTCAAATTTAACCTAAAAAATCTAATGTTTCCCATCTCACTAACAAATCTTTCGGCTCCATTCAAAGGGGTGAAAATCCACCCCGCCAAATCTCTCATTAAATTCTTCCAACCACTTTATCTTCTTTGTTTCTTCATAGCGTTTGTTGGCTTCTTATTGTTTTTCTCCAGTAAAGCACAAAAAAAAAAAAAAAAATTTGACATAGAACACAATTTTTTTTAAGATTTCATGTTGTTTGCTTTATTGTTTTTAAGGGATTTCATCGAACTTTAATCCTTATTTACCTCTGAATCGCCAAGTATTTCACTCTTTCTCTTTTTATGTTGGTTTTCCTATAGGGGCTATTCTGAAAAGGCAAGAATTGGAGGCCATAGAGGAAGCAAAGCATAGTAACTCTATGTTTGTCTTATGTTTTTAAGTGGTAAGCCCTTTGCTACACACTATTTTCAGGATTCCTTCTCCCACCATTTTGTTTTCTCAAAAATTTCTTCCAAAACCACAAAAAAAATACCATCCCCTCTCATTAATTTTTCCTCCTTTTGAACAGAAAAGGAAAATCCTAGGTCTTTGTTGTCTCTATTTTATCTCCTTTCCTCTTACCTTTTTTCCCCCCTTTTGTCTCACTTTCCTCTTTATTTACAGCCATTTAAGTCCAAACGGACCCTTCTCAAGAATTCTTACAATGTTGTAAATGGATATTGAAGTTCTCCTGTCGAAAATCCTGGTGGGTTTTTCTTATTTTCATTTTTTAATGTTAATTGCATTACTTGAGTTGGATTTGGTTTCTTTTTTTCCAAAAATCAGCACAAAAAGTTTTTTTTTTTTTTTAATCACAAACAACCCATCAGATTGAAGGCTTTTGCTCTTTCTTGCTCTTCTTACAGTAAGTTTTTTTTTCCCCTTTTCGTTTTGTGTTCTTGAATTCCATCAACAATTTGAGTAATGAAAGTTTTGTTTACTTCCTTGTGGATTTTGCAGGCTTCTCTTTTGTAGATTGCATGGATTTGGGTTGTTATTTTACCTTATGGTTTCCCCAGGTTCGTCATAACAAGTTTATTTCTTATTTTCTTTATATTTTCTTCATTTTATTATTTAGATTTGTGTTTTGGTTCTTTTGGTCATGATCTTATATAGTTTATTTTGATCCATTTTATTGTTTGACTCTTTGTTTTGCTTTTGTTTAAAAGGTTAGAGTTATTTTTTTTTAAATGCGAAGTTTAGTGAAATTAGCTATACTTGAGCACATTTTTGATTTGCTAGAAAGAATTTCATAATAATATAAGGAAATATACACTTTAAGTAAGGACTGGTACTTTTGATAGAGATCCAAGGGACCATAATATAAGGAAATCTCCTAAAATCATTTCAGCCATTCATTCATTATCTCCAAAATTAGTTAGGCAAAATTATTGGAGAAACTTTGACTAAGTAAAAATTTCTGTTTTCAGGTGACTAGATGCGGATATTGACCATAATGTCCCTCTACAGTTTGACACTGTTATTTATTCAAGGGTATTTTTGAGGGAAAAAGGCTAAAAAGATAAGAAGTTGTATAGCAGAAGGTAGTTAATTAACAAAATTACCCCAGAGTACTCCAAAGTCTATGCATAAGGTGAGGGGCATAAAATGTCATTTTGCAACATTTCTCTTTTCATTTCATTCTCTATTTTTCCTGATTTTAGTTCTTCTTCCTCTCATATTCTTTATGATAGTGAATATAATATTGTCTACTTATTTTGCAAGATTTGGTTGGGATTGAGGCCATATTTTTGCTTGGCTTGAATTTCTTGGTCTTTATTTTTTTTTTTTTATCAGCAATAAATTGTACAAAATCTTTCTTGAATGTTAGTTTTTTTTTGTGTTTTTCTTTTTCTATGATTTTCTATTTATTATTTGTTGGATTTTTTTTTACACCTTAGCACTATGGGCTTATAACCTAATTTTCAACTAATTTCATGAGGATCTGGATATAATATTGTTTACATCGATATTTTGCAGGATCTGGTTACAGATTAAGGTTATTTCTGGCTAAATGGAGGTTGTTTTATTTTTTTACTTTTTCTTTTTTAGGTTTGTGCATATACACTGCTTATTAATTTTAGATGATTTTGTAAATCTTATTCCAGTTGTTGTTTGTAAACCCAAAAAAAAAAAAGTACTACTGGTTTATTTTTTAATTGCAGATTCATGCTTTTTTCAAACACCTATGTGGTAAAGTAGTTCTCTACCATCTTTCCAATAGAATCTTTTTTAAGTTTTGTATTTTCTCCTCCTTTTTCCTGTTTTATTTATGTGCTTTCATTTTTTTGCCTTTCTCATATGATTCTCTACTGCTGGTTGATTTATGCTTGATAATGGCTGTGAAATTCTAAACTAAATTGGTAGACAAATAAAGCCAAAAATTAAGTTGTGTTTTTATCTTTGCATGTTGAAATATCTAAAAGTTTTCACTTTGGTTGCGTGTGAAACAATTGAATTTTTGAACAATAACCAAAAAATAAGCTACGATCTAAAAGGCAAAAATAAGCTATAACTTACTTTCTGACAGCAAGTGAAGAAAATATTGAATTTTTGAATCAAAATGTGGTTCTTGGTTGATTTTGTCAACTAATTTGTTTTAGCCTAAAAGGGAAAGGAAAAGGATTGTAAATGATGTGATTTCCAAATATAACCTGATTAACAGATCAATATAATACAAAGGTAAATGATTGTCTTATTCATTGTGTTATATTTGGCTTCAAATTATTATCTATTATTTTCAAATTGTGAATTAAATTAAGATTATAAGTAGTAGTAGTACTATGATATTTAATAAAGAAGTTATTTTCAGATGAAAAATGATGTGTTAAATGTTAATGGGTTGATCAAACTTAACAGTCTGTTCCTCGGGTGGGATAGTTACCAAGTTTCTTGAGGTTGAGACTAACACCTTTCTTTTGTAAAGATTTTGATATAAACATTCTGGGATGGGAAAAGATTTTGAAGATTTTTATCATAATGTTCAACCCAATATTGTTATATTTTCTTTAAAAATTGATTTGTTTTTTGTTACGAATATATTTAGGATAAAAAATGTTGATCGGAGTCGAAGAAGCAATGGTTAGTGAAGGGAAGTTTGTTACTGGTGTAGTTAACATGTTAGAAGAAAAAGGCATTTTATTGTTTGTACTATAGGTGGAGTTTTCAGGTTAGAACATAGGCTCACTATTGCTAATAAATGAATTTTCTTAGCTTCATGATTTATTTAGTTTGTGTAAATTGTTTTCATATATCATCATTTAAACTTTATGATTCTTTTAACATGTTTTAATTCATTTTGGTTTGCCTAATGGTGAATTATGTTGATGAGATGTATTAACCGGACTCACCTTTACTATTTAATAGTTAGAGGTTAGTACTTTTATGTACTATACTCATCTATATATGAGAACAACCACATGATGGGAACAACTACATATAGACTGACTCTTTTGCTAAAGAAAATAGTGGCCATTAAATAAACTACTAAATACTACAACTGATTATGATTCAAAAGTTTTGTTCCCATGAACTTTGATCATTGATCTGAGTTCTATCATCTTGAATTGAAATGCAAATTTTTATTAAAGTTGCATATATTTAGGGTAAAAATAGTGGGCCAAGGCACGGCTATGTTCTACTAGGGTTTAGGGTTTGGTTAAACTGTGATAGTAGTATGAGTTTGTTCTTGCATTAATTTCATTAGTTAACCAGTAATTAAAAAAAAAATTAAGAGCCACAAGAGCTATGTCTTTTTGTGGTTAAACTATGATAGTAATATGAGTTTGTTTGGATATTGAAATACTTTTGTAGTGAAAAAATAAAGTTCTTATTTTGTGTGTTTTTTGCTTGATCTTGATTCAGCAATGATCATGTTTCTACTATTTCTCATGAAATGTGTATGAGATGTTTGTTAATAAGGTTAAACAACTAATTTGAGTTGTACTCAAATTATTTGATAAATGAAAAGTTTTCTTCTCATCTAATATTTATTCTTTCTAAAAAAAAATATTTATTCTTTTTTTTTTTTATTGTTTCTTTTTTTTTTTCATAGTGAAATTAACATTGTGTAAATGGCAGTTTTGTAGGTGATGACTGGGATTTTAGCGGTCATTGTGTTTGCTTGTAATTTTATTTTTTTTTACTCTGGATCAAAATTTTTAGCTTTAAAAAAGTTGGTTATTATGTAAGATTATTTTTCCTTTTTCCCTTTCCTGATTTCTTTGATTTTTCTTTACCAAATTAAACTTGACAAAACTTACAGATGTATAATATGGAATGTGTACTTAATCTTTATGATGGGTCTCTGGTTGTTTACTCAATGGCACGTGTATTAGGGAAATTGTTAAGAAAAAATTCTTGGATCCACTCACACAATTAGTGCACAAAATGAAGATGTTGCTAAAAGGATTGTGGCACTTTCTCCTTTTCTTTATAGATGAAACATGTCTTCAAATGATAGGACCTCTGAAAAAGGTTCAACAGTTTTTTATTGAAATACTGGACTAGGTATGTAATGTTAGGGGTTCAATGAAGTAATTTAGTTTTATTTGTCATGAGTCATATGGTTTAATTTTTCTATTCTTGGGTGTATGTTCTTACTTGTTTTACCAAGTTCTTTTTCTTTTTTAGGTGTACTAAATACAGATTAAACACACCTATGTTTAGATGTGTTTCTTAGCTTTGATGTTAATTTCCTGGTCAGTAATGGAAGATTGAATTGCTCCGCCTACAAACATGAGATGTATAAACCTATGGTCTAATTTTTGGGTAATTTTTATTCAGATTCGAATTAGTTTCTGCAGTCCATGTTCAGCACCTGCTTTCACAATATGGTTGTTGGATAATGAGGCAAGTCATCCTTGGCTCTTTAGTTAGTAGTATCTGTACTTTGTCTTATCTACTTCTCGTGGAAGGAAAGAAATCAAAGACTACTTAGTAAGAAATTAGTGTCTGCATAATTGCAAATTATAGTACTATTTTATATGATTTTTTGGGTTAACTTTAGGTTATTCTTAAAAGAGTATAAAATTTTCTATGCATTCCCTTTTATTTTTATCTCAAGTCTATAAATGTTATTTTTGAAATATTTTTATTCTTAATTTTCTCAGTTTAGAAACATGTGCTGTGATAATACTTCAAAACAGATTCAAAGATACACTTCTAAACTTTTTAGGGGAGAAGGAGTTTGGAATATGTACATTCTAATTACATAACTTTACCTCTGAACTTGAATATGAATAGGTTGTTGAAAAATCTTATGATTACTACTCGATCAAGGATAGCAGATGAAGTCATCCCTGTAAGCACATTATTTTTTCCCCCCTTATATGATCTTTATTTTCCAGTTTTGTAAGAAGTAGGATTTTGGGGGAAGATAAGAGCAATTAAATTAAATGAATGGGAAAATAATATTTATAAACCCATGAGCATAAGCCTTTACCAGTTTAACTAATGAACTGCAACTTTCTTATTCACATAGCATAGTTTTATGTACATGTGGCTCCACACTTTTTTTAGTCAAGATTTTTCATGAATTCTCGTGTTTACATTGCTTGCATGAACCTCTTAGTTGTGCACATGTTAATTTTTGGACTTCTCAACATATCAAACCTGCAATCATTCAGGATGGAGTAGGTTGTTTTTAGTCTATTAAATGACCACAAGACTGTAAGATAGCAAGTCTGTTTGCAAGTGTTTTTGTATTACTCATTGCTTTTATTTACTACCTTTGATTTGTCAATGAATCGAAAACCAATACCAATATGCTGCAGATGTTAGAGAAGAGAAAAATGAAAAAGTTATTGAGAAAAGCCATCAACTGAGGTCCCAACTTTTGTATATGTATAGACAATTCTCTTTTATATATGTATATGAATAGAGATCATGTATTGCACACTTTTGTTGTATGTTTTCAATTTTTGTATTGACAAAGAATAACAAATTTTCAAGTATATATTCTTTTCAAATATATATTCTTTTTTTTTTTTTTTTTAAATAATGGACATTGGCCGTGCCTTGCACGGTCAGGGTATACTAATATATATAGAAAAGTGGTGGCATGACAAAATTGCAAGAAAAAGAACAAAATTGGTTCATGTACTTAAAAACAAAGGCATAAAAGTCATTTTGTAACAATTAATGTTGGATGGAAAAATTAAGAAATGTTAGTTTTAGAGGGACAATTCTTAAAAAATAAATTTAGAGCACTAAAATGCAAATCACTCTAATTTTAGGATGGCAGATGGCAAAATGCAATTAAAAAACAACACCATTAAATCGGGCAACATATATATAAAATAAATGCATCGAATAATTTGCAACTTGCAAAGTGTAATTAAGCCTTATGTTTATCATAATTGGAGGTTAATAGCTAACCTTATGTGATTAAGACATTTCATCACTCATTTGGATGGAAAAAACAAGTTGTCAATGTTAAATTGGGCAATGTATCTGTGTACAGTATAAGAAAAATGATTTACAAATTTATAAATTTAAAATTATTTTTTAAACCGATTTCATGTGACAAGATTCTAGATTCAATGACATTTCAATGACTTTATTACTCTATCCTTTTATATAGATGCACTCATAATATAAATACTACAAGGAACAATTTACAACTTGCGAAGTGTAATTAAGCCTTCTGGTTATCACAATAGGAGCAGTTTATCACAATAGGAGGTTAATAGCTACCATATCCATTTCGTTATAAATGACCACGATCACTTTCTGGGAGATTTTGAGTTTTAGCTTTGACCATAGGATGGTGGAAATTTTTAATTAAACTATTAACTGATGTAATTTTACTCCAAAAAAAAAATGATGTATTTTTAGCACAATGTAACTGATGATTTAATTTTCCTATTTTTTCAGTTTGTGAAAAAATATGTCTAATCTAAAAACTTCAGTTATGCCCTGCATCAATAGCAAAATGATGACTCTCTCCACTTTAAGATTTAGGTTATTTAAACACACTAAAATGGGTCATTTACACTATTAAACCAACTTTAATATTATTAATACTTTAAGTCCTACTTTTATTTTTGAGTAACTTTCCGTTATATTAACTCAATATTTTGATCATTATACCCCTATTTTATGTTAATTCGTTTTTACCTCCATAGCTCTCCATTCACCAACTAGCATGACCACCAAAAATAAAACACTCAAACTAGAGTAAGTATTGACTAGTTATTTCACAATACAGAATAAATATGATAATCGTTAAAATAACTGAAAAACAAGACGGTCTACACTATTTTTCAGTCATACAAAAGTCATAAATACTTACTACGTAATAAAGAGTGAGTAACAAAGAATTTTTCCTCAAAATACATCTATTTTATTCTTATTAGGGCAAATCATTTTAAACAATAAAAATTAATTCAAAATTTCTTTATTAATGGGTAAATTTATTCATTTAGTCAAAATTTTATTAAATGCTAAAGAAATCATTTAGTCAAGAAATGTGATACCCATATCTAGAGAGTTTAGTGTCAAAAATAACATTAATGTTAAAATTTAAGGGAATAAAGTGTAATTAGCCCTACTAAATCCACAGATCTCAAAATACCTATTTGTAGTATATAAAACAAAAACCACAAAAGAACGAAGGCCTTAATTTAAAACGAAAAGCAGATATTCCTTTGGCCCTACTGCTATGTTATCCGCGAAAAAGAAAGTTTAGATGCGACACCAAAACGCGTTAACATTAATTGATTATTTCCCCTTCAACAACGGAACAATAATATACTGCTATTGTTTTTCAAAGCAGTAAACCACCACCCCATAAGATTTTTCTAATTAAAAAAATCTGACACTTGTTCTTTAAAAGATTGCTGCTTCTGCAAAATGCTTACCTAAGTCAAAAGGAGTACTATTTAAAGAAATACTATTTTAATTAATTTAGGTAACTGTGTTAGGCTGACTTGGGTCTCGAGATCTGGCTTCTTCCTTAGTTTGCAACTAGCGAAGCTTGTGATCTGGATGGATTGCATGGGTAGTACTCTTTAATTTACTTTAATTAAATATTATTCAAAACAAGATTAATCTTTATTTATCTATTGATAATTCACATTTAACTATTGCAAATATTAGTAGTGTCCAGATCTCTGTCACAAGATTCTAAACAAACAGTTATTGATGCAACTGACATAAGCATGAAGCACCACTGACGTCCATTGAAGTAATTAGAACTTCATTTTAGTCCCAGAGCAAGAATTCTTTTTTCTTCATCTTTGATTCTATCAATATAACTAATAATTTATAAGTAATTGTAGTTAATAAAAAAATTATAGAAAATTAATAATAAGATAATATATTTATAAAATAAATATGGCGACAATTATATCACTGATACACCCAGGATGAAGAAGAAATAAATGGACAACAAAAGTAAATTTAGTGATTAAATTTGTAAAATTAAATATTTAAAATTTAATTTTCTCTGAAATATACAATTATTCAGAGAATAATTACCTTATGCTCCAACTCTGAAAGTTGTTTACAGCAAGAGTGAGGAAGTTGGAATATATTTTACACATCAAAAATATTTTACGTTGTGTTTGGATCAAAGAATTTGAAGAAGGATTTTAAATCTACTTATTTATTGGGGGATTTATAAAGTCAAAATACATGAATTTTAAATCCACTCAAATTAAAAAATTATTTGAAATTTTTCATTTCATACTTTTTTAATTTGGGTGTAATAGAAATTCATCCATTTCAACCGTACAAATCCTTCCAAAAAATAGATGGATTTCAAATTCTTCAAAAATCTATCGATCCAAACACAACCTTATAGTCTTTTGTGCAAAGAGAAATTTGGAAAACATTTCCTTTGAAAATATTTCAGCCCAATAAAACGGAACCTAATGAGGAAAAAAAAAACCAATATTCTGAAAATGATTCCTCAAACAATATGTTATTAGAGTGAAACTTTGACCCAAAAATAAAAGGTGTAAATAGTTTGCACTCCCCTGTGGTTTAGCAATTAAGCGCACAAATAATTTTTCTTTTTTTTTTTGCAAACCTAGATAATAGCCCTCTGTACTTTAGTAAAAGAGCAAACTTTATCTTTTCCGTTAAAACTCTCTGTCAAACCAAAAAAGTCAAAATTTTTATTAAAAACTTAAGAAAATATTTAGATCGATACGATACGTGATCCACTTGTACATCTTGTGATCAGGATTAAAGATTAAAAAATCTTGTACATCTTGTGATCAGGATTAAAATTTAAAAAATATTGTTTACATCAGCTCATATCATAGATTTTTTAAAATTTAATCTATATCACAAGATCTACAGTGGGGTCAAAAATCCGATCTACCTAAGTATTTGCCAAAAACTTATATTACCCTTAAACTCAAATATTGTATTAACCCTTTTTTTTTTTTTCTTTTCATTTTCTTTGTCCCGTTTATTTCTTCTTCTTTTTCCTAATTCTTTTCTCATGAACATCCATTGTGTCTAATAAACTAAACTTGTCAAATTAAGTGGAACACAAATAATTTTTTTTAAAAGATTCTCGCTGTTGAATTTTCTCAATATATAATTTTTTTTTCTAAATTTGACAAAGAAAAGTTTTTTCCTCCCAAATCATAGTATAGGCGGTGCCTAATATGTTATAACTTGAAAAACTAAAAATAATTTTCAAGGAAAATTTAGCATTGAAACATTTTTCTCGGAATTTTTTATATTTTCAAGATTTAGTATATTCGACAATAGAAGTTCACGAGAAGGAATGAGCAAAAAGAAGAACAGGAAATAGAAAGGTAAACAGAAAGAAAAAATGAATATATTATACAATATTTGGTTTTAAGGGTAATATAGTCAACTTTTAAGTATTGAATAAAAATTTTGACTTTCTACTTTTAGAGTTTGTTTTAACAAAATTAACCATTGTAGTTTGACAGAGTACAAGGGGGACATTAAGTAAATTTGGAAAACACATGGGAATCATGTGGCTAGTCGTTGAACCACAAGAGGCTATGGCATAGTTTAGGCCCCCAAATTAAAATTGTACGAAGTACTTTAGTAAACCCAAAAAACATAGAAGGTTGTGTTTTGATAGATGAATTTAAACCGAAAGAAAAAATTAAAATTAATGGATTTGAATTGGGTGATTTTAAAATAATATGAAATCTAGATGAATTTTAAATATATTTATTTAACTATTAAAATTACACTTTCACTTATTCGTAGATTTCAAATTTACAACTAAATCAATTAATTTATTTGAATAATTTATTATAAATTTAAATATCAAATCAAATTCACCCAAATCCCTCTATTTAAACACAATAAAAGATAAATAGATATTTGAGTAGGAACAACTGATGTAAAGTTGATTAGTTATTGACAAAATTGTTAAAAAATTAGGTATGAATATGAGCGGAAGTGGAAATTAGGCCTAATATGTGTATTTTCGCTATTAATTAATTCAAACACAAGTTTAGATAACAATTTAAGAATAATAGACATTTAGATGACAAAAATTATTTTTTCGCCCATTGACATCCATTGAATAGTTTATTGCTGAGTTTAGTGACGTTGGGCTTTGTAGAAGGTTGGAAGTAGAAGTCCATAGTAGTATGATTTAGGGTTAAATACGGTAAATCCTCGTAATGTTTGGGTTGTTTTGCACCAAATCTTTTAACGTTATTTTTTCTCATTTTACCTATTCGACTAATAGTCAAATGTAACTTTGCCGTTAGATTTTTCAAAAAGACAAATGTATCCCTAAAGGTTTATTTTAGTGAACTTCTTTAAAATTTAAGCGAGATTTTACTTTAGTTTCTCATGTAAGTTTTGTATCTTTTAATGCTTCCGGATAAATTTGTCAATTATATTATCGATATTGTTAAAAATATAAGTATGCTCTAAATTAATTAATAATCTACTTCGAATTGTGCTTTTTTTCAATATTTAAAACTTAAAAACACGATAAAATAATTAATTTTAGAATTTTTGATATATTATTAAAGTTGTTTCATCTAAATCATTTTAATTTGAGTTATTTGGTTTATATGTAAAAAGTTATATCATATAATTTAAGTGATAGCTGAATTATATTAATAAAGGAAAAAATAGAGTAAAAATAATCTTTTTAAATACACATAAAGAAAAGTAAAAAGGAAATAGACTGATATAATTTAATAGATAAGTATAGGTCTCATATATTTAAAAATTTACTTTTACACAAAAATCAAATATAATGAAAAGACCAAAAAATATTGATATTGTTAGGGAATTTTTGTATTTAAATTTTTTCATACCTATTTTAGAAAAACCACCAGTGTTAGAAGGCATCATTATATTTTAGTTATTTTGATAATATTTTTATATTGATTAATGACTAAGACCTCGTTTGAGGTTGTGGTGGCTTATCACAAAATACTTATTAATTAGAGCTTTGATAGAAAGTGTTTTGTATATGCTTAATTTTATTGTTTGGGAGTAAAATTGCACAAGTACTTTTTATATGTGATATTGCATGAGTACTTTTTATATGTGATAATGCATGATTTTGAATTTTTTAGGAGTATTTCTAAATTTATTTAGTTTTAATTAATGATAAAATAGTCAAACTTTATCTTAATTGCTTTAAAAAAAAAAAAAGCTAACTAAAAAGCACAAATTTTTATCCTGAGTTAAAAGTGCTTTCGATACTAAAATCTATACTCCTAAATTTGTGACATGATGTTTACCAAACACTCTAAAAGTGCTTTTATCATCTAAAGCACTTTTTTAGCAAAAGCATTGCACCGCAAACGAGACCTAAAGTAGGTTAGTTGACACAAAACTAGAACTAGAGACTAAAATGACAAATATAATAAACTTTAAGTGGTTAATTTTATGTTTTCTTGTAGTGTATAGGGGTAAAAATATCTTTCTCGATTTTTTAATAGTCAAATTGTTGATGTGTACTGACGGAAGAGACAAACAAACAAATCAAGTTTTATTTCTACTAAGTAGGGTTGGCTGCATGAATTTTGGTACGCCATTACGTTCTGTCATGGATCATAGCTTCAGATACTTAATTCTTATATGAGCTATATATTTCTTATAAGTTACTCACCAAGTCTTTTTCGGTCTTCTCCTACCTCTCTTATGTTGATTACTCTTTCTAAATTCTGTTCGCTTGATAGGCGCTTCTACTGACCGTCTTAACACACGACCTAACCACCTTAAACGTGTTTATCTCATTTTCTCATCAATATGTGCTATTCCAATGTTATCAAGAATTAGCATTTTTGTTACTCTCATCTTTAGCTCATATGTATGATTCACTATCTAACATTTAGACTCATAAAGAATTATTGGCCAAATTACCGTTATATAAAATTTACCTTTAAGTTGTAAAAGAATTTTGCGGTCACATAATATTTTCATATTAATGGAAGAAACAAAATGAGAAAAAAGATAATATTAGAAGGTTTAAGTAAAACAACTCAAAACTTAAGAGAGTTTACTGTATTTAATACTGTAATTTGTCATAATCATATGGAACTTCATCACAAAAATTCAAAGTTCACAAAAAGCAACGTGGCGTGCACGTAATTTATTTACTTATTTTTACTGTACGCGCGCCCCATGCGTTGGAGAGTGCAGAGACAGTCACAAAGTCAATAATGCCAATAGTAATAATAATAATAATAAAATTTGCAAAGTGAATAATATTGAATAATAAAAAGAATTTGCAGGATATGAAAGTATTAATGTATGAAATATATTTTAAAAGTATTTTCTTTTGATAACAACTGATATAGTCTACCTTTGACCTTGGTTCACAGGTTGTCAACATTGCATGAATAAATCTCCGATTAGTTGAGTTTCTCTGGTTATGTGCATCTTGATTATGTATTATTTATTAACATAAGTTTTTGGCTTAACTTTTAAATAATAAATTTTATCCCCAAAAGAATATTTTGCCCATATCCAATTATCTACAAGTTCAATATGCTTGTGTTATACAAGCTTTTTTGGCATCCCCTCTTAGTGTGCTTAAATTCAAATCAATACCACACAAGTTATTTCATTTTAATTAAAGATTATGATAAAAGACAGTAAATATGAGAGAACATTTTTTTGGTCTTATGTCAGCTTTTGCAAGTGAAAAACATTTTCATTCCTTTTCATTTTTGGATCAAGACATACTTGTACTTGATGTTAAAAATTAATATTTAACTTTGCAATAATTTAATAATTTTGATATTGTTAAATATCTGTAAAATTTAGTCATTAAAATACAAAACTAATGCTTTATAATTTTAGAACCTTTTATGTTCAAACAATGTCAGGATTGCAGTAAATTTTCAGTTTTTGTATAAGTGGAATTCTTTTTTATTTTGTCAATTACTACATAATACAAATTATAACCTTATATGACTTACAATTAAAGTCAACTCCTATAGTAAATTGATAGTAAAAGTTAAGCCTTTGTCTTTCACTAACAGTAATAGTTTTTAGGAAAATTACACTAGTTCTTATCTCATACATACAAGTTCAATATTTGATAAACAAGTATCTACACATACCCAATGGTGTAAAAGAAGTTATTCTATACTGTCGGAGTAGAAAAGATTAATCTATAAACATATGGTATAAGTTTTTCCTATGATCAAAGTCATGGGTTCAACTTTCACGTTACTAAGAGGTTAGGTAGAGATACACTATACATCATTTTTTTTGAAATAATAATAATAATAATAAGAAGAAGAAGCTTTTCTTTCATTAATTTTTTTTTCTTTTATTTATTTTTTGGAAAAGCCAGATTCACGATGGATATAAGTTTTGGATACTTAAAGATCCAAAATAGTTAATTGAATAAAAAAAATGCAATATTGACATCCTATCGCAAATTTTTACATAGAGTGGCAAAATAAGAATGTATAAACAATAAAATTATATTCTGAAAAAAGGAAATCCCATGGTTCGTATGGATACGCTGTGGAATTCTACCTATTGAATTAGAGCCCTTTGAAGGATGACTATATCAGCTATATCTCATTGCTTCATTGAGGTCTATATGTATCAGCTATCTTAACCCTCATGCCTAAAATCACTAGACCGAATCCTACCTCCATGAAGGAATATAAGCCCATTTCCTGCAGTAACATCATCTACAAATGCCATTCCAAAATCCTGACAGAAAGATTGAAGAAAGGTGCTCCGTGACTTGATTTGTTGGACACAAACAACTTTCTAGGTGGCAGGTCTTTGTCTAACAATATTTTACTAATGCATGATTTAGTAAGAGGCTATCATGGGAAAGGTGGGAAATCTAAGTGTGCCATCAAAATTGTTCTCATGAAAGCTTTTGACACTTTGAATTGGGATTTTCTATTTGCAGCCAAGTCTATTAAGAATTTCCCTCAGCAGTACATTGGATGGATTAAAAACGGTACCTGTTCTGCAAAATTTTCCCTCAATCTCAATGGCTCCTAATAGGATATTTTCCGAGTCACAGAGGATTAAGACAAGGAGATCCACTATCTCCGTATCTTTTTATCCTGGCTATATAAGTGTTCTCTGAGTTACTTGAAGAAAGAATCCAGGATGGTTTTGAGTTAACTTTCATCCACAGTGCAAATCACTAAATATCACTTGTATAATGTTTGCAGATGACTTGTTTTTATCTCAGCTGCTACAAGGAAGTCTGTCAGAATAATGCATGAAGAGCTAGAGGAATTTTCTATGTTATCAGGACTGCAGCTAAATCTCAGCAAAAGTGAAATCTTTCTTGCAAGAACATCAAATCAGCAAGCTGAATTTCTGAGCAGAATTATGGAAATGAAGGAGGGGAAATTGATAGATTTTTCAATCTATAAAAACGAATTTAATCTGTGTATAAATAATATCACAGAATATCAAATGCGGAATAAAATCAAGGAACATACCTCCAGCTATTGATGTTGTTGGGACACTGTAAAATAAAAAAAAGAAAAATAGAAATAGTTTTTCTGGGTACTTCTAAACTTAGACAATCTGATACGATAGTGTATTTTTGATAGAATGTCAAGCCTATGACTCAAAATACTCTGTATATTTATAATGTTTTTCCCATCAAAAAACGTAAGTTGTGCATACAATAAGTAGTTATCACAAGTGTAATAATTATCACAACGTGATAATTATCACAAGATTTTTATTTAGTCAAATTGATAAATATCAGAATTACATATTGGATCAAATGTTGGAATTTAAAAATAAAACCCACATGGGATAATTACAAAAAATTCCAACATTTCTCCCACTTGATTCACATATTTTATTCGATATACAAACTATCAAATCTCACAAGCAAGATCCAAAATACATGAATCATGGCGACAAGTCCTCTAAGAAACAAATATTGTCTTCCATGTATTACTATGCATTATGTCTCTTCAACACAAAACATTTATGTGATAACATAACTTAATAAATAAGCCTTATACTTATTATAGGTCCAATTTAAGTGAGTTTTCTCAAACAACTAAATAAGTATGCGCAACTGAATATGAAAAAACACAACTGAATAAGAGTTTCATTGGAAATATCAAATGTTTGTACATGTAAAATGAGGTCACATCATGGAACCAAGTCCCAATTCTAATTATATGATCCCTGAAAATCTTTGGTGGCATGCCTTTAGTCAAGGGATCGACAATCATCAATTCAGTGTTAATGTGTTCAATGACCACTTTATTTTCTTTAACACGTTCTCGAATGGCTAAGTACTTGATGTTGATGTGTTTACTTCGACTACCACTCTTATTGTTCTTAGCCATAAAAATAGCAACTGAATTGTCACAAAATAACCTCAATGGCCTAGAAACAGAATCCATAACTCTAAACCTAGAATGAAACTTTTCAACCATACACCATGCGAAGTTGCCTCAAAACAAGAAACGAACTCAGCTTCCATAGTAGAGGTTGCAATCAAAGTTTGTTTAGCACTTCTCCAAGACACAGTTCCACCGGCTAGCATAAAGACATAACCAGATGTCGATTTTCGTGAATCAATGCAGCCAGCATAGTCTGAATTCGTGTAGCCAAATACCTCTAGTTTATCAGCCCGTCTGTACATAAGCATGTAATCTTTTGTTAATTAATGACCTTGAAGGTACCTCATTATCTTATTTGCAGCTCTCCAGTGGTCCATACCTAGATTACTTTGATATCTTCCCAACATTCCTACAGCAAATGCAATGTCAGGTCTTGTGTAGACTTGAGCATACATCAGGCTTTCTACGGCAGAAGCATACGGAATATTTTTCATTTGTTCCTTCTTAAAGTCATTTTTTAGACATTGGTCCAAATTGAACCTGTTACCCTTCACAATGGGTGCTATACTTGGTGAACAATCTTTCATCCGAAACCTCTCTAAAACTTTGTTAATATAGCTTTTTTGAGACAAACCCAAAATGCATCGAGTTCTATCTCTTTGGATCTTTATGCCGATGACATAAGATGCCTCACCCATGTCCTTCATATCAAAGTTTCTAGAGAGAAATTGTTTCACCTCACGTAGCAATCCTTTATCATTACTTGCAAGTAAGATATCGTCCATATACAGAACAAGAAAACAAATCTTACTCCCACTGACCTTCTGGTATATACACATTGATCCATGATATTCTCTTCAAAATCAAGCGAAGAGATCACACCATGAAATTTTAAATACCATTGACGGGAGGCATGTTTCAATCCATATATAGACTTTTTAATCTTGCAAACTAAATGCTCACCATTACTAGAGGAGAATCCTTCAGGTTGTTTCATGTAAATATCTTTCTATAGATCTCCATTAAGGAACATCGTTTTCACATCCATTTGATGTAAATCCATATCAAAATGGGCAACCAATGCCATAATAACTCGAAGAGAATCTTTCTTAGATACAGGAGAAAAGGTTTCTGTATAATCGATTCCTTCTTTCTGAGTGAATCCTTTGGCAACAAGTCTCGCTTTATATCTTTCGATGTTGCCTAATGAGTCTTTCTTGGTTTTGAAGACTCATTTACATCCTATGGTTTTTGCACCAATAGGCAACTCGACAAGATCCCAGACTCCATTCGATGCCATCGATTCTATCTCCTCTTTCATGGCATTGTACCACAAATCAGAAATCAATTTATTACAGTTCACGACTTGTGAAAACGTTTCAAGATCATTTTTGACTCCAATATTATATTCAAACTCTTGCAAATATACCATATATTCATCAGGAATTGCTGTTTTCTTTACTCTAGTAGATCTTCTTAATGTTGTTCCAACATTATCTTGAGGAATGTGTTGTTCAACTGGTTGTTCAACAATTTCTAGCATTTGTTGAACAGGATCTACTGGATCATTATCAGCAGTTTGTGGAGTTTGAAGGACTGGTTGTTCAACACGTACTTGATCTCGGGGAGTGTGATGAATAACAATAGTCCGTCCATGACTAGAAGTGGAAAATTATGGAACAGAATATTCTGTCTCAGATCTAATACCCAAGATCTATCACTCCCACTAATTAGGCCATTCTCAAGAAACTTTGCATTTCTTGCCTCCACAATTCTTGTACTATTAGATGGATAGTAAAATCTTTATCCCTTAAACCTTTCAGCATATCCAATAAAATACCCACTAATGGTCCATATACTTTGGATCCAACTTTTTTTCTTGTGGGTTATATACTCTCACTTCAGATGGGCATCCCCAAATGCGTACATGTCGCAAACTCGGTTTCCAACCTTTAAATAATTCAAATGGCATCTCTGGGATAGCTTTGGTTGGAACTCGGTTTAATATGTATACTACCGTCTTAAGAGTTTCACTCCACAAAGATTCTAGAAGTTTTGAGCATGCTTGCATGCTCCGCACCATGTCCAATACGGTTTCTTTTTTCTGCTACACCATTTTGGCTCGGAGAACCAGGTGTAATGTATTGGGCAACAATCCCATGCTCAGCAAGAAATCTTGCAAAAGGACCAGGTGCTTGTCCATCTTCGGTGTATCTGCCATAGTACTCACCACCTCTATCGGATCTCACAATTTTAATTTGTTTTTCACATTGTTTCTCTACTTCTGCCTTAAACACCTTAAAGGCAACTAGTGTTTCATTTTTGTTATTAAGCAAGTAGAGATACATGTATCGTGAGAAATCATCTGATGAAGGATATGAAATACTTTTGACAATATGCGTCCATATTCGGACAACATATGTCAGTATGTATGATTTCTAATAATTTCGAACTCCTCTAGGCTCCCTTTTTCGACATGTTGGTCTGCTTACCTTTTATGCAGGCCACAGAAGTCTCGAAATCAATAAAAATCTAGAGTACTAAGTACTCAATCATCCACTAATCTCTTGATTCTCTAAATGGAGATGTGTCCCAATCTCCGGTGCCACAATATAGAGGAATTCTCATTCATAACACATCTTTTAATACCATCATTATTTTGAACATGCAAAGTACTTAATGTAGCATCGTTTTGCAAATTAATTTGAAAAAGACCATCAAACAAAATATCATTCTCGACAAGGTCAAATTTATAAAACAAACTAAATCCAACATTTGAACAATACCAGGAATATTCCAAAGGTATAAGTTTTGACAATGAAATTAAATTTCTAGAGAAATTTGGAACATAAAATATGCTTTCCAAATCTATCTTAAAACAAAGCCACTACTGAGAACTAAACTGCATGTCCCAATTGCATTCACGTGAGACCGCATCTTATTTTCTGAATAGTTGTACTCCTCACTTTCTATTGGCTTTCTTAGGTTATGCAATCCCTGCAAGGAATTCGTAATATGGATTGTAGAACCAGAATCAATCCACCATGTGTTATGATTAACATCTATTATATTAGATTCACAACATACAAATGAAATTAGGTTACCTTTCTTCTCAAGTCAGTTCTGGAATTTGGGGCAATCTTTCTTCATGTGCCCTTTCTTCTTATAGAAGAAGCACTTGGATTCCTTCTTAATATATCCTCGAGGAGACATTTTTACCTTTCTATTCTTCTTGGCTTGGTTGTTCTTGTTCTTTCCTTGAGTTGCCAGATGCATACTCTCTCCAGTTTCCATAAGAAGCTTTCCTTCCTTTTGCACACACATGGTCATCAACTCATTGATGGACCATTTGTCCTTATGTGTGTTGTAAGGGATCTTGAAAAAAGGCCCATACTGCTGTGGTAGAAGTTCAGAATATAGTGCACAAGAAAAGACTTAGACATTGTAACCTCAAGATTTTTTAGTTGAGCCTCTATGTCCCTCATGTGTATGATGTGTTCACGCACTCCTTTGATACTGGTAAGTTTCATGGTAGAGAATTTCATGATTAGGGTGCTTGCTAAAGCCTTATCTGAAGACTCAAACTGCTCATCAATTGCCTTCAATAGCTCTCGGACATTATTATACTGATCGACAAAATCTTGAATGCCAGCTGAGATGTTGGTCTTTATGAACATCACATTGAGGTGATTAGATCGCTCCCACGTTTCATAAAGCTCAACATCATTAGGTTGGCTATTCTCAGTAATCGGAGGTGGTTCACTTTTCCTGATAGCATAATCAATGTCCATCCACCCCAAATGAAGGAGAATCCTCTCTTTCCACAACTTATAGTTGTCACCCTTGAGCTCGCGAATGTCACATTTCATATTAGAAAAATTCATAGATCATGTGTTGAAAAACTACACAAATAATTACATACATGCTTATATAAAAAATTTGAGACAAATTAACATTTATTATATTTTATCAATGCAAAACATACTAAGAAATATGAATTACATGACATAGAAATTGCCTATAGGCAAAATTTTTAATTCAAATAAATTCATATAATCAAAATCACAAAACTATTAAATCATGTTTCTTTCCTTAATTCCTGTGGGTAAATTAAGGAATATAATTTAATATTTCACCCCTTTAATCACACAATGTAATATAATAAAAATTCTTGTGGGATAAAATTTATTATATTAAAAGTGCTATAATAACAATTAATGTCTTATATTATAGATGATCTCAAAATTACAGAATTACTGTACATATATATATATATATATATTTAATTAAAGATGCTGCGGCTACTCTATAATTAAAAATATATATACATATTTATACGGATCACAGCATTAATAATTACAGAAAAGTCACAAACATATATATAATGTTGATACATACATACAAATACAGATACATATATATAACAAACTGGAAGTAACTTATATAAAAATAATACATTCCACAACTAAACAGTTTGAGTAGCTCAATTAGTCAGACTACTTAACCTTTAGCCTGAAGGTCTTAGGTTCAAAACCTTCCAGCAGCACCTTTGAATTTTTTTTAAAAAAATATTGTGTTGCAAAACAACACAACCACCGCTGATGGCTTGGTGGTCAGAACGCGTGACCTACTACCACATGGTCACGAGTTCGAACCAAGTGTATTTTTTTTTTTTTTTTTTCTAATTTAAATAATCAGAAGTAGTATATAGAAATATTCTACTAACAAAACACACAAACTACCAAGGTGGCCCATTGGTTAGAACAAATGGTCGCACGTTCGAAACTTTCCTAGAAAAACTCATCCCTTTTTTTTTTATTTTAAATATTGTCTTCTTCACTCGTTTGGACAAAAACGGGTATGTGCAACCCAGTTGTGACCCGAATGCATCCCGCACATATTCCCAGCCATTTGGGCATAAAATAGAAAATTGCGTTTTAATCACAGAAAACATGAAAATCTAATTTTCTAATGATTTCTAACTTCAGTTTTCAATAAAAACATCAAAATTATAAACCCATGTCTGTGATCCATAATTCATATATAAAAATATATGGCCATAACTCAGCAATAAACAACACCAAATATATGTTTTTAATCAAGGAAAAAAAATCGTAGAATCAATTTCAAATAAATTATAATTCTAGATTTTCTCAATAACATGTCAGCAGTAAACCCAAATTAACATATACATATATGTAAATCAAGGCAGAAGCATAAAAGTTCGATACCAAATGATAGATTTTTTAATCTATAAAATTTAATCTGTGCATAAATAATATCATAGAACATCAAATGCGAAATAAAATCAAGGAACATACCTCTATGCCATTGATGTTGTTGGGTCACTGTAAAATAAAAAAATGGAAAATAGAAATAGTTTTTCTAGGTACTTCTAAATCTAGACAACCTGATACGATGGTGTATTTTTGATAGAAGATCATAACTACTGAATGTCAGGCCTAGGGAGCCAAAATACTCTGTATATTTATAACATTTTTTCCATCAGAAAACGTAAGCTGTTACAATAAGTAGTTATCATAAGTGTAATAATTATCACAAGATTTTTATTTAGTCAAATTGATAAATATCAGAATTAAATATTGGATCAAATATTTGGAATTTAAAATAAAACCCACATGGGATAATTACAAAAAATTCTAACAGAAATTTCCTATCAGATTCCTTGGAATTCGTCTTATTAGTACCAAGCTCAAAATTTTTGACAGTAAAGCTTCTCATTAACAAAATTAGATCCAGAATCAAAGCTTAGAGTGTAAAGGTTCTATCCCATAGAAAGACTTTACAGCTCATTAAATTTGTCCTTCTTAGTATCCAGATGTTTTATAGTAGTATCTTCATCCTTTCAAAGAAAGTTATCAAAACCATGGAAAGTCTACTTTTTGCCTTTGGACAAGAACTGATGACAAGAATCATGTAAAGGTAAAATGGTCTGATTAGAGGTAGTCTGCAAACCTTCGGATAAAAGAGGGATTGGGCCTAGTGTAGCTTCAGAACTGGAATAAAGCACTCATGCTAAGGTACATTTGGGCTATTTGTCAAAGGAAGAAGTCATTGTGGATAGATTGGATTCTTTCTCTCGAACTTGGAAATGCATTCTTTTGGAAAATCCTTATTCCAAATGATGTATCTTGGTTCCGGAGAAAGCTTTGGAATTAAGGAGATAGCAAGAGTTCACATAAAAATTGTTATTGAAAATAGGGAAAATACCTTTATGTGGTTTGATTTGTAGCACCCCAAGAACCCTATTCTTGATACCTTTGGTCGCCACCTTGTTGGCCAATTTAGAATCCACCTAGATGTAAAAGTACATGAGTTTATCACAAATGGTACATGGTATTGGCCATCACATAGAAGAACCCAAAATGTTACAGAGCTAATTGCTTCTATTCCAAGCTCTCTATTCCCAAATGCTGATCAAGTTATATGGGACTGTAACAAATCATGGACTCTAATACTCTTTGAAGTCTGCCATGCTCTTGTTTGAGGAACCATCCCCAAAAATCCTTTTGCATAATTTGGTTTGGTTTAAAAGGCATATTCCTACACATGTTTTTATCCTTTGGCTAGCTTGCATGGAGAAACTTACAACTAAGGATAGACCGGCAGATAGGGGATTAACATTGATCAGATCTGTCCTCTATGTTACAGTGAACCTGAAACGTGAATAATCTATTCTTTCATTGTGATTACTCTCACTATGTGTGGTCCGTGCTACAAGCTTAGACTTTGCTTTATCGAGGCAGCTATAATTGGTAGGAGGAATTATCATGGTGGACTCATTATCAGCACAACTCCTTCATTGACAGTCTTCAAAAGCTTGCCTTTGGTGTTGCGGTTTACTTCTTATGGAGGGAAAGAAACCATAGAACATTCACTCAGAAGTATTAGCCATCTGAGCTCCAATTGCAACAATGTATTCAAGTGATTCAGGACTATGTAGATGGATAGAGGAAAGGTCAAGAACACCAAGGAGACTTGGAAACTCAACATTATTTGGAATTTTCACCAACACATTTTCAAGAGTTAATTTGTCTGGTGCAATTGCTATAGTTGAGCCTTTTGTAGTAAACGAATTTTTGAAGAAGAATTATATTTTTTGTGTGTAGTGATACAAGAAATTCTCTTGAATAGACTATCATATGATACAAATAAGGAATGTCTTGCTAATCAAAACCTATAATTAAGCCCTATAATTAAGTAACATAATATACACTTAACAAATCTATACAATTAAATATATTCTTAACATATATAACAAAACTTAAATATGTTAACATCTTCTCGCAAACCCAAGGTGGTTGAACTCAAACCAACTTGATTTTGGAACATAGAGCATAAAAATGGCCAGGTGGATGAGCTTTTAGTAAAGATATCAGAAGTCTGATTAGGTGAAGAGACAGATTACAACTGAAGAATACCACGAACCAGATGCTGGCGAACAAAATGACAATCATAAAGATTTGATGTGTTTAGTGTACTCACGAAAAATATTGTTGTGAGTAATTTGAATTGTACTCCGATTATCACAATGAAAAAGAGTAGCAGAAGAATAAGTAACTCCCATATCTTTGAGTAACCAGTGAAGCCAAATAAGTTCTTGAGTAGCATCAGCCATAGTCCGATATTCAGCTTCAGTATTAGAACGAGAGTTGACAATTTGTTTCTTGCTCCTCTAAGAGATGAGAGAAGTGCTAAGGAAGAAGCAAAGATCGGTTATAGATCGTCTGTTTGTTGGATCGCCAGACCAATCACCATCAGAGTATGTATGTAGATCAAGTGGAGAGCGGGAAGAAAAATGAAGACCATGAAAGGAGGTACGCTTGATATATTGCAAAATGCGAAGAACAACAGTATAATGAGTTGATCGCGGAGTTGCCATAAACTGAGTAACTACATGACCAGCATAAGCAATTTTAGGTCGAGTGACAGTAAGATAGACTAGACTACCCACGAGCTAACGATATAAAAGTAGGATCAGAGAAAAGAGATCCATCAGCAGGAGTAAAACGAGCATTAGCTTCAATAGGAGTTGAGGCAATGGTATTGTCTGTTAGGCCGACACAAGTAAGAAGATCAGAAGCATACTTAGCTTGAGTGAGGAAGTAACCATCAAAGTTGGAAGAAACCTCAAGACCAAGGAAATAACTCAAGATACCCAAATCTTTCATCTCAAAATGCTGATGAAGATGACTTTTTAGATTAGTGATGCCAACAATATCATCGCTGGTTATAATCATGTCATCCATATATAATAATAAGAGAATAGTACCATGATCAGATACTCAATGAAATAGAGCCTAATCATAAGGACTAGAAGTAAACCCAAGCTGACAAATGGTAGAACTAAACTTGGAGAACCAAGCTTGAGGAGCTTGTTTGAGACTATAGAGAGCTCGATGAATTTTGCAGACTTTGTTCGGAGGATGAGAATAACTAGGAAGTGGTTTCATGTAGACATCTTCAGTAAGATGGCACCATTAATAAAAGCATTCTTGACATCCACCATCGGCGAGTAACAGCAACAACAAGTAAACTATGAACTGAAGTAAGACGTGCAACAAGAGCAAATGTTTCTTCATAATCGATGCCATGTTCCTGAGCAAATCTTTTTGCAACTAAACGAGCTTTGTATCGCCCAATAGTGCCATCCGAGTGACTCTTAATTTTATTGACCCATTTATAACCAATAACAGATTTCTCAAGAGGTAGGTCTACTATATCCCAAGTGTGCATTTTATCAAGTGCCTGCAACTCATCTAACATAGCTTGCTACCAAACTGGATTAGAACTAGTTTCTTAATAAGAAATGGGTTTATGTAAATATAAGATAGTATAAAAATGGTGAAAGTCATGAAGTTGCGAATGAATTTCTCTTACATGATTAGATCGACAAAGAGCAGGTGGAGATGAAATAGGCAGTTTGGGAGACATGGCTGGGACAGAATCACCGTCAGGAGAACGATCTTGAGAACCATGGAGGTCACCAAGAGGAGATTCATAAGTGGAGTCAACTGGGGAATCTAGAGCATGCTCATTAGGAAAAAGATCAAATGAGGGATTAGTAAAGAAGGGTTGAGAAGAAGTAAGGGGAAGATGATACTTGGATATAGAAGAGAACATTTTATGCACCCAAAAGACAATATGACAAGATATGTGAAGCCTGCGAGACTGAGGATCCCAACACCGATAGCCTTTATGTTTGATTCCATACCCCAAAAAATAACAGAGGCGAGCACGAGATTCTAACTTGCTGTGCTGGAGAGGTTGAAGAAGAACAAAACAAGCACAACCAAAATCTGAGTGATGTTTAATTAGGAGCAAATTTAAAAAGATGTTCATAGGGAGTCTAATTGTTAATGGTAGAGGAAGGAACCCTATTAATAGTGAAGACAGCAGTAAGTGCTTCTTCACCCCAAAACCTTTCAAGACAAGAAGATGAGATTTGTAGAGCACGGGTAGTATCGAGAATATGCCTATGTTTACGTTTAGCACGACCATTCTGTTGAGAGGTACTTGGACAAGATCTATGAACAATAGTACCATTTTGATGAAGAAAGTCTAAAAAGGACTTTTCTATATATTCCATGGCATTGCTTGTATGAAGAACTTTGATGATACTAGAGAATTGAGTTTTAATCATAGTGGCAAAATCATGATAAATTTTAAATAAGTCAGATTTATGACTCATAAGATAAATCCAAGTTTATCGTGAATAGTCATCAACAAAAATAACAAAATATTTTGAACCACCCATAGTAGGTGTAGAGGAAGGTCCAAATATCAAAGTGGACAAAATCAAATGATGCAGTAGCAACAGAATAACTTTTATTAAAAGGTAAAGCTTGATATTTTGCAAGTTGACGAGAAATACATTCAAAATGTTCATCCTTAATAGGACCTAGACTTTCCTGAGAAACTAAAGTTTTCAAATGACCAATGAAAACATGACCAAGGCAGGAATATCATAAATCCAGTAATGATGTTGAAACAGTAGAATATGATGGAGAAAATAAACGAGGTGGAAGCTGAAGGTGAATCAACTCGAATAGACAACCAACTTCACAGCCTGTCCCAAGAATCTGCCCTGTCTGGGGATCCTGTACAGAACATCCAAATGGTGTAAAAAATAGATGCAAACCCAAATCACATAGTTGGCCAATAGATACAAGATGAAGTTTGAGTTTGAGAATAAGAAAAGTATTAGGAATAGAAATATTTGATATAGAGATTTTGCCTATATGACTAACATGCATAGTAGAACCATCAACTGTATGGATAGGTGATAAACAAGAATTTTTTGACTGTGAAGAAAAAATATGAGAATCGGAGGTCATGTGATTACTACAAGTAGAATCGAAATACCAAGAAGAAGTACCTGGAGTGACCAAAAGGGTAGTAGATGGAGTAGATTTAAGCAAAACCTATTTAAGCATTGATTCAAATTAGTAAGGGTAATAACTGGAGAGGAAGATTCAACAGGCAAATCACCAATATCAGTGGTAGCTAACAACACGATATGGACAAGACTTAAGTGGGAATTGTCCTGATTTTGTTGAAGTGCGATTGGGATTCTTGGGACAGCTGGATGGAAAATGATGAGGTCTTTTCTTGCGACAAATATGACAAATTCTAATAGGACAATGTAAAAGTCAATGACTAGGATCATGACAATAACGGCATTCCCTTGGTTAAGATGAACCTAAAGGTGCAGTTGTAGCTAGCGCAGTTTCAGTGAAATGGTATCCAGGATTCGAATTCCTAGCCTTGAGAAAGCGAAGACCAGTTTTCTCAAAAATAACTCTGATTAGGTAGTCTTAAGAATAGGTAATGGAGACCGATACATTAACGATGCACAGATAGGCTCAAAGTCATCACGAAGTCCTATGAGAAATAGCACCAAGTGTTGATGATCTCGAAGAGTGGCGTATTTTGTTGCATCTCTAGGACTATCCCATTTGGGATTCGAAAAGGCCAACTGATCCTAGTGACTACTAAGAGTAGCGATAAAGGAATACTGAAGAACAGGCTGATGTGGCTCATGTTTCATATGATATAAGGTAATCAAAAGTTGATATTGACTCGCAAGACTTTTGACAGTGTTTCGTTAGGCAAGAAAATCCCATAATTCCTTGGTAGTATTAAAATGTCTAAACTGTTGATGTATTGAAGGAATAGTGGTGTTGTGAATCCAGGAAATAATTTGATGATTCTTAATATCCCAATCTTCAAATCGATCATTGAATTTGGCAATCGACTCTCCCTTTAGTTGTTTTGGAATAACTGTAGATCCATCAAAAATAGCCACAATTTTCGACCTTTGAAGAAACTTTGCATATCTTGAGCCCATAAAACATAATTAGGTCCATCTAATGTAGTTGAAATAGGATGGGATATATTTGATTGAGCCATGATAGTGAAATAATAATTGAAAGCCAATATTTAGGTAATAAAGTAACTAATTTTGTAAAGAAAGTCTACTGTCCGAGAAGAATCATAGAAAACCAAGCACACGGTTGAACACCCAATTAGAAGACCAAAAATAGTAAGGAACCAGACTAAGCCAGTCAAAAACAGCTTGAATCGGAGAAAGAAAAAATACTAACAAGTGAACCGAACCAATTTAACTCAAGACTAAACCAGAAATGGAAACCGTTGATATGGCAAGTAGATGACATGTTAGATGAATCGGCCAAAAAGTGTGAGATGTCTGGTGATGTGGTGGATGACGAGTCAAAATACGTGACAGATGATGTGGTAGAACATGTGGCTGATGACGTGGACAATATGTAGGGTTAGAGGAGTGACATGGCTGACACGTTGGTGCTTACGTGGCAGATGATGTGGTAGGGGACTTCCAAGCAAGAACAAAGCATGTTCGTAAAACACGCTTTTGGAGATACTGAAGAAGGCGTGTTCTTCAAATATGCCTTTGCTTTCTTTTTCCGTGGCTAGACTATTTTCCAGAGTAGTCCAGTTGCAGCGTGAGACGGATTCTGGAGGCCGGAAAAATACTGGAACAAAGCCAAGGACTTGGGAACTTACCTTTTGACGATGGGTGTTGAAAAAAAAACAATTGCAAATCGGAGCAATAGTTTGAAGAAAATCCCAAAAGGAGAAGAAAAAAAACTTCGATGATATTTAAAATCCGAAAATGAATTGATCAGACCCCAAGATGTGGCTTTGATACTATAAACAAATTTTATGTGTATAGAATTATATAGGGCTTAATTGTGTGTGTATAATTTCTTTAGAAATTCTCTTAAATAGATTACCTCATGATACAAATAAAGAATATCTTACTAATCAAAACTTATAATTAAGCCCTATAATTAAGTAATATAACATATACTTAACAAATCTATACAACTAAATATATTCTCAACATG
Organism: Cinchona pubescens; assembly: GCA_025175665.1. NCBI lineage: Eukaryota > Viridiplantae > Streptophyta > Magnoliopsida > Gentianales > Rubiaceae > Cinchona > Cinchona pubescens. The sequence goes on from JANKKI010000043.1 coordinate 6,479,402, forward strand.
TATAACAAAAGTTAAATACGTTAACATGTACTTTGCGGACTCCTTTCATGGATGCTTCTGCTTGTGTATGGTCCTTGAAGTATCAATATAAGCCATGCAATTTACCTCCAAAAAAGTAAATTATATTATTATACATATCTACAACGAATTTATCTTCGCACTATAGGTCATGAATTCAAGCATAAGATTCATTTATGAATTCCATTCATTGTATCATTACAAGTAGGAATTTTGGATATTATATTGTTGGAACAAGTACTCATGTTACCAAACATTATGGAAGTACACTAGAAATTTGATACAGAAAGAAATTTTATTGTTACGAAAGTAAATATTTGTACACTAAACAATAAAACTGTAAGTATCATTATATCAGCTGAAATAAAAAATCCAGAAAAGATTAATTAGAATTCTGTTTATTTAGTTATGTCTTCAGGACATGATTGTATTGTAAATATTTCTATTTCTGTTCTAAACAAATGTTTATTTGGGTAAAATTTTCCTTATGCTTTTTTGCATATTTGATTATGAACTGAGATTATTAGAGCTTAGAATAACCTATATTTATTTACGTAAGTTTGGAAGTATCAAACTTTTAAAGACATTCTTAAAAGACATGGTAACGAAGTTTAGTTACAATGTATGAAAATTTTGTTAACAATTCAACATTTCTATAATATGAATCATATCTTTATAAGCTCTTAAATTCTGTCTCTACTAATTGAAATATTAAAATGGACTGAGTGGAGATATATACAGATTTTGTGTAGCATAAACATATGCATGAACACGCATTGAAACATTTATGGAGAGAAGGATGACCAAACATATTATCCTAGGCAGAAAAACCAAAAAAAAAAAAAAAAAAAAACAGTATATTCCTATGAATTCATGTTCTTCGTATGTTCGATCAATGCTTTAGTGATTATTTAACAAATCTTTATTCTATTTGTTTTAACCTTTTGCAAGTTTCAACAAGAGCTTTTGTTCTCTTATCACAATCTTTCTTTATTTACGTGAAAATTTATTTCTTTTAAGTTTTATTCTTGGTCATATTTCTTCTTCCTCATTTTGATTAATTCAAGATAACAATATATTGATGTAAACTATGTTATTTAATATTCACTTACTTTTGTATTTTTAAAAGTAAAAACCACCAATAAAAGGTGAGGGGTTTAGTGTCTTATACCCCTACCAGATTTATTAAAACTTGCAGAGAGTACATGCCAGAGGGGGCTTGACCTCTTTTTACAATAAATTAAAAAAGAAAATTATTTAATCTAAAGATTAAGATAATTCAACAACATTTCTTATTATTTTACGTGTAATTATTGGATGAACATTATGATTCATGCGTCTTGTTGTTTATTTTTGATATGGAGAAAACTGTTATTGTCCTCATAAATTTCTTTGTCCATATTTGATAGACCGGACAGAGTACTAGGATTCTCGAGTGAATGGTGAGAATCATGATGAAATTCCCTTCATGGCCAATGATGCCTGACTCATAATTTCCTCTGAGATCCATAAAGAGTTTGATGTTTCCTTCATTAAGGTTCACTTCTGACTATGCTGAAGAGGTACTTTGTAGAGCACCAACTGACTACTGAATTGGTCGGTTTGTTCGGCAATGACTCATCAACTGTATGTCTTGTGTCTCACAATTTCTTTTCTTTTTCACAGCCTAGCTCAAACTAGATTGGATTACTAATAAATTATCTATGGTTGGAGAGGATAACGTTTTTCTTGGAACATTAACTACTGCTGTAGGTAGAGCAACCCAAAGGAAACTATCTTGCACCAGCTCACACTGTTTGTTAGTTGGGGGATCATATATTTGAAATTTGTATTGAGATATTGCTGTTGGCTAGTCACAGTTTGGCTCATCCCAAGACTCATTTTCCTTGGAAATTTTGAATGACTTTATTTCTTTGATTGCAGAAATGAACTGAATTTGATTTTCAAACTCCTTGTTTTGTGATGATATTTTTGGAAAATTCAAAGAACTGGTTTCCTTGTTTCGAGGCTGCATTTGAACTGGAACCCATGTTTGTTTTTGTTGGATTGATTTGCCCCTATCCACTATCTGTTCACGATATTTTGATCAAACTCCCTCACTGGAGCTGCCGGAACCGTGGTTGCTGGATCAACAACCCTATACTCTATTATCACAGGCCAAGTTTGCTGCATACTATAGTAGTATAATATTTTGTCAATTCCTCATAGGAAATAGGTTGATCACCTAGTTGAACCTACTCATTATATTTGAACCCTTACATTTTGAACACCATCATTTTAGAGTTGGGTACAAGTAACACATGAGAGTGTGGGACAAATGATGATGCCAAAAATACACTCCATTCAATATTAACATTTTTTCAATTAAACAATAATGCTCATATGCTGAGCGTATTGGATCAAATTAATTATCAACATACCTAAGTCCATGAAACCTACTAAAACCCACTTGCTATTTGGAGGCAAGATTAGTCATTTCAAATGAATACCAATTCATTATCTCTTTACTACTTTCTTTGTTCTCAATTATATTTTACTTTCTCTTTTGAGTCTAAGTATTGAATTAACTATCGGAACTGCCTAGAGCATCGAAATCTCATTGTTTTAGATTTACATATTATTTACTTTGTTGTTGGGAAGAATTAAAAACTTGACCTGGTCCTATCACTAGGTCAACATAGTTTTTTAACATTTTCATACTTCCTCAATTTTTATCATAAACACAGCCATTTATTCTTTCCTTAATCTCACACCTATATGTTCTACAAATTATTAAATAGAGCCAGAGCTTCCAAGTAAGTTACCTTTTCTTGTTGCATTGAAGAAAAATCAATGAAAAATTGTCAAATACATTGGGAAAATTAAAATTCAAGCTATGTTGTTTAGCGGAAGAATCTACAAAGAAGTAAATTATAAAAAGTACTTCCAGATTTATCTATATATTCAAGAAAAAATAATACTGATGGATCTGTGAGTTGCACAGCAGATCCTGTCTTTAGATTGTGGAAATAGTTAAAGATGTGTTATAAAACTATCTCAAAATTATTAACCTTAACTACAAAACTAACTAAGGTCGAAAATTTACAAGTGTAGATAAGAGAATAGTAGACAGAGAAATAGTAGGAAATTCTCCAATTCTCTATATTATCAACTTTCATAAGCTTTTCAAAAATCTTTTAAAACCATAAGCCTTTCAATAGCCTTTTCAAAAGCCCTTACAAATGAGGTACTTAATCCCCTATTTATAGAGTTACAAGATAAGGGATTCATAAATAAACACTTAATGTGATACATGAATCATGGGGATCAATAAGTTTTCACATAATTCAAGGGGATAAATATCACATTAATCGATGTGGTTAGGAAGATGAATGGACATCCACCTTATACAATTCATAACACTCCCCCTTAGATGTCCATGCATTAAAGAATATGAGAATAATTACTGCCTTATTAAAAACCTTTACTAGAAAAAATCCAGTGAGAAAAAACCATGGTAGAGAAAAAAAGAGTACAGTGTGTATTCAATATTTAAAGTACACTTTTGCATGCTGCCTCATTAAAAACCTTGTCAAGAAATCCATTGGGACAAAACCATGGCCAAGAGAAAAAGAGTACAGCGCATACTTATCTTCTCCCTCATAAAAGTATCACTTGATATCCTTGAGATAATACATCCCAGTTTTATAAACTAGTGACTTCTCAAATATTGTTGCCGGTATCACCTGTAGATAAATATGCTAAATCATCACATGAGTAAATTTGTTGGATATCAATTTCATCATTCGTCTGAAAATCATGAGAGAAGAAATTTTTTAGAGAAATGTAGTCTCACTTTAGCTAAGTAACATATTCAATACTGTCTTTATATAATATCATTAGAAGTCTCACTTCTAATGTTGAACCACATATCTTTTGGATATGTTGGGTCAATGACTATAGCCAAACACATTCACTACTAGTTTCATATATTGTGATTATTTCAACAATGATTGCAAGTAGTGTCTAAAATTTTGATCACCATGATATCAATTTCTTCATAACTCATTCAAAATCGAACTTTGTGTTGAATTGGATGAATATCCAACATCTACATCACCAACTAACTTTGATTTAGATTTGTTTGAGTAAAATAGATTCATATCAATAATGCCTTGGAGAAATTGAAGTACATGCTTGATGTCATTCCAATATTTCGTGCCGAACATCAGAGAAGAACTAGATCGTGCTAACAAATTTACAGTACATGTTAGCACTGAGAGATATGGTACTTCAGGACCAATTAGTTCTTCGGCATCCTCACGAGGACGAGAAATTATTTTCTTGACATCAATCAACCTCACAACCATTGGGATACTCAATGGATGTATTTTATCAAACTAGAATCGTTCTAATACATTTTTGGTATAAGTTCATTGATGAACAAAAATTTCGTTCGATAAGTGCTCGAACTATAGATCTTTGCCAAGATCAATTTATTATCTTTTGAACCTCTTCAGGAGTTCTAATGAATTTTTTCAGGAGTTCAAATAATATTTATATCATTAAAATATTTAGCAGTTATCACAAACTCTGATTTTGGGCCTTCTGTGAAAACGCATAGGCAAATTAGGTCATTTTTATAACTCTTACTCCAGAGATACTCATTGAGCTGATTATATCATATTCGTCTAGATTATTTTGAACTGATCCATACAAGAATTTTTGCAATAGTCTCATTGAATAATGTTTGCGGGACACTTTACATACTTCAGGCATGTTAACTCCTTTAGGGATTTTCATATAGATATCGATATCAAATGAGTCATACAAAATATGCTCAATATTCATTAGACACATTTCAATTTTTCATGAACTTCCACACAAATTAGATATCTAAAGGTGATTACATCTACCACAAGAGAATAAATTTCTTTATCATCAATGCTGGATTTTTACGAAAATTTTTGCTTAACAGGGTATGCTTTATATGGCACAATTTCATCTTTCTCATTTCGTTTTTGCACAAATATATTTGTTCTCAACCGGCTCTACACCTTTAAGAATTGGGCTGTAGGTCCAAAGTGTTCACGTTTTCAACATGAATTTTCTTATATTGCATCTTTTAATCATTTCTATGTCGATATTTTTCAGCAAATTTACATTCAAGATCCTCATTTTTCATTCAAAACATCAGCTGATATTATAAACAATAATATGCTGTCGACAACAATATTTTTTCAGATTCCATCTTTTTAAGTAGTTAACTTATCGAAATCTCTTTATTTTCATTAGAATCAGGTACATGATCCACTTCTAAGGTTTTACAATTAGTTATATCTAGGGCCTCTTCAAGAGTACCCGGCTCCATTCTATGACCATCTTTAACATTTGCTCCTTTCATTTGATGAGGATTCTTATCATTTGGAACTGAATGGTCAACCAAACCTTATACGTAGCTAACTATCATTTGAAATAGGTTGTTCTACTGGGACAGCAATTTGAATTGGAGCATATCAACTGGTATATGAGATTCACTCATTTTAGGTCAGTAATAAATCTAACAGTTGATTCACAATATTTTGTAAATGAATTATTTTGTGAACTTTAAGTTCACATACTTTGTACGAGAATCAAAATATGATAATTCATTTCATTTAATTTTCTATCCAACTGCTTATCTTCTTCTCCTGACGTTGGGAAACATTTTCATTTCAATCGACAAATTATGTCATATATAAGTGTCTCTATAATATTTCAAGATATTTAATCATAAAGGGCAACTCACATCATGCATATATTCCCAACTTTCTTTTATGACCCATCTTTGTGCGTTGCGGTGGAGTAATTAGAACATATATCGCACAATCAAAAATCCATAGATGGGAAAATTAGGCTCCTGACCAAAAGTCAATTATAATAGAGAGAATAACTTGTTGGTTTGATGCGTATAAAGGCTGCAGCAAGTAACATAACATGTTCTCATAAGTAATGATCTAACTATTTTAAAGGTATTTTATTAACAATTTTATTAGAACATTTTGTGTATGAACACATGCTTCAGGAAGTTCATACAAATATCATCAAATATTTGAGATATAAATTCACCAGTATTATCAAGACAAATTTTTTGATTTCATAATATGAAAATTGTGCTCTTAATTAAATTATTTAAACTAGTAATCATGCAAATTCTAGATTGCAAATTAAAAATAACCACACGTGACATCTAGTAGATACATCTATCAAAATTATAAAATATCTAAATAATACACATGAAGAGTGAGTGGGCCCATATATCTCACCTATTTCATTCAAGAAATGTAAGGAATTTAATCTCTATTTTAACTGGTGATGATTTTAATACTTAATTTTCCTTGAGAACAAGCAACACAAAAAAAATTATTGAGTGGGCCCATATATCTCACCTATTTCATTCAAGAAATGTAAGGGATTTAATCCCTATTTTAACTGGTGATGATTTTAATACTTAATTTTCCTTGAGAACAAGCAACACAAAAAATATTATTGAATTGAAGAATCATCTAGTTCTCCAATAGATGTCCATGTGAATTATCAGTAATTTTTACGTATTATAATTGACCCGGGATGGTCTAACCGGTCATTGCCAAATAATAAAAGTATTTGAATTAGTAAACTTTAGGTTTACTATAACATGTGCTTCAATTGTATAGTATAAACCAAAATGAAAGATATGCAACTTTTCCATAAAATATTTCATTTCTAATGCTACAATTAGATACTTAATAATTTTCTCATTTATAGTCTCAAAATGATATTCTTTTTAGCAGATATCTTTAATAAATTTCTTCAAAACTTAGTAGAGAAAGTACATCATTTATAACCAATTTTGTTCCTTTACGGAGACATATATTTGCTTTACCAAAGCTTTCATTTAATTTTTGCAATAACACTTATAGTATTAATATATATTTCTCCCAACTTCAGGTAGAAAAATATTTCTTACTTTTGAGTACTATATGTATTTTTACATTGTCAAAGATATATTCTCATACCTCATATACATTTAAATATATATCCATACATTTCTCATTAAACAAAATAAATATAATAGCAAAATAATATAAGATAACAAATAAATGTAAACAACAAGACATTTAGAATTCTAAAATTGTAATGAAGATATACTAAATAAAACATCACGCCATTTTCTTTCTTAGTTATTTTCACTGTCAACCAAACGGTTAATACTTCCTTCAGGGAAGAAACCAATAGCACACGTTTGATAACTATGGTCAAAATCATTATAGAGAAAACTTGTTTCTATAATTTTCTCTTCATCTTTCAATAATTCTTGAGAAAATTAAGAAGACTATTTAACGAACAACAGGTACATGACCGATGGTCTTTCACAGTATAACGATAACATTTATTTTTCATATCATTCTTAATGTATGATTGATATCTTTCTCTTTTATCTCGTCACAATTCTACCACTTCTGGTGGTGAGATGTAGTACTACAATCAGAGTAGTGCTTACTAATAACCATCATGAATATATTAGTTTCGACCATCACCACGTCCATAAGTACTATTTAAATTTTGTTACATTCACTTTGGGGAATGGAGCATAATTAATTGGACGAGATTCATTTGAGTAATAACTCATTATTTTATTCAGTCATAAGAAGATTGAAAGTTGGAATATTTTCTAAAACTCTTTGCAAGTATTGCTTCTTCGGAGCATATTTGAGGCAAGAAAGTAGAGAATATTTTCTCTAATATGTAGTCATCAATAAATGATTTGTATAACTTTTCTTATAGATCTGCTGGATCTTTTAAATAGGAAAATTTTGAATCCTTCAGTGATATAATGACGAAAATCATAGATTTGTTTAGCCTTGCTTGGATATAGTATTTTAAATTTTTGATTATGTTTTCAAGACACATGGAATCCGAATGGATTTTAACAACCAAAATCCATTATAGATAGTTTATTATGCCAACAGTCGATAATTCAAATTTGGTATAATTTAACATGATTCGAACTTATTAAAATAAATTCTAATAATATTATGTTGATACAATTGAAAGTATAAAAACAAAAGATAGTAATAGAGAGTACCCAAAAATTTTAAATCATACCTTAGTTGTGATAATTAAAGTCCCGCGTTTCTTTGTCGTATTAAAAGTTCTACGTACCTTTGTTGTGTTGATTTAAAATTCTATATCAATTGGTCAGAGTTTTGTACTGATAACATATTATAAAACAAAATCAAGATTATTAACCTTGACTACAAAAACTAACTAAGATAGGAAATTTATAAGTGTAGATGAGAGAATTGTAGATAGAGAAATAATAGAAAATTCTCCAATATTCTATATTATCAACTTTTATAAACTTTCCAAAAACCCTTCAAAACCCTTTCAAAAGCCTTTACAAATGAGGTACCTAAATGCCCTATTTATAAAGTTACAAGATAGAGGATTCATAAATAAACACTTAACATGATACATGATTCACGGGAATGAATAAGTTTTCATATAATTCAAGGGGATGAATATCACATTAACTGATATGGTTGCTAAGATGAATGGACATCCACCCTATACAATTCATAACAAGATGTGTATTGTTGACAATAGTTAAACTGGAGATGGAGGAAGCATTTAAAAGAAATTTTCAAACGGTATTTATTTCTCTTCTATTTATTTCTAGAGATGATATTTTGGGATTATAAATGTGTCAATGGAGTGCTATGCCGACTGAGGTATTATTGTCTTTTATAGAATGGAATACAAGCTAATTATAATGGAATGGTGTGTATTTAGCTCATCATATGTTTTATATTCATATAAGGAATCAGTACAATTAAATTTACTTTGTTGCAACAGAAACTTTTCTTTTCTTTTCTCTTCTCTGTATTGACAACTTTGTTAGAGAAAAACATCCATGGCTGTCCTTCAATCTTTCGCTAAGGGCCAACCATCAAAATCATTTGTAAATGTTCTTATAGATAACACTGGTAATCTAGATGGACCTATCAAACCTCTACAATTTTACAAGGGTGAACAGGTTGTTCACTTCTCTAAAGAGGAGATATAGAGTCTCTAGTAAAGCCATTTCAACATCCATTGGTAGGGAAATTCATTAGAGATAGACCAAACATGGAAGTTTTACGTAGAAGTTTCCACACAATTGTAATCAAGGGGGATTTCTCTTTGGGTCTTCAGACAATTGTCATATACTCATTTGTTTTCACCTTAAAGAGGATTTTTTAAGATGTTGCCTCAAGAAATTATAGTATTATTAATGGATTTCACATGAAAGTATTCAAGTGGAGTCCATACAGTAGATTGAATGCCGAATCATCACTAGTTTCGGTCTGATATTACTTTTGATAATTTTTCGGTTCTTTTTTTCAACAAGTTAGCTCTCTTTTGAATTTTTCAATTCGTGGGGAAATCTTTAAAGATGGTTTTTGTAACATCTACCCTCTTTGGCCCTGGCATTGCTAAGGTGTGCATAGAAGTAGATATGCTTTCTACACTTCTAATCGAGTGTAGATAGGGATGGAAGATTCTGGTTTCTGGCAACCTATTTCCTATGAGGAATTGACAAATATTACACTACTTGCAGCAAACTTGGCCTGTGATAATAGAGTATAGGGTTGTTGATCCAGCAACCACGGTTCCGGCAGCTCCAGTGAGGGAGTTTGATCAAAATATCGTGAACAGATAGTGGATAGGGGCAAGTCAATCCAACAAAAACAAAAATGGGTTCCAGTTCAAATGCAGCATTGAAACAAGGGTGAAAAACCAGTTCTTGGAATTTTCCAAAAATATCATCACAAAACAAGGAGTTTGAAAATCAAATTCAGTTCATTTCTGCAATCGAAGAAATAAAGTCATACAAAATTTCCAAATGAAACTTACCACTTTCTTCAACAATTTCAACAATTCGATGGTCTAAAAAATAATGGGGAAAAGGAACCCTCTCCCTCACTTAATCCATGAAGGGCCAAGTTTCTTTCAAAAATTGAGTCGCAATATATATTCAGTAGGGAAACCTATATGAGAATCGAAATGAAGCCGAGTCAACTACTTCTATGCTCTCAAGTGCATCCTAACTCAATAGTATAAAATAAGTGGTAGTGCCAAAAACATTTACCTAAATAGGGAATGGAATGTCCAAGGCTTATGACAACATCCATGCACCCACAATACCATAGCGGGTCAGTCCGTCACCATACTAAGCATATGAAGTAATTCTAAGCCAATTCATGTGAAGCATTAGCCCTAGTATAAATAGTTAAATTGCAAGGTTAGTTAATTCATTACAAACTCATTACATCTTGACTACTCTCTTTGCTCTTAATTATATATTATTCTCAGTCTTTTGAGTCTTAAGTACCAAGTTAAGCATCGGAGGCTTCCTCAAGACCCAAGCCTTGCTTTTTGAGTTTGTTTTATGCACTTAAATACTTGTTACTCAAGAGGTCCAAGAATTCTACCTGGTTGATAACCTAGTTGAACCTACTGATTATTTTTGAACCCTTACATTTTTAACACCATCATTTTAGAGTTGGGTACAAGTAACACATGAGAGTGTGGGTTTCCCTACTGAATATATATTGCGGCTCAAATTTTGAAAGAAACTTGGCCCTTCATGGATTAAGTGAGGGTGAGGGTTTCTTTTCCCTATTATTTTTGAGACCTTCGAATTGTTGAAATTGATGAAGAAAGTGGTAAGTTTGAGGAGGTAAAACTTGGACTCATTTTTTGGTTCAAGTGAGGGGGGTTTTTGCAAGCAGTGGGGGTTTAATAGTATATTTAAAGCTCTTTAGGAGAGTTTCCAACACTTGAGATAGAGGTGTGTCCTATGAGGGAATGATTCTATTCATGTGGACTTAAGGCAAAAGGTGTAAGGTTTTCATTATTGAAATAGTCCGACTCCATTTTGATTTGAAGTCTCTATTTGTTGCAAGTGATCACCATATCCATATCCTTCCTTAAACCGTGTATACTATCTTCTTCAAAATCTTCAACCAGCCTCAACTTCCTTTGTATCCACCCTTAACTATTTCATTCTTGGTGTTCTCTCAACTTCATGTAAGCTTCTTTCTCCAACTTCTTTATTTTTGTTTCCACTAATAAAAGTTTTACCTCATTTTAATGCATTGAAATGATGATTCTGAAGATGGTATGAATGGTAGTGAGTGGTCCAATGAGAACCTTGACTTGTGTAATATCCCATCTTTACTTGGAGAAGATAAGGGTAAAGTACATTAGAAGCATGGTGAGATAAGGGACATTTTCTATAGTGATAGAGGCTAGAAAGTTCCATGGATGAAGAAAGATACGATGATTGGGTTGAAATTAGGTAATTTATATGGGTTCTAGAGGTCGTTCGGCAGTGTGCAAAACTATAGAGTCCATAAGCGGCAGCGAATGCTGCCTAGCTATGTTTTTTAGCTGTAGGTGCTACTTGGAAGCACTTTCCAACTTCAAGTAATGTTAGGTAGAACTACATGATTGGATATTTGGCTTCTCAGAGGCAATGATCCCAAGTCAGTGTTCAAGAGGCAAGAAAGTTGTTGGACTAGTGATGATTTATGTGACGAGGAGAAAGAAAGAAGGATATATGGGATAGTGGGTGACATGAAATTTCACTAGTCAATGGAATAAAACTGGGGTAACAGAATAGTGCAAAGATGATGAACTTGATGGTGCATCAATTGAGGATGATGGTTTTGGATATGTAGGCAACTTGGATAGTAAGGGATGGGGCAAATGTATTGGGGTTTTGTTAGGCTTTGGACCTTGCATGTATATGGGTAGGTGATAGATGACGATTCTTTGTATACCTCATGCCCTTGTATAAGTTTGGTAGGTTACACTTCTCATCTCTTGGGTAGGCCTTTTGTCGTCATTCACTAGTTAAAAGGATATTACTCAAGTAGAAGTTTATCAGTAAGAGAAAAGAATGAAAGAGAATGATGAGGCTTCTTCTCCACCTCCAACAATGAGTAAGAATAGAAAGGCAAGTTCTTAATCCATGGAGTAAATTTCTTTAGGTTATCCTTCTAAGTTGTTGATATGTGTATGGTAGGGAAGTGTTGAAAAAGGTCCACCTCTCGAGTTAGTTGAGTATTCATCTCTGGTAGGATGATCGTAAGCCTTACATAAAGATAGAGGGGTATGAACCGGTGTACTATGCTCAGCTAAAGGAAGGGTTGAGGTTTCCCCTTCACCTCTTCATCCAATGTATCTTGGAGGCCAAGCTTTTCAAAGTAATTCAAGTGCATAGGGGCATTCCTTGTTGTTTGCAAATTGGAAGAGTTTAAATACTCCCACCATTGCACTATTAATAATTTTTTTTAGGAAGTGTTGTAAAGAATATGTTACTCCATTAGCATTGGGGCAAGGATGTGCTTGATTGGGGATAGGATTCCCAAGTTGAGGGATCAGAAGAGTAAATATTTTTTCTTTGAATGCCAAACTGAGTGGAGATTTTTGGCATAGAACTTTGACATGTATACCTCAACTTTTTAATGCCTTTCTATCACTATTGAAGTGGAGAGCTTATCAAGCCTTAAGGTATTTGAGAGATTCCTTGCCATATGACAAGTGGTGAACAAAGTCTTGGTCTCAATTGGCTTGAGTCTAGTGCCCCTTAATTCTTCCATGCCACTAGTTTGGCATTATTTTGCTCACATGCATACATTATTATATCACTTTTTTACTTGTGTTTAACTTGGTTTATTTTGTCTTCGTGAGCGCTAAGCTTGCTTCTATTCGTGCCACTACCTTGGAGTAAAAAAATGAAAAAGAGGATACTGTTAAGGTTACCTTGGTGAGATCGGTTGAGGCAGTACATGGTAATAAAGGGAAAGTCGGTAGCTCCTCCATGAATTGCTCGTTGGGAAATGATTCAAAGATTCTAGATAACCTATTGAATGGAGGTTCCTCCTCCTGCCCCCAAGAAGCCAACTCCAATGGCTCATCCCACATGAAGGTCTTCGGTAATCCAAGTCTCATTTTCCCCTTCCTGGGGGTGTATCTCTTTCGTCGCTTGAGAAGTACATGCCTAATTATGAGGTGTACCTCAAATCTTCCATTGATGATGTGTTCAAGTCCTTTTTGATGGATGCTGTAGCTTTACATAGTGATTTGTATGCTAGGGAAACCAAGCCTCTAAGCTCTATTTGCATTTAGGATGCCTTAGAGATGTATAGGCATTTCGCTCATTTAAGCTTCTTTTATACTTAGTTACACTATTTTATTTCTTCATAAGTATATTGTCTTTTCTAACCTTTTCCTTCTTTTTTTCATACATGTACTCTTTTTTCCCAGTTGCATACTCACTTACCTAGGAGTACCACGTTTATCACATTGGATAATTGCAAGCTAGGTTGGAAAAGATGTAGGTGCAAAATGATGAAGCCTTGAAGTCCTTGAATGTGCACTCCCAAAATGTAATTAGATTCAAGAAGGAATTATTTTGATTAAAAATAGTGACCGAATAGGCTGCTGAAGCCAAAAGGGTTGAGGTAAACCATGTTGAGAAGAAAGAGATGAAAAGAGGTGTAAAAAAATTCGTTGAGTCTTGAGAGTAATAGTAAAGATTAAGAATTGCTTGGTGGATATTGGGCTATTGATGTATTTAAGACTCTTGTGAATGATTGTAGAAGAAGTACTATAATGAAAGATTTGACGGGGTCTTATCTTTGGTTAAGAAGGCCTTCCTCAACTTGAACCTTAGTGGGATGGTGTTTTCCCTACTAAGAGCTCATCTAGTTGCCTAAGGGAGCATTGCCCATCCAGCCGGCAGGCGGACTCCAATCAAGTTAGTTAATTCTGTAAGTTCTTAGTTTTTCAACAAATAATATAGAATGAGTAGATTATCATTATCACGATGATTGGTTGACTAGTACCGATTATTTAGGTTGATTACTATTTGAAGAAATGAAAAAGTAAGGATTTGATTTTAAGTAACACCTAAAGACTACATTGAAAAAGAGAAGCGTTAGACCTAGATCACCTAAATTTTTGGGGTCCTAATTAACTACCTAATAATGAATTACCCCTTGGAGATTTAATTTCCCAAATCTAATGCTAAACCGAACCCTCGGTGAAGTTATGATAATTAAGTCCTAGGGGCATGCAAGATCCCTCATCTATCATCCTCCTAAAGTCAAATATCTAATTATTAGCTCATGAAAACCCTAGAATCAACCACTCAAGGTAGGCAATGATCCTTCAACATTACCTAACCCTAAGCCAACCATAATCTAGCCTATAATTATAAGGTAGTTCCCAGTCTTACCATAATTAGTTAAGCTAGAAGTAAGAGTGATAAATTCCCAATCTACCCAATCTGGCTTCTAGAATATAAAACCCAACAAAAATTGGCCAAATAACTCATCCAAACAATCAGTTAACCAAATAAAACCAAACCCATGGAAAATTAGGATGGATTAGACCTAACCCAAGTTTAATCTAGTGCATAATTAAACATACAAAAGCAAGATAAAAGAAATAGAGAATGATAGAAACCAGGCATAAACTAATTAAATGAATACATAAAGCATTAAAATACACTAATGCCTCAAATAAATAACTAAAATATATATCATTGATAAGCTCATAATTGTACTATAGTTTATGTATCAATTACCACATTTTTATGTGTTGTAAGCAAGATTTGAGTTATTATTGAGCTTAATTTGGTTAATCTTAGTTTTTGTAGGGTTACAGTGAAAAAGAGTTGAAAAGGATGCAAAACGATGAAAGAAAATGCTTAGTACGGGACATGCACGAGTATGAAGTCATTCCAGATACTGTTTTGTATTTCAAGCATGACTTTTGATATCAAGCTCCAATTGAGCTGATTTCTACCAAAGTGTAAGATGCATTGGGAAGTTAAGGGATACATCTACAACTTTTATGTTTTACACTTTTTCAAATAACGGAAGCATCAAGTTGAAAATCGAAGCCGAAGGTGGAGCACAATTGAGGAAGCCAGCGCACATGCGCTGGAGCTGGGCAGCGCATGTGCGCTTAGTCCAGAAGCAAAAACCCCAGAAGCAGCTCACGCACACATGCACGCTAGGGTTTCTGCGTATGTACGCGGAGGACAGAACCCTCCTGGAACGTACTGCCTCACGCGCACATGCACGCGAAGAGCTCAGCGCATGTGTGCGGTGAGCAGCAGAAACGAGTTTTTGAGTTCTTTGATAGATTTCTTCGGCCGGTTAGACTCTTTTTCACCCAATTTCACGTTATTATCTGTAGGCATTATTTGTAACCCTAAATACTCAATATAAATACCCCAAGTAGAGTGAGAAAAAGGGATCGACACTTTTATTTTCTTGTTGGCTAGGGTTTTAGCAGAAAATTTTCCTCTTTATTCTTAAATTTTCATGGCACTTTGTGCCTAAACTATTTTCTTGGTAGAGGGAATTGAAGCCATGGTCAATTCTACAAAGTTGTGAGACTTCTTGTGGTTGAAATTATTCACTTTTATCTCAAGTATTGATTATTTTTTTACGATTAAATTTGTGATTGTTCTTTTTAGCTTATTATTGCTGCAGAATATTAAGTTGTTAGAATTAATCTACTGCTAGATTGTTTTAATCGCGTGTGCTTAATTCAATCTATGAAGCAACTAAATTTGATAATTACTGGATTTGTGTTATTGAATGTAGGAAAATTAATCATCTAATTGGCATAACCGCGTGTGTTTATGTTTAATTAGCCTAATTGTTCTTGTTGATCTTAAAGCTTCTATTAATTGATCTTCGGTGCGTGTCTGGGTTAAATTAATAGTTAGGGTTAATTGGATCGCGTGTTGAAAATTAACTAACTTTAGAAAGAAATAAGAATCAACTTTGAATTGGTATTCGTTCGGGTTAATTCTTTACCCATTAGTGCTTGATATAAAATTGAATTATCTTGTGTGTCAAGGATCGACTAGTGGAATTGCCATGGTGGATATGACCAAAACCAAGACTTTTCTTATATTGAATTCTCTCCAATTATTTTGTTGTTTTAATTTTAGTTAAAAAGCATTCAAAACCCCCCTTGTTTCATTAGCATGAAAATAAATCCCTGTTCTCTGTGGGACGAACTCGACTCACCACTACTGCACTAGAGTTGTTAATTTTGGATGCTTACGATGGCATTGCAACTCAATAGCAGCATCACATTGCAAACACACCAAAATTTTGGCGCCCGTTGTCGGAGAACGGTTTGAATTATTTTTGTGCTATTTATTTTAGTTTTTCTTTATCTTACTTTTAATTATTATTCTACAACTAATTGTGTATGCCTGTGACCTGGTCTGCTGGACAAGTTGAATTTCAATTTGATCCAAAAATACAGAGAACATTACGCAGATTGGGAAAAGAGATACGAGAACGACAATTAGGGGANATCTAAGAAAATTTGTTTAATTATATCTTTGCAGGTGAACAGGAATAAGAAGAATAATAGGAAGAGCCTAACATGGCGCAATGCACTTTGAGAGAATTAGCCGTGCCCACTTTGAACCAACAACCCTTATGCATTACTTATCCAGATTTAGATGCTAATGTCACATTTGAATTAAAATCTGGACTAATCCATTTATTTCCTTCTTTTCATGGATTACCAGGTGAAGATCCAAATGAGCACCTTAAGGAGTTCCTTATGGTTTGCACCAGTATGAGACCCACTAGTGTGTTAGAGGAGCACATCAAGTTAAAAGCATTTCCGTTCTCACTCAAGGATGAGGCGAAGGATTGGATATTCGATTTGCCTTCGGGTAGTATCATAACTTGGGAGCAAATGAATAGACTATTCTTGGCTAAGTACTTCCTAGCTTCTCGGACTGCAAATATTCGAAAGGAAATTTGTGGAATAAGGCAGTTCAATGAAGAATCCTTGTATGAGTATTGGGAACGCGCAAATAACTTCAAGAAACTGTGTGCAAGCTGTCCGCACCATTAGATAAGTGACTCCTTGCTAATCCAATATTTTTATGAAGGGTTGTTACCTAATGAAAGGAACATGGTCGACGCTGCAAGTGGAGGGGCGTTAGACAATTTGACCATTGACGCTGTGCGTGAGCTTATGTCGAATATGGCCGCTCGCTCTCAAAAGTTTGGGACACAACGCGATCAACCTATCAAGCGTATAAATGAGGTAAATGTTTCTTCATTAGAACAACAAATGGCTACTTTAACTTCTTTTGTTCGACAGTTGGCTTCAAGTACCGCACCGACTGCACAACCCTTTGGTATCTGCTCAAATGAGGGACACTCAATAGATATGTGTCCCACATTACAAGATGAAGGTCAAGATCAAGTAAATGCAGCCAGAGGATTCCCAGGGCAGCCACGACAAAGTTATGATCCTTTCTCGAACACTTACAATCCTAGATGGAGGAATCATCCTAACTTACGATATGGGAAGACCAAGCCCAAAATCAGCCTCAACAAAATCGGCAGAACTTCCAACCTTATAGGCCACCATTTGCTCAGAGACAATAAGCAAATTTGAATAATCAATCTGGTAAGTCTATAGAGGAACGGTTGAGTATTTTAACCTATAATACTATTCAATTTCAGCAGGACACCAAAGCCAGTATTCAGCAGTTGCAACAGCAGATGGGACAAATGGCTACAGCAATTAGCCGGTTGGAAGCGCAGAGCTCTGGAAAGCTGCCCTCTCAAACAGTCATTAACCCTAAGGAGAATGCAAGTGAAATTATGTTGAGAAGCGGCAAGGAGGTTGAAGTGCCAACCAAATTAGTTTTTGAACAGAACATGGCTAAGGAGAGAGAAATTGAAGTGGAGAAAGAAAGTTATCCGATTCAAAAAGAAGAAGAAAAAATTGGTAAGTCAAATCAGTGGCCAGAGTACACACCTGAACCACCATTTCCTGATGCATTTAAGGAATTTGCGAAGGAGGACCCCAATAGAGAATTAAGAACAAGTATGAAACTTCTCACAAATGTGAGGTAAATATTCCATTGTTGGATGCTATTAAACAAATTCCTCGCTATGTCAAATTTTTGAAAGAATTATGTACACACAAAAAGAAGCAAAAACAAAAGAAGGCTGAGAAGATCATGTTGGGTAAAAATGTATCAGCCATGCTTACATAATAGAATCTTCCAATGAAATGCAAAGATCCAGGTATGTGTACCATTCTGTGTACAATAAACAATAATAGAATTAAGGAGGCCATGTTGGATTTAGGATCTTCTATAAATGTTATGCTTTATTCCGTTTATAAATCCTTGCACCTAGGGCCTTTACTTGAAACTTGTGTTGTTATCCAGTTAGCAGATAGATCAGTGGCTTATCCTAAGGGTATAGTTGAGGATGTTTTAGTCCAAGTCAATGAATTAATTTTTCCAGCTGATTTTTATGTACTTGACATGGAGAACAATGATGAGTCTGCTCCCATTTTGTTAGGTAGACCATTTTTGATAACCATCCAAAACTAAAATAGATCCTACAGGAATTTTGACGATGGAATTTGATGGCAAAATATTTCAACATAATATTTATGCAGCCATGAAGTATCTAGTTGAGAACAGTTCAATTTACTTTGTTGATGTTATTGATTCAATAGTACAGGATATTTTTGAAGATGAGTATGACGGAATTGGGGATGAGCAAGCAGGAAGAGATGCTGAACAGCCGTAGTTTGGTAAGTTATCTGATGACACTTCAATTAATTTTAATGACACACCCTTGTTTTCGGTTTTGTAGGCGGTTGAGTTAGAATTGAAGCCTCTCCTGAGTCACCTCAAATATATGTTTTTAGGTGATGGGGAAACTCATCCGGTTATAATTGCTAATGACTTAACCATTGACCAAGAAGAACAGCTGCTAAAAGTCCTAAGGGAGCATAAAATAGCGATTGGCTGGACCATTGCAGATATAAAGGAAATTAACCCATCAATATGCATGCATCATATACTACTTGAAGATGGAGCTGTTAAGCCTACCCGTCAGCCACAAAGGAGGCTAAACCCGACGCTAACGGAAGTAGTTAAAATGGAAATACTCAAACTTCTTGAAGTAAGGATAATTTACCCAATTTCAGATAGCGAATGGGTTAGTTTGGTGCAATTAGTCCCTAAGAAGACAGGGATTACTGTGATAAAGAATCAAGAAAACGAATTGGTTCCCACCCGTATACAAAACGGGTGGCGGGTTTGTATAGATTACCGAAAGCTTAATTCCCTTACTCGCAAAGATCACTTTCCTTTGCCATTTATTGATCAAATGCTTGAAAGGTTAGCTGGTCGTTCTTATTATTGTTTTCTTGATGGCTACTCAATTTTTTCCAAATCGCTATTGCCCCCGAAGATCAAGAGAAGACAACATTTACATGCCCATTTGGAACATTTGCCTATCGTCGTATGCCATTTAGGTTGTGTAATGCTCCTGCTACTTTTAAGAGGTGTATGGTTAGCATATTTTCTGATTTTTAGAACATGATTTATTGAGGTATTTATGGATGATTTCACCATTTATGGAGATTCTTTTGACCAATGTTTGCATAATCTCACCGTAATATATTACAAAGGCGCATTGAAATTTACCTTGTTCTAAATTTTGAAAAATGTCATTTCATGGTTCAACAAGGTATAGTGTTAGGTCATGTAGTGTCATCTAAGGGGATTGAAGTAGATAAAGCTAAAGTTGACATAATTCAATCCTTACCTTACCCCACTGAGGTGTGGGAAGTTCATGCTTTTCTTGGTTATGCAGGATTTTACCGACGGTTCATCAAGGACTTCTCAAAAGTATCAGCACCATTATGAAAATTATTGCAAAAAGATGTGGAATTTTCATTTGGCGATGACTACAAGGAGGCATTTGATAAATTAAAACAACTTCTTGTATCCACACCCATCATCCAACCATCCAATTGGAGTCTACCATTCGGGCTAATGTGCGATGCAAGTGACGTTGCAGTGGGTGCAGTTTTGGGACAACACATTGGAAGAGCACCTCATGTCTGGGTTAAATTAATAGTTAGGGTTAATTGGATCGTGTGTTGAAAATTAACTAACTTTAGAAAGAAATAAGAATCAACTTTGAATTGGTATTCATTCGGGTTAATTCTTCAATTAGTGCTTGATATAAAATTGAATTATCTTGTGTGTCAAGGATCGACTAGTGGATGCTATGGTGGATATGACCAAAACCAAGACTTATCTGATATTGAATTCTCTCCAATTGTTTTGTTGTTTTAATTTTAGTTAAAAAGCATTCAAAACCCCCTTGTTTCATTAGCACGAAAATAAATCCCTGTTCTCTGTGGGACGAACTCGACTCACCACTACTACACTAGAGTTGTTAATTTTGGGTGTTTACGACGGCATTGCAACTCAATAGCAGCATCACATTGCAAACACACCAATCATTCTAACAAGGTTCGTGCTCGGGTGGTACACCTGTTTACCTTGTTGGAATGTATTGTCGGTGCACTCTTGACAGGCACAATTGGGCCACTAGCTCTTTTGTTGACTTCTATTATTTCCCTTCTTCCTTTGTTTTTTCTTTGCCCAAAAACTGCTTAAAAATATATAAAAAATTACTATAAGTTAAAAGTACATAATTAAAACAAAAAACTTGATAAAACACTTACACACACATAAAAGTAAAATGCACAAAAACACACATATTTTAACCTAAATAGTCATGAACTACTTTACAAATAAGTGCAGAAATATTCTAATTTCTTAGGGTTATCACACCCTCAAAATTAAACTTTTTCTTGTCTTGAGAAAAAGACAAAAAACACAAACAACCAAACAATAAAACATAGGAATCGTGAAACGCCAATCTAAAACTTTTAGACTTTCTTTAAAGGCTCAACTTGGAAAAATGAGTCAAAATAGTTATAGTCATCACTTAGTTTACAATAACTTAGTCGCACAAAGTTGTTTCAATAAAATGACTCAAATTCAAATAAAAATGAACTAATTATAGAAGAAAAAATCTGAGACAGGATGAATTTATGAAAGTAAAAATTAATGAAAGTCATTCCATTCCAAAGTCCGATACCATCCATTCCTATCTAGGATTCGTTGGCAAGAAAGGATTGTTATGTAATGATATCACTAGTTCTACTGCTAGATGATGCATTGCAAGTATACAATATCAAATAGTAGAAAGTAGAAGTAAGGGTCTATGCAATGAGGAATATTTGGAAAGTGATAATCCTAGCAAATTAGGGTTAGTCATTTTTTTTTCAGTATGGATTTTGCACTAGTTTCGGTTGTTTTTAGTATTTCAGTGTGTGTTTTAGATAATTTTTGCATCTATGTATTTGTATATGTTTATTTAGTATTTTAGTGTATATTCGTTATTAAGGTTATATTACTAAGTCCTTGTGCTTAAAGTTAGTGCTTCGGGTTTTACCTATTTCCGGTAAGAAATAGGGTTTTTGTTTGTTTTTACTCATCTTTTGTTCTAGTTTGTTTTTTGAATGTTTTGTTTAAATGTATATATGTTATTTTATTGTTTTATTATATATATCAATGTGTGTTTTTGTTCTAAGGTCACGTGAAAAGAAACACCACATCAATTGGATATCAAACAGAGATTTTTTAGTGCAACAAAACTGGCTCAAAGCTGTCAAAGGGAACTTACTAAGTCAATTAGTTCATAGTTGGTGAGCTACATAGGCTAAAATGTCTAACCAATGGCCATCCATGTCAACAAGGTGTGGATTTTTGACCTAATTTTCATGGACAAACATGTCCTTTAGCCTCCAAACCCTATACTAACCATGAATTCCCCTATGACATAAGCACTCTTGGGTGGGGTGGGCCATCATTTTCTAGGTCTTTCAGAAGTGGCCCAATATCCTTTTTGATAGTCACTTTTCTTTCAAGCCTTTCTAATCTATCAGTCTATTTTTTAAGCAGTTATTTTCCTAGGCTGTTACCGCCATGGATCTCTTTTCAATCCTATGGTAGGCCGAGAATCAAAGTTTATCAGAAGCCTGGTATACAACTGCAAATTCCTGAAAAATTTTCTTTTTATGATTATATGAGAAATAATATGACAAAAGGAGGATTATTCAGGGTAGGCTCGAGACATTTTTCTAAGGAAATAGTTCTAGTAACTTTTAAAAAGGATCTTACGAAGAGCATCACCCCAGTGATGCACAAAAGACTTTAATCACACAGATTATGTCTACCATCGGCTATTGATGAGGATGGAGTCAATTTACTTAACCAAAGCCATACCTGGGAGTTAGCGTAAATGCTGTGGGACTTATGTTCTCGAATCTTCTATTTGACATGCAAACAAACTTACCATAATCATAATGGGTAAGTATGAAAAATTTCCATGAAGATTGAGATCCGATAGATTGACCTGCCACGAAATAGAAAACCAAGCCAATCTACTGCTTGTAGAGAGGCTAGATAGAAGGTTGCTTATCTAGCCTCGTGGATGCATTGTTTATGTAGTAGTGCAATGCAACTGAAAAAGTAAGTCCCCTTTTATTAGTAAGGCTATAGGTTAAGGAAAACCAACAATGCATTTCTCGGTTTATGTAGTAGTGCAATGCAACTGAAAAAAGTAAGCCCCCTTTTATTAGTAAGGTATAGGTTAAGGAAAACCAACCATGCATTTCTCGGACCGAGAAAGAGGAACTGATTGGTTGCATATTTGATTTCATTAAAGCTCGATTTATATAAATAAGTGTTTTCGGTTGATTTCCTGCCATTCCTTTGCCTAATTTTTTCTTATTTTCTTTTCCATACTTGGGGAGAAATTTCTAGTTCTAGTTTCTCAAATTCAATGTTTTCATGGATTGTTTTGGTTTTAATGGTGAAGATTGTTTACTTTGAGTAGTAAGTGCTTATTTATTGTCTGTTTCCTTTGTTTTAATAGTTAATTGCATCATAATTAGGGTTTTGTAGCATTCTTCCAATCTTCCAGTTCGCTGCTTTCTTAGATTAATGCCTAGATTAGTTTTCTTATTTCCAATGGTTTACTTTGCTTCGTTGATTTATTTATTTAACAGCTTCTAATTTGACATGGGTTAAGATTACGTGATTCCAATTCCATTCGGTAATGATGAATTTGGAAAATTAAATGGTGAGATTGATGACTGGACAGTGATAAACTCATAAGTGTCGTATATTTCACTTGTCGTTTACCTTCATTTTCATGTAATTTGAGCAATAATTGAGTTAACTATGAGCCTAATTGATTTATTTTTTTATTTTGTGTAGGTTTTGAATGAAAAAGGAGCCAAAAGGATCAAAAAGTTGGAGAAAAATCAAAAGGATGCAAAATGTATGCCAACCGGGAGCGAATTTGGACACTGTTCTTCATTCCAAGCATAACTTTCTTGTCAAAACTCTAATTGAGATGATTTAAGATGTTTTGGAAAGATAAAAGAGAGGCTACAACTTTCATGTTTTGAGATTTTCCAAATTCCAGCAACATCGAGTTCAAAATCAAGATGGAAATTGAAGCTGACAGTTCGCCATTTGCGCACATGCGCAAGGAATGCGCATGTCAAGGAAAATGAGCTGTTGCTACCTGATTTTTGTGCACATGCACAAGGTAACGCCAAGCTGCAGTTTATGTGAATTACTTGTTTTAGAAGTTTTCTCTACCCGGTTGGACTCCTTATCAAAAGTTAACATATTTTTATTATCTTAGGGGTCTAAAACCTTGATGTAACCCCTATAACTACCCCATTATGAGAGGACTTGACTATAACATAATAGCTATCAGTTAGATTAGGATTAGAATTGAAAAAAAAAAAAAATCATAGCTTGGGTGTTATTTTTCTCAAGACTTCTAGCACATCAACTTCTTGCTGTGGGCTACACTATTGAGTTTGATTTCTTGATTTAAATTCAATTTAACTCTAGTTTCTCCTACAATTTCATAGTTTTACTTTAATCTTGCTGCATTTATTTTCTAGTTCATTAATTTAACTTTGCTTTCGGTGAATTTTATTGGTCTCTCTAGTTTTACTTTCTTGCTTCCTCTAGCCTTAATTATTTTTTATAATTAGATTACTTTAGTTTTTAGTTTCCTACTAGTTTAACTTGATTTAGTCAGGATAGAACAAAAATCTTGCAGTTGATTTGTCTAACTAGTTCGTAGGTTTGTAAACCCTAGTAATTGATTGACCAATAGTCCTTGTGGGAACGATCCTTATTCACCCGATTTACAAGCATACCCGTATCCTTGTGAGCGTGTGTAGGTATTGATTAGAGTTATTAAGGCTTAATTATTACTTGCTTGTAAATTGAATTACCCAATCAATATTATACCAAACAAGTTTTTGGCGCTGTTGCAGGGGACTATTCTTGGCGCAATATTAGGTTTCACAAACCTTACTAGATTAGACTTTTTATTTTCTTTTAATTATTTATAATTATTTTTGTTCTTCTTAATTTTTCTTTTGAATTTCTACTTTAATATTCTAACTTTGGTTTTTCTCTTGTAGTTTATGGTAAATATTCGGTCATCCAAACCAACCACTAATTTCGGGTGACTTAGAGATTGAACAAACATTATCCAGAGAACCACAGAAAACGATAGGAATCTAGCCAAGGGAAAAATTTATTGGAGAATCCAAATCGAAATATTGGGGATCAAGAAGAGGCAGCGAGTAACAATGGTAATGGAGGCAATGCTAATCACCGACTCATTAGAGATTATGTTATACCAATTTTGTAGGAGCGACTTCTAACATTGCTTGAATAATCGTGTAGGCTAACAACTTTGAAATTAAACTAGCCTTGATTCAGGTGCTCTAAACTCATTCCATGTTTGGAGGTCGGCCAAATGAGGATCCCTATGCATTGCCATATTCAAATACAATGGGGTATATCTTTTAGAAAAAACAATATTAAATTCTTTATCTTTTTGAAAAAACACACAGCTTCAATTGGAAGGATTACAAGAAAAGAATAATATTTTGCATGATGTATATTCACCTAAAAATTCAAATAATAATAATATTGAAACTGAGATAGGTTCTGAAATTAATTATCAAGTTGAACAATTTTCTTCTTCCATTTCTAGAATTATGATCTTAGAATTATACATAAGGATACTTTTTCTAAAGAATAGCCTAAAGAAATTTCTAAAAGAACCATTAGTGATTTTCACAGGACAAATATACTAATTTTTGAAATCAGTTCTTTTCTTATTCTGATAAAAATCAACAAAAGGAAATTCAAGATAACTATTATGATTTTATTAAAATTACTACCTGCTATGTTGAATTTTTCAAATGGTTTTATATTGAATATAGAGCATCTTTAATAGTGCCAATATTATATTTCTATTTTAGAGAATACTTATGAGACTTACATTTTAACTGAAAAGGATCAAAATTGACAAAATAAAAATATTCATTCTATTCATCCACCTAACAAAGAATTAGATTGAATGATATTGGTATTGCTACACCTTATTTAGGTCAAAACAAAGTTGATTTATAAAAATTACCACAACAAAGTAATTATATTGTTTTAAATCTTTCAACTGTTTCAAAACAACTAAATAATGTTTCTACTAAGTTAAACAATCTACAAGGATCTTTTAATTATGATAATAGACCTCTTTTGAATGAAGAAATATTTCATATTCCAGTTATTTTTAAACCTCAACCTTCTTTAATAAAATCTATTGAGAAGAATTTACCACCTAATACGTTTTCTACTACTGCTGATGAATGTTTTCTCCTAATAAACAAACAATTAGGACAATTTAAAATAAATAATATAACAGAGTCACATAATAAAAAAGATTTAGATATAGATCACATTTCTAATTTGTAAAAAGATACTGAGCAATTGATGAGTTTATTTTTATGTTTGAAGAAACTTTTGAAAATAAAAGTCTTTTCCCCCTTAAAAAAATAAAAAATATGAAAATTATAAGCAATTTAGTCCTCATTATTCACATATTGATAGATATTATCAAAAACCTAGTCCTATAGATTTAGAAATAGAAACCATTTCTTCTCTCGAGGCTCTCAATGCTCGGGTAATATGTGAATGGAATATTGATAACTAGGTACCTTCTCACTCAATAATGACTATTTTAAAAGGATAAGGATGTACATGCAGATTTTGAAAAACACAGGATCTTCTCAACAAGATGCTGTCAATGCTGTTGTTTATGGTCTTACTGGTATTTTAAATGTTTAGTGGGAAAATTATCTTATAGAAGAACAAAAGTATGCTATTTTAAATTATACTAAAATTATTATTAAACCAGAAGGAACTTCTTCTGTCTACACTACTATTTTCGATTCTGCGTTTTTCTCATAACTAATATTATTAAACATTTTTTAGGAGATACTAAAATAATTTCAATTGCTCAAAAAGAACTATTGATAAATTTAATATGTCCTATTTTATCTCATTTTAAATGGTATAAAGATACTTTTCTTGCTAGAGTTATGCAACGAACTGATTGTAATTCTAGTTTTTATAGAGAAATTTATTTCGATTCTTCCAAACCTTTTTGCTCAAAGGATTATATGTACTTTTAAATCATATCATGTTGGTCAAAATGTTCCTTATTATGCTATAATTTACTTGTGGAGATATTATATCTGTTTGTACTGATGAAGATTTAAAACTTTGTAATGATATTAAATTAAAAGTACAAATTAAAAAATATAAACAAAGAACTAAATTAGGAGATTTTTGTACATAATTTGCTGTTCAAAAACCTAATATTTCTTTACACAAAGCTAAAAAATAAAAAACAAATTTCGGAAAAAGAATAAAGAAAATTATTTTCCTAAAAAGAAAAACAGAACATTTTCCAGAAAAAATAAGAAAGAGAATGAAAGAACTGACAAAGAAGTAAAAAAGTGGATAAAAGAAAATGTAACTTGTAAAAATTGTGTAAAAATGGTCATTATGCTAATAATTGTAAGTCTTAAAATATAGCAAATTTATTAGAGAAAATTAATAAATTATCCATTGATGATAAAAAAAAAAGAAGATTTAATTATTTCTATATTTGAAACTGATAATTCTGATGAGTCTGAAAATTTAGAAGAATATACTTCTTCAAAAGATGAGGTTTGTAATAATTATTGTTCTTACTCTCAAAATGATTATTTTCCTTGTATTATAGAAGCAAAGATTTTTCAAATTTTTACTTTAACTAACAGTCAAAAGCTTTTCTTTGATCATATAAATCAATTTCAAGATGATCAATAAAGGAAATAATATGTAATTCAATATAAAAAATTTTAGAAAATGAGAAAATAAATAATGTTCAAAAACAGGAAAAGAATTCTTCTTTAAACTTTCCAATTAAAGATAAATTAAATGATTTACAACAAAAATTTACTTTAAAGGATGTTTCAGAAAATGAAAATCAAAGTTCTTTTAATAAACCAGTAACTATACCTATTTTAAAAAAGGAAATAAATCAATTCAAAGAAGAAATATAGGATTTGAAACAAAGATTGACTTTGATAAAAAAATATTTATTCTTTAGAAAAAGTTTTCATAAAATCTACGAGAGAATCTCAGGAAGAGCCTAAATCATCAAAACAAAAGGAAAAGTCAAATATTCCAGATAACCAATTTTTATACTAGTCTCTTCTATTTATTTTGCATAGAAATATTTTATACAAGTGACCTTAGTAATTAACAAAACATATGTATTTTCTTCAATTACAATGATTGATTCTGGTGTGGATATTTGCACAATACGTGAAGGTTTGGTTCGTTTGATTCCTTCTGAATTTTTGAAAAACTTCTACCACTTTACATGTAGCAGAAAGATCGCACATTCATGTTAAATACAAGCTTTCAAATGTTTACACATTTTCAAAAGAAGAAAATTACATATGTTTGCCTTTTGTTTTAATAACAAACATAAATGAACATGTCATTTTTGGAACTCCATTTATAGTTCAAATGCATCCTTATTATTGTGATGGAAAAATAACATATAATAAAGAAAAAGGTTTGACTGTTGAATTTGTTACCCAACAACAATCTCATTATTTAAATACTTATTCTATTAGTTCTATTTAAGAAAATATTAGATTAAAAACTAATCAAATTGCCTATTTACAAAAAGAAATTTATTCTTATCATAGAATACAAGAACAACTAAATTTTTTTCATATTTATCAAAAAATTCATCATATGAATGAACAAATTTTATCAAAAGTTTGTAATGATTTGCCTACAACTTTTTGGCATAGAAAGAAGCACATAGTTCATCTTCCTTATGAATTTTTTTTTAATGAAAAGTAAATTCCTGCAAAAGCTAGACCATCTCAAATGAATAAAGAAATGGTTGAATTTTGTAAAAAAAAAATTAATGATTTACTAGTTAAAAATATAATAAGAAAATCTCACTCTCCTTGGAGCTGTTCTAATTTTTATATTAATAAAAAATAGAAATTAAAAGAGGAGCCAATAGATTAGTTATTAATTATAAACCCCCAAATAAAGTTCTTCAATGAATTAGATACTCCATTCTAAATGAAAAAAATTTGTTAAATAGATAGTAAATTCAAAAATATATTTAAAATTTGATTTAAATTTAGGATTTTGGTAAATTTAAATTGCTAAACCAGACAGATATAAGACAGCTTTTACTTCATCTTTTTGCACCTTTTGACTATTATGAATGGAATGTCGTGCCATCTTCTCTTAAAAATGCAGCATCTGAATTTCAAATATTATAAATGATATATTTTCTTCATATTCTTTCATACTTGTTTATATTGATGACATACATATTTTTTCTGAATTTCTTGATCAACATTTTAAACATTTGAATATCTTTTTAAATGTTGCCATTCATAATAATATTGTTGTTTCAATAAAGAAAATTAAACTTTCCTAATTACAAGTTCGATTTCTTGGTTATGATTTGAATAAAGGATATATTATACCTATAGCTAGATCTTTGGAATTTGCTGATAAATTTTCAGATGAAATTAAAGATAAAACTCAATTACAACAATTTTTAGGAAGCTTGAATTACATTGGTGAATATTATAAACATCTCACACAGGATTGTAAACTTTTATAACAAAGGCTTCAGAAGAATCCCCCTTCTTGGTCAAAAGCACATACAGTTGCTGTGAAAAGAAAAAAAGTGAAGGTTACCTAAAGATTGTCCATTTTAAATTTAACAAATTATACGTGGTATAAAATTGTTGAGACTGATACTTCTATTATTTGTTATGGTGGAATTCTTAAATAAAAAATTCTCTATAACAATAAAGACAAATCAGTCAGATTTGCTTCTAGTATTTGGAATAGTACTCAAGAAAAATATGCTACAATTAAAAAAGAAATTCTTAGTATAGTCTTATGCGTCACCAAATTTTTGGATGCTATGTTCAATCAGAAATTTTTTATAAAAATAGATTGTTCTGTAGCAAAGTATATTTTGGGAAAAAATGTTAAAAATATTGTGTCAAAACAATTATTTGCCAGATGGCAATCTATCTTATATGTTTTCGATTTTGATATTGAATATATTAAAGGAAAAAATAATTCTCTTCCTGATTTTCTAACTTGTAAATTTCTCACAGATCAATATGTATCTTTATCTGGGAAGGAGACGGGATAGATCCCCACAAGGCAGAGAAAATGTTCAAGGCAGACGAGTAAATTCTCCTGCTTACTAGAACAAATTGGAAGAATAGGATATGGACATATACCCATTTTTGGAGAATATCCTCCATTAATAGGAAATTATTCTTCTTCTACCTACAAAAATATTTTAAATAGTCTATCATCTTCTTCAAATCAGTTATCCCTTTCAAGTTCCAACATGCAATCCTAGGGCACATTCCAAACTCTTCTTCTTCTTTAGAAGAGTTATTCAAGTCTAATGTAAAATAATTACATGTCATGTATATTGAACCAGAAGAAATGTCTCAAAATCCTTATACTATTTTCTCTCAGAAATATGTCCTAATTTCTTTGAATCTTATTTTCCTACAACAGGAAATCCACAAAAATCCAGACATATTTATGCAAGTATTCTTAATATCATTTGAATGGTAAATGACAATATTACATAAATAGTGGATCATGACCCCAAAAACACTACTGGTTGTTCTCCACCAAACAAAATCATGAAATAAAATTGTCAGATATCTTTGTTAAATATGTACCCAGAAGTTAGAGATTGGGGTGTTCCTACGTCTTCTTTAAAATTCACCTCAAATTTTAACAATCAAGATTATAGATTTACCTATTTTGATATGTTAACATCTTTCTATAATTTTTTTTGTTATCAAAATAAAGAATTTAAACATACTTGGTGGATTCGTTTAAGTCCATCTATTTTAGAACATAAAAAGGAACTTCCAAGCTTGTTTTATCAATAGTTTCAAAATTTTTGAATTCTTGAAGATCTTCTTCCAAAATATATTCATGATACAAATAAAAGATATATTGAAATATATGCTTCTAGATTTACATCAACAGAAGAATATTCTTCAAATGTTTTTACTAAAAAAACATGATGTCATTTTATGATACAATTTAACATTATCTAGTTATTTCATTGGAAATTTCAATTTGGCATTTGTCTACATACAAGACTTCTGCATATTAGGAGAATTTTTGAAAATAAATGGTAGATAAAATGTCAAAATATCAAATTTGACAGTTTAAGAGCTTATCTTCTCATATGATTGGAGTATGTTTCTCCACAACAAAGTTCTCTTTTGATTGAAGCATCTTCTAGCAGAAAAATCCTTTAGAAGAATCTACTTCTTTAAAAAATCCAGTTAAAGAATAAATTGCTGCTACAATTTAAAAATATGTGGAGCAACACAAATCAGAAATTGCAAAAGAAGAAAATGTAAATTGGACAGCATTAGTGCAACAATATATGTTGGAAGGATTATAATCATCATCGACTCCAAAAGGAAAAGAGAAGATTAAATCATCCTTAAAAGAAAAAGACAAAATTGACATTTCCAATCCATTTTCCCGATTATATGAAGAACAATTTGATGATTCTCAAGATCGTAACGTCTCAGAAGATATTGTTATTAACAATCTTTTAAAACAAGCAGAGGTATTAACATAAATGGCGAAAAGTATTGAAGCCAAAAATTCAAAAAATTCCACAAAAAAGAAATTATTCTCTGATGAAGAAGTGACTGAATCAAAATCTGAAGAATTTATTTCAGTCAATTCAGTGAACAAGAAAAAGAAAGAGGGTAAACAGAGAAAATGATGGAAGGTGTTGAAAGATAACAGAATATGTCTGATATAAGCAATGACGTCAATGATGAATGATTTCAAAATTTATAACTAATTTTAAATATATTTATAAATACCCTTTTTTATGTAATAGATAGGAAGAATTTTTTAGCCTAATTTCTTTCTTTTCAGTTTCCTTCAACATTGTAATTAGTCCACTCTTTCTTTCTCTTTAAAATTCTTATTAATAAAAATTCTCATTCCGTTGAGCTTCGGAGTTTTAAAGAACTATAGTTTATTATTGTTAGCTTTACTATTATGCATTCTTTCAACCTAGGTCATATTGATCTTTTTCACAAGAAAGATGAACAATGTGTTTCTTTCCATGCCAAAAAACAACAGGCAAATCATTACAAACTTTTGATAAAATTTGTGCATGCATATGATGAATTTGTTGTTGAATACAGATATCTAAATTTGTTTTTACCTCAGAATATGCCAATTTGGAAAAGTTTGTTTTATATCAGTAAATTCAATATTTTCTTCATTTTATGTATATTTCTTTTGTGAAGATATACATGATATAGAAATAGATCTACAGAATTTAAAAGACATGTACGAACCTTGGCAGAACCTAGGAAGAATCAGTTCTTTGTCTCTCTCTCATTTTATATATATATATACACACACACATATATATACACACACGCACATATATTTATGTATGTATATGTATGAACACATACATACATACATATATGAGGGTGTGTGTGTGTCTGTATGTATGTATAAATATGTATACATACATGTACATATATGTAGATATATGAAAATGTTTTTATATATAGATGAATATATGTACATATATGTGTGTGTGTGTAGATATATATATGTATATGTATATACATACACACACACATAGACATGGATATATATAAATATATATGTATATACATATTTATGGATATATATGTGTGTATATATGATATGTGTACACACATATATATGTGCATGTCTGTATATATATATATATATATACACACACACACACACATAGACACACACGCACACATTACACATACAAATATATATGCACACATATATACATATATATATACACACAAATATATATGCACACACACACACACATATATAATATATATGTATATACATATATATATTATATACGCGCAAATGTATATATATACATAAATGTGTGTGTGTGTAGGTATGCACACACAAATATACATAAACATATATAAGTATATAAACACATATAAATATATATGTGCATATATATATATATATAAATATATGTATATATATATATACACATATATTTATTCATATATATCTATATGTGTGTATGTACGTCTGTATGTATGCATATTATATATATATATATACATGTATATTTGTATACAAATATATGTATATACATATGTATATATATATGTACATATACATATATATATATATATATACTCTTATATACATATACATATGATTTTATTGAATATTTGCAGATGACGTCTTGAAAACGAAAGCTTATAAACTTGAGAAATTTTACAAGAGAAAGAGAGAAGAGAGAAAAATTCGATGATTGAATGAGTTTGTTTGCTATGCTATTTATAATACAAAATGAATCTTATACAGTATAAAGTAAAAGTTTGCTTTTTGCAAAGTAGCGTTATTAAAGTTACTTTATTAAAGCAACTTTTTCTTTCCGCGTCCCGTCTTTTTTTTTTCCTTTGTCCTTTTGTACAGGTGTAAAGGAGTTTGGTGATGAGCTTGATACTTTGTCTGCTTTTTCTTTTTGAATCGGAGAACAACTTTTTCTTTGCAGTCACTTCGATGGTTTTTGCTAGTTCAAGTCATTTGTTCAGCTTGTTTGAGTAGAGTCTGAATATCTATGTAGTAACATCAGACAGGATCTTAAGAATCTTGAACAATTGTGTCTCTTATTTGCATTTGTAAGTCTTGCAGTTTTTCCTTGGACTCCTTTTGTAGCTCGTCTGAGCTGCTGGTTGAGCTGTTATTGATGGGGTGGCTTCATTAATTTTAATTTCTTTGTTTTGAGACATGTATGAAGAAACATTCAACAGATATATATGCTTGTAAATTCTTGGTGTTTAGGCTTTGTGGGGATTCATAAATTCCTGCCTGTTCTTATACACATTTAGGGTGTATAAATGGGGGAATATTTATTGGGTGATTATTTAAACTACTAAAATCAAGTATGTCACATTTTGGCCACCATTTTGCCATGAATACTCTCCTAATTTCTGGGATGTTTGAAGAATGATTATAACCAGTTTCTAATTTCCAGTAGGAGCACCATGGTATTTTGAATTTTATCATGAAATGATAGAGAGCTCTTTTTGAATATCTTCTTGAGGCAAATCTGAAAGATTTATTTCTCTAAATATTTGAAATGCATCAAAAACAAGTTTGGGAAATAATGATTCTTCTATTCCAAAATTTTGAAACTAAAAATAAAACCAAGAAGGTAAATGTATAGTTTTATTTTGTAGGGTTGTGGGTTCAAGGCGAATCCACCAAGTATGTAGATTTTCAGAATTTTGGTAATTAAATTGGTTGAAGAATGATTGTTTAAGGTCATGGTAGTTGAACCAATATTCTCTTTGATTGAATTTTGAGGTGAATCTTATTGAATTTATTGAGATTCCCCATTCTTCAATGAAAGGAATATTATTTATGAAGATTTGGGAATAAGAAATTTCATGGTCTTCTTCTTTAGGATACCATTCTTTTGTATTTGCTAGATCATGATCTTTGACTTTGGCAATAGGTTTGTTGTTGAATAATGCATGTTCAAGAAAGTTAGAATATACATGATGATTTTTTAAAGGGAAACCATTTGGAAGAAAATAAGATTGTGTTGAGTTTGGACTATATTTGTTTATCATTAGCTTATACGGATCTAAAGGTAATTCCTCTAGTTCTATATTGCAAACATGAAGGGTTTTATGTAATGGGAAGAATGTTCCTTTAGCATATGAATCAGGATTTGGAGGAGTATGAGTAATTTGAGAAAGAATTGTTGGTTTAGGGATTGTTCCTAATACTGTCATTTGAGAGGGAGTGTTTGGCTATTGTGGAGGAGTTTGTGGTGTTGTTTGTGGTTGAGGTTGTGGACTTACCACATTTCTGAAAGTTTGAGGAATATGTTGTTGTGTTTGAATAGGTAAGGGGGAAAATTCCTTGCTATCATGGTGTTAGCAAGTATGGTATTTGAGTTTGTATTCCCTCTGCTTCTTCCACGGCCTCTTCCTGGCCTTGTCCCGTAGGAGTAAATCCCTGCATAACTTTATACTGCAAATAAAGATAACATTTGCAAAGAATGAGAAAATTCTTTTCTCCAATATCTGTATTATGTTGTATGATTTTCGTACCGAGTAATATAATAATTTCTTAATTGGTGTAAAAAATTAGGATTTTCTGGTATGTTATAACATAAGTGTTTTTCTATATCTATTATCCTATTTCTATATTTGTTTATTTGGTCTTCTTTTTCTTCACTCATTCTATGGAAATGCTGCTCCTTTTCTATTGTGAAAGTTTCTTTTGTCTTTTTCCAACTGTCTTGAGGCATATAATAAGGTATATATATCGTATTTCGTAATCTATATTTTTTTGGTAAAATAGGAAAATTATACTTATTTTGTTTTGACGAAAAGCTAGATGCCATTTATGCAAGAAACAACGAAAGTTTTCTTTTATATCTTTTTATTTTTCTTTTTAATTCATTAATATCTATTTCTACCACTATAATTTGTTGTTCTACCCAATATTTTTCCCAAGAATTAGATAACTCTATTGTTTCAAGTCTATGCAACCACTGAATCTTGTTTGCTTCTAAAGTTTTTAAGTTTTCTCTGTAAAATCTCAATCTAGGACGATATCTAGTAATAGAATCAAATATAGGCATGTCCTTCTTCTTGACCTGTAAGAAATTCTTTAGTCAAAAAGTCAGGCAGTGAATTAGTAGAACCTTTTATATACTAAATATTCAAAATCAAAAACAGAAAGTATGGATTGCCATCTTGCAAATAAATGTTTGGAAGCAATATTTTTAACATCTTTTTCTATAATTTGTTTAGCTGCTAAACGACTTTGACAGTGAATTTTTGATTAAGTAAGTCTTCTTTAAATTTTGAAATACATAAAACTATACTCGATACTTCTTTTTTGACCATAGCATAGTTTGTTTGAGCTTTGTTTCCATAATCCTGAGGTACAAATTATACTTAAAGGATTAATTTTATCTTCACATTATTATTTTATGGGTTGAAAATTATTTTAGATCTGATCAATAAGACTTGTTCTTTTAAAATTAAGATATTTGTATGAATCTTCACAATAAGACGTTATTAAACAACTTAAAATTTAAGAACATCTGTTGTGGGTCGACACCCAAGTTGCTTAGGGTTGTGACAACTGGAAGCCGTTGCCTTAAAAATTATATGGCTAAAGGCGTAAAACCAACATAATGACCCTGTGAAAGTTGATAGTCGTAACCCAGCAACATATGTTCCCAAAATTTTAAATGTTTAATGATTAGCCAATACGTGTAGAATCATATAACATATGTTAATACTAAAAGAATATTGCTCAATAAGATCAGTGTCTCAAAACAACTTAAACAATTAAGATAATACGGTTTAGATAAGATTAATTCTTTAAGAATTATCTCCTCCTTGAACTTCATTAATATTTATGGCTGAAAATAGTATTGTATCCCGCCAAATTTCGTCTTTACACAAAAAAATAAAGAAATTATTTAATTTGATAATTTAGATCAAACATTACAAAACTGGAGTTTACCTAAGAAACAAAAATATGAAGTTTATAAGATAGACTTTACTAATAAGCTTAAACTCCATACTAAATACAAAGTTAAATCAGTGGAAAAAACTATCCCAATAGGCAATGATTTTGAATATTTACAGCTGATAAGATCAAAAGACTTAGAAGAAATTAATGATACAAAATTTAAATATATGCATATAGGTTCAATACAAATATAACAGCTTTACAACCATTAAATAGACAGGGTCTTGATACTTCTGTTTGTATAGCACTAAGAGATGATAGACATAATAAGTTTGTAGACTCTTTACTTGGTTTAGTTGAAACTTCGTTATGTAATGATCCAATTTATTCAATAGCTTTCCAAATTTTTCTATTTCTTTAACGGATAAAAATTTATCAGAAACTCTTACTTTAAATATTAATACTAAAGGATATGACATGAAACCTGGATATGAAAATATTAATATCACATTTAGTTTATGTAATGGTCTAATTTATTTCGATAGCTTTTCAAATTTCTTTGTTTCTTTAATGGATAAAAATTTATCAGAAACTCTTACATTAAACATTAATACTAAAGGATACATATACATATATGTATATGTGTGTGTATATATATATATATGTGTGTGTGTGTGTTATATGCATATACATATACATATACATATACATATAAGTATACACATATACATATACATACATATATATATGTACGTATATATATTGCGTATATCGATATATGTACATATATATATATATATACTTCTATAGATATATGTGTATATATATACATATATATACACATATATCTATATAAGTATATATATATAAGATCAAAGTGATAATTAATCTTCTCATAATTCAAAACAAAGTATTTAGGATAAAAACTTTTTATAATATCATGGGTTTCCTGTTTATTATCGGCATGAAGTATAGTTGCGTATATTTCCTTATCCCCCTTTACTCTGCTGCCTGTGAAGTTTTTCTCTTCATAGTAATCGCCGCTCTTTGCTATGTATTCTTTTACAGTTGCGGCATTTTAACCCCTTGGATATTTGGGTGAAAAATTGCAGAGCTTCTGGAATGGGTAAGGTCGAATAGCCTTTGATTTTGAGTTTCAAATTTACACGGGAATTGAAGAAGATAGTGCAGGTAGGGAGTATCGTCTTCTTGGAATTCTTGTGCAACCCTGATATAATTTGCTAGTCGAGCGGTGAACAGGGTTTTAAGTTTCAGTAAATAGGAGGGCTTCTTCTTTGGGTGAGGGACAATGGGGATAAGTGAGGCAGATGTTCTAGATGTGTATAAGAGACAGATATCATGGCATATTTGTAAATATATACTTGCACAAAGGGAGCCTCCCAAACTACATACCTATATACAAACAGACAACATATTCCACTAAGGACAGAAACTTATACACATTAGAACACTCATTATAATATTACCAAGGCTCCTTTCCTGCCACATTTCAGCAATTGATTGGTTGAAGAGTTAGTGGAGTCCACGTGATAGCCCCTGGTTGATTTGGGAGATGTGCAATGACTATTTTGCCCTCCACAAATTGCACAAGTGACGCAAATAGTGCCATTGT
Organism: Cinchona pubescens; assembly: GCA_025175665.1. Classification (NCBI taxonomy): domain Eukaryota; kingdom Viridiplantae; phylum Streptophyta; class Magnoliopsida; order Gentianales; family Rubiaceae; genus Cinchona; species Cinchona pubescens. The sequence goes on from JANKKI010000043.1 coordinate 6,517,027, forward strand.
TACATGGAGGGACTAAGGGACTTTCCTGTAGCGGAGAGTGAGTTAATGGGGACTGTAGAATTCAAATTTCAAATTTTGATTTTCAAAGGACAGTTGTGGGGCCTATGATGTGACGTAAAGCTGTTGTCCTTATCTATCCTTTTGCAGATATATTAAGAGACTATTGTCCTTCTTGTTGGGAGTAATGATGGCTTCCTAGAAGTTTCTCCATATCCGTGGTACGGGGAATATGTGAGCTGGCATACGTCTGGACTATCCGGCTAGGTCGCTTTCCACTGTTGGATCGAGATACTTACTTGGAGAGGAGGGAATTAATAGTGTTTGGCGGGGGTATTAAACTTCGAATTTTAATTTCTCAGGTATTCTTAGAAGATGCCAGGGGGTGCGACATTTCGGTTGATTATTACTCTTAGTGGGGAAATTTACAATATTCGCGATATTTTAACAGAAATTACTGTCTGTGATGGAAACATGACCACTTTGCCTGGTGGCCTTGATTAATCTACTTTAGTCATAAATCAGGCAGTTACTTTCAGCTAGTTCTGCACTTGGTTCTCAGGGGTCAGCCGGGCCAAAATAATGATCAAACTTGAGTGTTGCTAATGTCCATAAGTTAGTCCTTAGAGTAGGATAGTTAGTTGAGAATTATGTAATTGGTGGCCCTTGGTAGGCTATTTAGAAATTTGTAATTCATTAGTTGACAAAAAGACAGTTAAGAATAACAGAAATTCATTGAAAATTAATATATTGCCATGTACATTGAGAAAAAGTTACGACGTGGTAACTGCAAATAACATGCTCGATAGCTTTACTATATAAATAAGCACTGATTATTCCTAGGTTATTTAGGAATCTGAGTACAAAATGGTGGAATCTCATGGGTATCTATATATATATATGTACATATGTCTATTTTTGTATACATATATATATATATATATATATACGTATATAGATATATATACACACAAAAAAATGTATATATATATATGTTTACGGATACATGTATACACACACACACACACATATATATATATATATATATGTATAACACACATATATGTTACACACACATATATATGTCATACATATATATAAATGTATATATATATATATATATATACACACACACATACATATGTATGTATATAGATATATATACACATATGTATACACACACAGTGTCACACACACATATATATATATATATACACACACACAAAGACATATATATATATATATTTGTTTGTATACATACGTATATATGTGTGTGTACATATGCATATACGTATATACATATATTTGTACATGCATATATGTACACACACATACATACATACACACATATATGTGTATATATATATATATATATATGTATGTGTGTGTCTGCATATATACATATGTATATTTATGTATATATATGTTTGTGTATGTATGTGTGTGTATATATATACACATACACATACATACATTCATATACATACATATAAACATATTTATACATACACACATACACACACACACACACATATATATAAATAAATATATACGCTTATGTTTACATATATAGGTATATGCATACGTACATATGTATATACACGCATATATATACGTCTATGTATATGTGTATATATGCATATATACATACATACATTCATATGTATACAAATACATATACAAATATATACATATATATATATATATTTGTGTATATATTTATGTGTATATATATTTGTATGTGTGTATATATATGTGTATGTGTGTGCGTGTATATATATATATATATATCTGTACATATATATGTGTGTGTGTGTGTGTGTATATGTACATATATATATATATATATATATCTCTGTGTGTGTGTGAGTGTGCGCGCGTATATATAAATGTACATATATATATATATACACACACACACAAACATACATTTAAATGTCTAAATATCTAAATATATATATATATATATCTATAAATGTATATATATGTATATATATATATATATATTTATATGTATATATATATATATATTTATATGTATGTGTGTGTGTGTGTATATATATATATATACGCACACACACACACATATATATGTACATATATATATATACAACACACATAAATATATATACACTCATATATGTGTATATATATATATTTATATATATATGTATATCTGTGTGTGTGTGCTTGTACTCTGTATTTATATGTATAAGTATGTATACATATACTTACATATATATATATATATATAGATAGATATAGATATATACATACATCTATGTATGTATGTATGTATGTATATATATATATATTTATACACATACAAACATACATATATACATATATATATATACACACACACACACATACATACATACATATATGTATGTGTATATATATATTTTTGTGTGTGTATCTATATATACATATGTATAGATTTATTTATATTTCTATATATGTATGTATGTATATGTATGTGTGTGTGTGTATATAAGTATTGATATAGTTATCGATATAGATATAGATATGTGCACACACACTTATATATATGTATGTATGTATCTATGTGTATATATATATTTGTGTGTGTGTATATGTATATGTGTGTGTTTGTGTGTGTGTGTATATTGTTGGTGTTTGGACTCGTGTTCCTTGGCAAAGTTGAAATATGTGGGGTGAATAATTAAAATAATTAGTTCAAGAGTTATATGATATTTGAGTTCCCTTGAGAGGTTGCCAATTATTCAAAATTTATCTATTGTTCTCCTTTTGGGTTATTAATTTGGTGTTGTGTTTGTGTTTGTGTTTGTTTTGTAGGTTCTTTTTCTTGCTTGTTTTACTCCGGATTGACAAATCCGCTCAATTTGGGTTATGATAACTATGCCAAACTGGAGTTATTTTACTTTTAAACTATGACTTTTTGATAGTTTTATCCCTATTTTTAGCGTTTATTTAATAATTTTAGTGTAATTTCTTGCATTAGTTAATTTCATTTTCATTGTTTATAAATATTGAAATATTAGCATGAGTTTTTAGTTAATTTTAGTATAACTTGATTACTTATTAGATTGTGTATTTTGCAGGTTAGGAATGAAAGGGTTAAAATCAATGGTTATAGAAGCCAATGGAGCAAAATACAAAATGATTGAAAATGAAGTCTTGAGCTAGAAAGAGTTTGATGTCGCGACACCAAATTCATTTCGTATTACAGCATTAAGGCGCGTCTAGCTTAAGTGTTAGGGAAATTTTGTAATCTTTGGTTGGAGCTTGTTTAAATCCTACCTTGTAGTACACTCTAATACACATAGTATAGTTGTAGTTTGTTTTTAGATAGTTTAGTTGTAGTTTTAGAGTAGCTTAACACTCAAGTTTACTTTTTAATTAAAAGTTCTCTTTAATTTTCTCTTCAAATCTATCTTTAAATCTAGATGGGAAGTTTTAATCTTTATTAGCAAATCTTAGTGGGTTTTTAATTAGCTATAAGTAAATATAATTTTAACTTGATTTCTCTTTAAAATTCTTTCAATCCAAACTTTCTTAAATTTCAAGTTTCCGTTCTAGTTCTTTGAGTTTATGTGAATCTAAGATTTCATAGTTTAAAATCTTGATTTCCTTAATCTAATAAAAATTTATAGCTTTAGTCAATTTTCTTTGTAAGTTTCTAGAAATTCTAGTTTTATAAAAATGGAAATTTCTTTGGGTATTTGCATGTTTCCTTCATGCTTTCATTAGTCAAATTTGGTTTAGTTTCTTTCAAATTTAATTTTGTTTTAGTTAAATTAGATAAATTAGTGATATATTCAACTAGATTTCCTAGATTAGGTTTACTGGCTTTCGTAGGTGTAAATTCTACTTGCTTTCGTAGATTAGTTATTTACTTGCTTTCTTAGTTTAGATAGTAGATTTTGATGTTTGCTTAATTGTGTTTAAGCCAGTAGTTAGTGACAAACTATTAGTGATTTTGCCTAATTTGTGCAAAGATTTATAAGTCTAGTAATTGCCTTCGTCAATCGTTGTGGGAACGATACTCACTTACCACTATCTGCAAACCTACTTCGTATATTTGATAGTGTGTGGGTGATGTTTAGTGTTGATTGAGTTTTATTTTATTACTTGTAATTTGAGTTTTATTTCTAAATTCATATCACATAAAACCACTCTAATAGATATATATTGAGGTAATAGTTCCATCAAAAACACCAGCATAAGTGGAAAAATTTTCCAAAAGTATATACTATTATTTGATTAAATGGGTAAATTGTTACTGTCTTAAAGTTCCGGAGTAAAATGTTATCAATTGTAAGGGCAAAAGTTGTATTTTTATTTTTATCCTTTTTCAATCTCGTTAAAAAGCAAAAATATCGTTAATTTAGAGGGTAAAGTGTATGTATGTTTATATATATATAATTTAGGGAGGTGTATTTCATTGCCCTATCATTGAGGTGGGCGGAAGGGAAGGGAAGGGGAAGTGATGTTAAACCCAAAATTTTTTAGTTTCACTATTTTTGAAATAGCAATGACAAGGAGTCAGGAGAATCTGCTAATTTATTTAACAAAATTACTCCCTCAATCCACATTATAGTTACACTTTACCCTATTAAACTAGAATAATATATACTTTATCCCCTCTCCAAAATTTCATGATATAAATAATTATAAAAGAATGATATAGATAATTGTTTTACTCAAATGCTCCCAATTGTAGGCAAAGTTATTTACTAATTGTTCTTTTATTTGCTTTTTAATAATTCCATTAATTTTTTTAAGTTTTCTTTTTATTTCATGACTATAAGAAAAAGGACTAGTTACCTTTTGCATCCCTCAATTTGAACCCAATTCTCACTTTACACTCTAAATTTTAGTTTTAGACACTTGACACCCCGAACTCTTAATATTATCCCACTTCATTCATTTTTTTAACACCGTCTCAAAATTATCGCAATTTTGCCGTGTGCATGATAAATTCAGCAAGATGCACAACAATATTTTTGGATGCAAAAACAAAGATTCCATTAATTTGTTTGATGGCGTTAAAAAAGGAATTAAAGTGGGACAGAGAGTTAGGTATGTAACGTGTCCAAAACTATATTTCGAGGCACAAAATGAGGATCGAATATAAATTGAGGAGTGCAAAATGGAATTAGTCCTACGAAAAATTCATAAATTTTTATATTTTTGTTAATCAACTTATACATTATTTTCTTCATTTACAAAACTAAGTATAAATTTTAACAAGTACTTCTTTTTATTTTCATTCTACTTCATTGAACAAATTAGATACAAAATTAGTAAGCAAAACATCTTTTATTTAAATATATTTTATGTATGAATATCTTTGTCATTCACAATTAATGCTAGGTGCAAGAAAGAATACATTTTAACTAAATTTGTACATTTTTTCATATGATATCAAAATACATAAATTATTTCAATTATGTCTACAATGTGTCTAAGTAAAAAAAAAATTAAACGAAAGATGTTTTAATTACTTATTTTATTTTTAATATATTTAGATACTGTAAACAACAATGCACAAAAAGTAAAAGTTCTCTTTTTTCTTACATTATTTTAAAAATGAATAAAATACTATATAAATTGATTAAGAAATGTGACAATTTAAGAAATTTTCTTATTGTCAGGAAATAACAAAACAGAAAGTTCTATGAAATCATTAAAATTTAAAAATAGGAATGCAACCTTGACCACTGTTTTTGGAGGGTTTTTTTTGTTATCAGAAAAATATACATATGCACATCATTCGTTTACGGGTGTTTATATTATAGAGTCATTTAGAGGGAGTTAAGTGCATAATGTTTGGATTTACCAGGCAAAGTGCAATTAGGGTGTGATTTAAAAGGGGTAAAGTGTAATTAACTCAAAAAAAAAAAAAAAAAAAAATTAACCTTCTCTTCCCATGATTGGTGAAAGCCTAGAACTTCCGCTTATACTTTCTAAACAGGAGTAACAAATATGACCAAAATATTGAAATTTCACTTACATCTTTCTTCAAGTTTCAGAAATACAGTCATCACATTACATAAATCTCGCAAAAAAATTAATATAAATTTGCTTATATTGCTCCTTCAGATTAAGAGTTAACTGGGCAACAGCAAGCAACAAATGATAGATAACAAATGTCTTCTGCCATATATAATTTGAAGTTGGCTACAAATAAAAGAAAATGTTATTGCATTCATCACATGCAAGATTTAGTGTTCTTTGTTTTTTACAAAAATATGGTATCAAGAAGTTGTTACTCCCCAAGTTCAATACACACTGAATTTTTGTACAAGATTTTGAGGTAATTCACCTTCTGGACATCAATATCAGAACTTAAACCTCCCCTCTCCCTCCCCACCCACCACCAAAAAAAAGATATAAAAATAAAATTGAACAAATACAATATCTCGTGCATAGTTGATGCCATAAGGAAGAGCATCAATGTTTGAAATAACTCGGGATCTGCAAAAAGAAATAACCTAGTTGATGTCATGGAGTTCGAAACATGGAAAAGTTTTGAACGTGTTTTTAGAACTCGGAGAGGCTTTTTCGTATCCAATACCACAAAAAGTTTAATCGCTTTTTTTCTAATTAAAATAAATTGAACAAAAGCAAAGTAGCAAACTAATCATTGCTAACGTTTTCATCTTCTAAAATCATCAGTGCTGTTATTGATGGTTTTTATTAAATGATCATAGCCGCTATCAATTGCTTTTTTCTTTCTTTTTTGATTATTATTTTTACGATGTGAACAGATTATATAAAAGATAAAATCAAATAACTGAATGGCACTCTCGTATAACTACACAATTTCGACAGTTTTCATTGCACAGATAAATTTTTTCATAGGCAGCACAGGTCAACTTGAACATTTTAGCGTATCAATTTTGACTTGCTACAGTAACTATCCAAAAATCATAAAAAATAACATAGACACTAAAAAATACCCTTGTGTCTTGTCATACTATTTATTTTTTTCCTAAATTTATCATGTTAGTTTGTCTTCAAGACTTTTAACCATTTGATATGAAAATAAGATATACAGTAATTTCAAGAATAGATTAACGCTAAACAGGTATTGAAAATATTTTTTAAATCCTGTTTTCCTGTTAATTTCTAATTACAGGAATAGTTGTATAGATAGTGAAAATTGGCAAAGTTTGCCGTTAAACTTATTTATGATGTGGAGTGGGAAAAATCTTTCCCCATGAAAAGTCCAGAATTGTGAATAGGCAGTCGCCTTGTAAATCCCATATCTGTAAATGATCTACAGATTACTATATATAAAATCTCATTAACATTTGCAAAATAAATGAATAAATAAATAAAAGTATAAAAGTGATCCATCACATACTACCAACCATAAAACAACGTCCTTTATAAATGCCAAAAAATCCATTTATATGAGGTTTGCAAACTTCACAATTCATTATTTTCATGGAGTAGACAGCACACTAGGTTGAAGTTGTCAATGTTAAAAAGTAAAAGTCCAATATGGGTAGCTGTACTTGATTGTACAAGATTGTCCTTTTCTATAATTGACTTTACTTTTAATCTACAATTCCACTCATTTGCCTGATTGCCTTTTCTCTCGATACCACTGTACAAATAACAATTAAAATTCAGTCCATTTTTGTGTGTCTCAACAATTTTGTCATCAGGCCTCCTGTCCACTAAATAATTGCTGCAATATCACTCTCTTAACCGGTAGAATCCGATTGCTAATGCAGTTGCAACCTCCCGATAAGCTGACGTTGATGTCTAAATTAAATTGTTTATTCTTGAGTCTCTTGTATAATCTATGGTTTGCGTTGAAGGAAATGGAATATTTGTTTACGTCAAAGTCTACATCATTGAATGTTTTGAACCATGGACTTCCACAACCAACTCGTATTACAGAGCACTCAATTGTTCTTAAGAGTAAATAGTTTTAAGTTTTTATTTATTTTGTAATAACTATTTTCTTGCATGTAACGGCTCAGGTTTTGCACTATAATGAGTGGAGCAAAGAATTTCTTTGGTTTTGCATAGATTTTTATTTTTGTCGAGAAGTCTTTACTAAAAGAATTCTTTGTTTGGTTATTTTCTCTCATTTCATGATTGTGAACCATAGTAACTTTTCTTTCATTTCAGGCCTAATTTTTCAGCTAGCGTGGCGTTCCCTGTTCGCACTTCTTAGAATAGACACGATTTTATTATTGGAAATATCCGCCGGGGGATGGGGGCGGCGCACTATATGAATATGAAAATAGTAGCTTTTAAACATTAAAAATTTATGCTCAACACTTTTTACACATTTTTTTCGAACAATATAGTGCATTTTTAACTTAAACACGTTTAGCAAATTTACAAAAAAACAAAATTTTTTTTGCCAGAAGTACCAAATTTGACGAAATTGTGTGTTATTTGATTTGTTTGTATTATTATTGTTGTGGAAAAAGAAAAAATGAATAAATTGAAAAGACTGGGGGCCGTCTAAAATTCGGTTTGGGCTCATTGAAGTCTAGAATCTAATTTTCTTATACGGAAACGAAAATAGCAGTCCCAATAATATTTTTACGTAATTCCGAGTCAAACACAAGTGAAACTACCGTTAGCTAGTTAGCTTAGGTCAAAAAGGAAAAACAGCTCTAGTTAACCCCGGTTTAGTTTAGGGTTTGGGTGAAAATAAAATTAAAGGCTGTAATTTTGGCCTCCAAAATCTCAATATCACTCTCTAAATTGAAAATGTCTCAATTTGGCCGAACTTAAAAAATACTTTTTTTAATTATTTTTTATTAAAGGTACAGACCCACCTCTTCTCCTTACCTTCTAATGACCCAATCTATGACCAATAGGTCATAGTAGAAATGTCTTACCGACTAAACTATATTTCGTTGTCATATAGCTCTCTAAACTGAAAGAGTCTCAATTTGACCCTCCAAAATTGTAAAAATGTATTCGAATATAGCCATCTAAACATCTAAACGGTAAGAAGTATTTTAATATTTCTCTCCAAAGTAAAAGAGTCTCAATTTGACCATTGAAACCGAAAATTTGTTCTAATAATATGGTCCTCCATTTTTGTTTGTTTGGTTAATATTGGTTGATTTTCGTGAAGTGTAAAGGAGCGAGCCACCCATCGTTAATGGTCATTTTCATATTTTTAGGACCCTAACTATTTCTGGGATAGCTTATTTTCTAAACCAAAATATTCAAATACTTCTTTTCATTTCTACGTTGAATTGATATTTGCCTATAACAAAATATTTTTGTACACCCTTAAATATTTTTGGGCCAAATACTTAAACTAAAAGGGTTTGCAAGAATCTTTTTTTTTTTTGAGTGTGTCTTAAATCATTAACCTTCTTTCATTTATAAAGAAAATCTTTACTTTTCTCTTTTTATTTTTATCATAAGGCTTTTTCTCTATTTTTTTCCGAAGTGTATATAAAGATACTAAGTGTCTGGTTTCTTATAAATAAGAAACAGGGAATTTGATATATGGATGAAAGTAAGTTATTTATTTTTATTGTTTGAAAGAATCAAGGTTTTGAAAATTCAAAACTAACAGAGAAAAACTAAAACAGAGAAGCACGTTGAAACAATTTATTTTTAGTTTTGAGGTCTCATTAGATTTTTAGTTTGAAGAGTTACATTAAAAAAGTTATTTTAATTTGGAGGTCCAAACTCAGATGTTTTCATTTTTTAATGCCATATTAAAACACTTATTTTCCTAATTCGGAAGGCCAAAGGGAGATTGTTTATCATTTAGAGGGCATATGAAGATTTTTGCGCAATTTGAAGAACAAAAACGATTAAATTAACCCTGAATTAATTGGAAGTTTGACCTTGAGATGATCATTTTCCATACGGAAGAGCATTGGTGGTACAGGTGTGTCACATAAAATTCGACAGAAGGTGGTATATCGAAATTTTTTTTTTTCTAAAATACCCTTATTTTCAAACAATATTCCTGAAGTAATCCAGTTACATTTTATATTTCCATTATATAATTATTAGTGCCACGTAGGCTTCGAATGGGCCAAGAAAATTATGTTTGCAACACATCCATTGTAATACCCTCAAAAAAAAATATTTTAGGTAAAATAATAAATAGGGAAATGAATAAAGATTTGGGATATATTAAATATTAGAGTTTTAGTAGAAAAATAATACTAGATTAATTATCCTTATAAATCTTGAAGACTAACTTATATTATAGGAGAAATTTTAGGAATAAATTGCCTATAAATATTGCCTCTCAAAGTTTAAAAATTATGACATATTTTTCAAAAAATTCGTAAGAGAGAGAAGAAGAATTTTGATACTTTCCCAACAAACTAGTAAATTTTCTATTTATTTTAATTTTTGTAATTAATTATTTATATTATTTTAGGCTCAAATATTGTAGATTTATTAGAAATCTTTTATAGATTAATTGTGTAGATTTTTAAGGACCATCTATAAACTAGTTTATGCCTATTTATGAATTTAATTGCCATTTATTTTGGATTAAATTTGTATTTAAGTAATCTGAAATTTAAGAATATATTGTGGGTTAATAATTATTTTCATATGGAATTAATCTTGAATTTTGGTTGTATTTTTCTAGAAAGAAATAAAAAAGGGAAAATTGTTTTAAGGAAAAAAAAAAAATAAGAACAAGTAGCAGCAATAGTGCCATCTAATGGTGATCAGGATTAGTACATGACACATTTTCAATGATTGTTCTAAAAGTGCTTACGTGATAGTCCCATTAAGGGCAATTATGTAATCTAAGTATGATAAGTTAGTAGGATGTTGGCCCTGCACCACTCATGTATATTTATAAATCATAAGGGGTTTGGGAGCCAAGGTTTACACAACAATTATTCTGTTGTAATCTCTTCATATATCTATTTTCAAATTTCCTTCTCAACTTCTACTTGCTCTCTCTATTAATTTCACTGTTCATCATTGGCGTTATCTACAAGAATCAAGAATTCTCAACTTTTTTCACCTACTTACAGCAATTTCCTCTATCAGCTTTGCTTTTTAAAGGATGAAGAACCAAGGCATAAGACGAATTGCTAGAAAGATCTAGATGCAAGCAATACTCATCTTTTGCTTCAAATGATGAGGCAGAAGACATAGGAGCATCCAAGAAGCACAATAGAAGTGTATAAGATGATGTTTTGAAGTACATTGCCGATCACTTTGAGTCCTTTAGAGCTTTTGTCGAGCAGCGCGAGAATCATACTCCATCGGAGCGCTCTAATCAAGCAATTACACCGCGATACTAACAAAAACAAATTCCAGGCTGAAAACCTAGAAAAGAACCGAAAAATGTCATGAGTCCAAGTGACCTCGAGCTTCAGCCCTGGCATAAAATCATGAAGCCTCGCTCGGACGACCGATCTGTGGAATCGCACTCAGCTACTAGCAAACCAGAAAGAGTGCCAGTACACGACAGGATCAGAGCACAGTTTTCGAAAAGCACCAACCATAGAGGCACCTCCTCAGCTATTTTAAAACCGCTCGAGGAGCAGAGCCTCGAGAATAAAATTCAAGAGATCTTAAGAAAAAATAACTTGATGTTGCATGCTTCCACTCCGACAAAAATATATAGAGATCTATTTACGATCTCTATCAAGACTGAGCCACTCCCGATGCAATTTAAATTGCCTGACCTGACAGATATAAGGGTGACTCGACCCATTTAATTATCTACAATATGTGGTGGCTGTCACTAGCCTCTACAGCTCTAGTAATGCCATCCGCTTCAAATTATTTTCCACCATACTTCGAGATCCTGCGCAGAAGTGGTTTCAAGAGTTGCCTATAAACTCAATTGCGACTTTTCATAAGCTAGCAAAGTCCTTCTTGGGTCACTTCCGAAAGCAAATCAATGTTGCAAAAGGACACCTCGCACCTCATGTGTCACGCCCCAAAAACGGGACCGTAACACGCCGCGCTAATGGTACACCGGCCCAAAGCGCAAGGCACAAACGAACAGAGCAACAAACTTAACCGCAATGTAATAGAACCATCTAACCATTACTTAACTATAAAACCGAATATTTCATTTTACACAAAAAAATACGAATTACAAAATTTCTTCTTAGTACAAAAGATGTTACAACAAAAACAAAGTTCATCAATACAAAACCTATCTAATACACTAGATCTCCATAAGAGACAGGAGCTGGTTAGATGGTTCTATTATTTTGTCTCATTATACACATCTTGGAGAAAATCTAAAAGTCGCTAACGTGATGGAGAGTCAAAACGAGCACCTAATCTGAAAAATTATAAATCACGTGGGGTGAGCATAACTAGCTCAGTGGATATCATAAAAGCTCTTCAAATGGGGCCAAGCATTTCGATAAAAAGAAAACATAAACGATAATAACATTTGCGAAAACCATAGTCATGAAGCAGTTTCTAAAATGTCTCATGCCATTTAAACGTCAATAAACCATAATCATAAGTAGTTTCTAAAATGTATCATGCCATTTAAACGTCGACATGTTTATTGACGTTTAAATGGCATGAGACATTTTAGAAACTGCTTCATGACTATGGTTTTCGCAAATGTTATTATCTTTATGGCCGGAATATAATAAAATAGCATGAGTATCTTTTAGGCTCAAAGGTATGACCTACAGTACTAGTCAGATCTAGTAATTTACCACACCTACTAGTCTGACCGGGAGGTCAAGTTATCCTGTCTCAATACCCCGCTAAATAGTTCATAACAGTCATAGCAGTCACCATGGCGTCCCATGGATGACTATAGAACCGGTTCTCCCCAAATCAAACATTTCCAAACACATCCAAAATTATATACCTAGGTCACCTATGAGCCAAAACAGTTATAAAATGCTTTCATATCAAAAGAGTCGGTTCACTAATCTTTGCAAACATATCAATTGATTAACATAAAATAGCTTGGTCCCGATTTCATATGTAATAGTTCCAAAACTTGGTAAAAGTGCAGTTCCAAACATCATACACATTCTAAAATCCATCCAAACATATTTTGAAAGTCGTTAAACAAAATACAAGTGGAAGAGGGTCTATGTTACCCACCTATCAAAGCAAAAACTGCCCAAATGATCACTGAACGCGATCACCGGCGGTAGGTGGCGTGGTACCTAAAACAGATCCCCTGTCTTAGAAGAGATGTAGAAGTTAAAGAATGACTAGGGAAGCGAAACGACGCGAAACCACCTAAAACGGCGATCAACAGCTCTTTGGTCAAAAATGACCTTTTCACAATTTCTGACCAACTTCGACAAGCTAAAACCCCACCTCCGCCGGTGATTAGTTGAGTATCAAATTCGTATTACAGCTAGATTAGGAGATAATAAGCTCAATTTTCCAGAAAAACCAAAAACTTCGCCCCTCCCTAGGCTATGTGTATGTTATACTTTCCAATTCCAAGGTATTCAAGGGACCTTGGTTACAACCCAACTCAAAACAACATATTCAACCAACCAACAAAATCCATAAACGGAAAGATTCACCGGAGCAATAGCCGGGACTATATCAATAGCATTCCACAACAATCCATACCCCATAACCACTACAATTAACTCTATTACAACATTAGAGCAACAACCTATGGGTGGAATTTCTCTTTACTACCAAACTGAAATTTTTACCGATTAGCCACACGCATGATTCAAACATGCTTCCTATCCAACCCACTACCAAGGAAACACTTAAAATCATCAAAAGATCATTAAAGATCCTTCAAACATAACCAATTATCCAAATTATCCTAGTTGCGCCAAACTTCCGCTTACTTACAAAATGAAGGGAAATCAATTCCACTTGGTTTCAAGTCTCAATTCCTATCCAAACTAACCTTAAACCACTCTTAAAACATCATTATGTGCATAGGAGACATAAGCATTCATAGCATAACACTCTAGGCCACATATGGAAGACAAAACCCCAACTCATAATCTTAAAATTTGTAATCTAACCATGGAAAGTTGTTAAAAATCAACCCCAATCACTTCCCAACCTCCAAAACACTAAAAACAACCCATAACATACATAAATCAACACATATAAGGCTTCAAAGAGGGTTATTTATCAGCCATAAAGAATCCTACAAAACTTGAAATTAAAGCTTGGATCATAAAGCCCATAAGCCAAAAAGTGCTAAAATACAAAAATCTTACCTTCCAAGTGATTTCTACTTGAAATCCAAGAAAATTTTTGGGGAAAATGGAGGAAGAGGAGTTCGGCTGCTGCTAGGAAGAAATGAGGAAGAAACAACAAGAAGAAGACTTAAAAAGCTTCCAAAGTTGACCCAAATAGTACCCTAGTTGACCAAATAGTCTCCAAGTTGACTATTTGACCCAAAAACTAATTTTTTTTTTTTTGCTACTAAATTAACTATTATAAATCAGCCATCAAACAACACTCACACACCACAATGCACTAATTACACTTAATCCAACTTTTGACCCGTTTACCCGGTTCGATCTCGCAGCTTCCTCATTTGCCGAATTGAAATTTTAATAAGTTGAAGTATTTTATGACTAAAAATAATATGAAAAACATTTTAAACCAGTTAAAATCAAAGAACAAGGCTATTAAAATACTGGGTTTCACATCATGAACATCCGCCAAAAGTCTGATGAGCCTCTCAACAAGTTTGTTGATCACTTCAACAATGAAGTGGTCCAAATAAAAAACGTTGATGAGAAAATCCTGATTGCTGCTTTCTGCAGCAACATCTGACCTGGAAGTTTCATCACCAAACTGGCGAAGAGGATGCCAGATACTTACTCCGAATTGTTAGAAAGGGCATTAGAATTTATACGAGATGAGGAGTCCAACAGAACCAAGAAAGAAATGTATGATTCTCAAAAAGAGAAAAATTCAAGAACTCTGAACCCCTCACTTATCTTCTAAAAAGCCAAAAGTCGCTGACAGATTGAATTACCCAAGCAGCAGACTATTGGCAAATCAGATAGTTTATCCAAACAACAATATTGAGAGCCAACCTCCGAGGACAAGTGTTACTCCAAACTCGAATTTCACACCGTTAAACACTTCAAGATGGGAAATACTGTACCAAGTACAACATCTTGGGATCCTCAAGCCTCTTCCTCCAATGCTAAGAAACCCAATTAAAGAGACAAATCAAAATATTGTGCGTTTCATGGCCAGCATGGTCATGACACGGAGTCCTGCAATAACTTGAAGGTCGAAATAGAAAAAGCAATCCAGGAGGGGCATTTACAGCAGTTCATCAACCAAACTACCTCAGAATTTCAAAGGAATGCCAATAACAGGGCTAACCAGGTGTAGTCTCAGCAATACCCTCCTCGCTAGCAGAATCGAAATGGACAAAATAAAAATAATCCCCCAGCTCAAGATGAGCAGATCCGCATGGTTGGAGTAATAAATACTATGAAGTTGGGGGATCGGGGACTGGGGATTCCAATAAGCAAGGAAGAAATATGCGAGGTATGTACTCCTAGGCGAAGATCGGGAAAAGTGACTAAAACCATTTATGAGCTTCGAGTACACCTTGGAGGATCCTATCCCCAGTCGCATGCCTCATAATGACCTCGTGGTGATTCATGTACAAGTGGCTGTCTATGAGATGCACTGAGTGTTTGCAGACACCAAAAGCTCGGTTGACATCATCTTCTGAGAATGCACAAGGACTCATCCTTGATTAAACCTTTCAAGACTCTTTTGGTAGGCTTCATAGGGGATTCAGTCATGCCAGAATGCCAAATCATGATTCCATTGACCCTTGGAACTCTCCCAAAGCACAGGATCGAGATGACCAATTTAGTCATCGTCAAAAAGGATAGTTCCTACTACATGATCCTCGATCGACCCACGCACTATATATATCGGATCTTTCCCTCCGTGTCCCATATGGGAATCAAATTTATGTTAAGGGATGGGTCGACACTGCTGAAGGCACAGTGATTGGCAACTAGCAAGAGGCTCGGGCATGCTACATGATGTCCTTGCGGTTCCAATAACAAACCATGACCGTCGCGGTAAGGCCTTCCTACAACCTTTCAACGTTCCATCCATCTTGGGCATACCAAAAGACCTAGTGACTGACCCGAGAGAGAAAGAGAAGAAGCAGAGCCTTCAAGGAGAACACTTGAGATACTAGAGTTACCCAAGTCTAAGGGGAAAGGCAAGGCTAAGATTGAGCTGCAGGATGAGGTGCTCATTGAGGAGATACTATTGGATCCAAACATCTCGGACAGAAAGATAAAAATTTGTGCAATTTTGCCAGTAGAATTCAAAGCGCCTATATTTAGACTTCTTACTGAGTACAAGGATGTGTTCACCTGCACTGTAGAGGATATGCCTTGCATTTCTCGAGAAATTATTGAGCATAAGCTTGGAGTGGACCCATCGTATAAGCCAATCAAACAAAAAAGTGTCTCTTCGGTCTAGAGCATAAGAGCTATCTTCCTTAGCTTAGTTATCGAAATCGAGGTGGATAAGCTCTTAGCTGCAAAAATTATTAGAGAAGTGTTATATCTAACCTGGCTTTGTAATCCTGTCCCTGTTACTAAGCAAGACTCTTTATGGCGCATGTGCCAAAACTTCACTAGTCTGTAGTAAAGCCTGCTCAAAGGATAGTTACCCGTACCTTTGGATCGATACAGTAGTAGATTCTTTTGTTTGGTTTTATATTTTATATTTCTTGGATGCATTTAAAGCTTATCATCAGATATACATGGCAAAAGAAGATGAAGAGAAAACTTTCTTCATAACAGACCGAAGCACGTATTGTTATACTATGATGCCTTTCAAATTTAAAAATGTAGGAACCAAATATCAGAGGCTTGTCAATTAAGTGTTTAAATCCCAAATAGGAAGAAATATGAAGGTGTACAGAGACGATATGGTGGTAAAGAGCCGAACCTTTGAAGAGACTTTGGAAGATCTGAAAGAGACTTTCGTAACATTGAGATCTATATAGACACTCGAATGAGGCTGAACCCAAAAAAGTGTACATTTGGGGTCCCCTTGGAAAATTCCTAGGGTTTACAGTCTCTTATCGGGGAATTGAGGCAAATCCTGAAAAAGTGAAAGCTATAATTGACATGAAGAGTCTAATTTTGGTTAAGGAAGTTTAGAGACTAGTTGGAAGAATAGAGACTCTGAATCGATTCATATCCAAGTCAGCAGAAAAGAGGCTATCAATTTTTCAACTTATAAAGAATATGGAGAATTTGCAATGGAAAGAAAAAGCTCACAAGGCCTTTGAAGAGCTTAAGAAATACTTGAGTAACTTTCCAAAACTCATGTCTTCTTAAAAAAGGGAACCACTGTATATATACATTTCAATTGCAGATTTGGTAATCAGCTCAGTTCTCTTAAGGAGGATGAGCACAGCAAGCAATGCCCAATATATTTCATAAGTAAGGTGCTTTAGGGGCCAAAAAGGAATTACTTTCTCATTGAAAAAATTGCCTTACTATTGGTAATGTCAGCTCTAATGTTCAGACCATATTTTCACGGCCACAAAATAATTGTCCTAACAAACTTCCCCTTGAAAAATATATTCAGCAAACCTGATAGCTCGGGAAGGATGTTAAAATGGTCTGTTGAGCTGTTCGAATTTGACATTGAGCTCAAGTCTCGGACGACCATCAAAGTGCAAGTACTAGCGGACTTCATAGCAAAAAACTATGGATATGATAAGTTAGAATTAATCAGGACAGTGGATCTCATATAGGAGCTTCACGCTGATAGGGCTTCGTTTGAGTCCAAACTGGACCGGACATCATAATTAAGGCTCCGGAAAGGGATTACCTTACATAAGCTTTGAGGTTCGGATTTCCAAACAACAAACAATGAAACTGAATATGAGACTCTCATTTGTGGGATGAAAATGGCCCACAAAATGAGAGCTCGGACTATAAAGATACACTCTGATTCACAGCTGGCTATAAATTAGAGTTTGGGAAATATGAAGCCCGAGGCGTGATTTTAAAGAACGGTGTATTTGGCCAAGGTAAAGAGCTGGATGTCAAAATTCAAAAAAATAGACATTATCAAGGTCTCACGAGTAAAGAATACACAAGCGGATGTATTATCAAAGCTGGCCTCGGTGATATACTCGCACCTGACAAAGGAGGTATTAGTGGAAGTACGAGATTTTAGGTCTGTGGATCCAATGGACAAAATTATAGATATCTATATGGACGTCGTATGGATGGAGGCAATAATAAATTACCTCGATAGTAATAAACTTCCTGAAGATCCAGCTGAAGCCAGAAAGTTTAAGTATAGAGCCGTAAATTATATATTAATTGATGGAGTACTATACAAAAAAGCTTATTTATGTCCACTATTGAGATGCCTTGAACCCTTCGAAGCTAATTATGTTCTAAGAGAGGTCTACGAGGGCATATGCGGAAGTCATATTGGGTCGAGGAGCTTGGCTCGTAAAGTTTTACTCGTAGGGTATTATTTCGCCACTTTGCATTTGATGCAGATGCCTTAGTATCTGTCTCTGAAGTGCCATCAATGCCAAATATATGCACCTACTCCCTGAAGACCAGACTCGGATACGGTCCCTATTTAGAGCCCTTGGCCGTTCGTTTAATGGGGAATAGACATTTTGGGGCTATTACCAAAGGGAATAGGCAAGGTCATTTTTTTGGTAATAGCGATTGACAACTTAACTAAATGGATCGAAGTTGAGCCTTTAGCTTTGATATCTGGAAAGGCAATGGAAAAATTCTTTTGAAAGAATATCATTTTCCGATTCGGATGCCCTTCTATTCTCATATCTGACAATGGAAAATAATTTGAAGGGGAACATTTCAAAAGCTTTTGCTCTAACCTTGGCATAAAACAACACTTCACTTCGGTGGCACATTTGCAAGTAAATGGGCAAACAGAAATCTGCAGACGAACCCTTCTAATGGGACTCAAGACTGGCTAGAACGGGCTAATGGTGTATGGGTAGAAGAATTGCCTAGTGTCTTATGGGCATGTAGAATCATTCCCCGAATAGTCTTCCCCAATAAACACACATCTTTTAACTTGGTCTATGGTTCTGAAGCTGTAATTCTTGCTGAGATTGGCTTACCATAAGCCCAAGTAGCATTATGTGACTTGGGACAAAATGACGACGCCCTACGGACCAATTTGGATCTGCTAGAAGAATGAAGGCTAGACGCATCTCTCTGAAAAACCAAATACAAACAAGTTATGTCTCTACATTATAACCCTAGAGTTAAACATAGATACTTATGACTTGGAGACTTTGTGCTTCGAAAAAATAAAGCAAGCCGAGTTGAAGGAACAAAAAAACTAGATTCGAATTAGGAAGACCCTTATCGTGTGATAGAGGCTCAAAGATCATACTATTATAAACTCGTAGACATGAAAGGAGATATTGTTCCCAAAATGTGAAACATTGTAAACTTGAAAATATATTATCAAGTAATGTAATAAAATTCCTTTTTCATGAAAATGAGCGATTCTTGAAGAAGTGCACTAACGAGAACATCAGCATATAGGAAGGCAGTTCTTTTTCTTTCAGACCTAGTGGTCCCCCCTAAAAAAAAATCTAACCGCTCTAACCCACCGATGTGCTAAAAAGGTCCGGACCAGGTTCAATGCGAAAAGAAAGAAAAAGAAAGGAGGGTAGAGACCTAGTGGTCCCTCTCAAAGAAAATTGAATCGTTTCGACCCGCTGATGTGCTAAAGAGGTTCAGACCAGGTTCAATACGAAAAGAAAAGAAAAGATAGAAGGAAAGAGACCTAGTGGTCTCCCATCAAGAAAATCGAATCGCTTCGACCTGCCGATGTGCTAAAGAGATTCGGACCAGATTCAATACAAAAAGTTAGAAAAGAGATTGGAGGACAAAGACCTAGTGGCCCTCCCTCAAGAAAGTCAAATCGCTCCAACCCGTTGATTTTCTAAAGAGGCTCAGATCAGGTTCAAAATGAAAAGAAAGAAAAAAGATAGTAGGTTAGAGACCTACCCCTCCCTCCTCAAGAAAGTCGAATCGTTTCGACCCGCCGATGTTCTAAAGAGGTTCGAATCAGGTTGAAAATGAAAAGAAAGAAAAAAGATAGGAGGGCTGAGACCTAGTAGGCTCCCTTCAAGAAAATCGAACCACTCTGACACGCCGATGTGCTAAATTGTTTCGAATCAAGTTCAATACAAAAAGAAAAAGAAAGAAAATGATAGGAAGGTAGAGACCTAGAGGTTTCCCCTCAAGAACATCTAACTGTTTCGACCCACCAATGTACTAAAGAGGCTTGAACCAGTTCAATATAAAAAGAAAGAGAAAAGTTAGGAGGGCTGAGATCTAGTGGTTTCCCTTAGGAATGATGAACCGATCCATACCCCGAAGTCATTGGATAGGTTCAGGTCAATTTCAAGAAAAGAAAAAACATAAAGAAAAGGCAGGAGAACACAAGCACTTATGTGCAAGTGTTTCTTATTTGACTTTCAATGAGAAAATACAAGTGTTGCTCATTTGAAAATTTGCTTAAGTATTTTATGATAAACCAGCAGAATTACTATTACGAGTTTGTTAGTTTAAATGCTTGGGTACTTAGTGTATTTGGCATAGTTTTGAGGCAAGGAGACAATAATTTGAAGCAAGAAAAGAATAAAAACAAAATGAAGTGCAAAAAGCTCAAAATTTTATTAAATTGAAGAGGCCCTAGCAATTACAAAATTCATGGTTACAAAAGAGCCTAAGGTTCTACACTAGAGGATCCGGCCGATGAAGTGGAAGCTGGATTCACAAGTTCAGACTCAGCCTCAGGAGCATCGGATTCGGGCTCGGCATTCTCTGAAATTATGGCCTCAGGAGCCCCTGGGATTGGTACTCGGGCCTTGAATTGTGCTTGCAAATTGTTGATGACCTCTTCATTTACTAAGGCATCATAAGGTAGACTCTTGTATAAATCCGGATTCCTCACCAAGTGATCACACGCTATGATGAATCCCATGATGAAGACCTTCTCAGTGAATGCCTTTAGCATCGTGTCCACCTCTTTTGAAGTGACGAACATATCCTACCTCGGATCATGAGCTCCTTATCCCAAGAGAGCAAGTATTGAACTTCATTTGGGCTATTTCAGCTTTCTAAAGGATCCTCTTCACTTGATCGGCAATCTTTTTGTCTCAATTACTAATGTCAACCAGAAGGTCTTCTTTTCTATTTCAGCTTGGTGAAGCTTTTCTCTAATCCCATCCAGCTCGGTTCTTTACTCATCGTACTTCTTGCTGACCTCTATATTGTACTTCTGCTCGTTCACCTACACAGCCTCTTTTACCTTCTGGCATACTTCGGGCTTAGCATAAGCCAACTGCTGTTTCATGTAGTTTATTGTGGAGTTGAAGGGGCCTCTACCTCGGCAACAGCGGACAAAATTGTGATGGCCGAAAACACAGGAAAGAACAAGTCAAGATTTTATGAAGGGACCAAGTATACAAATTTTGAAAAGAAGAATGAAAGGGGAACAGAAGTACTTACGGACATCAAGCTAATGTACAGCTCGTCTAGCCTCTGTTGGGTATGAGCCTCTTCACATAGGCCATGTCCCGTGGCAAGGCAACAATACTTTGCTTGTTCCCGAGCCACCCTGGCTAACTGTGATCGATCATTGATATTGATCAGAGGGGTGCGTCAGAACTGAGTACTTCCCAAAGTGGAAGGGTTCAGGAGTTGGTCAATAGACATTTGAGCCCATGGGAGATCTCTTGGCCCAACCGACCTCCTCTCTTCTTCGGGACTGTACTTTCTGCCTCCTGAAAAGTTGAAAAAGGTAAAGGTTAGCTAGAGGTTAATACTGCATAGCAAAAGAAGGCATAAAAGACTTAAGAGAAACAAATCTTACCGTAGGCAGTGATGTACTGTTTGTTTAGGTGGAGATTCCTAGAAGTCTCTCCTGGTGCTATCACCATCGTACTCGAGCCTGTGGGTCTTGGTGGCAAAGGAGTTTAAGCTGGGTACTGGATGGAGAGGGACCAACCTCGGGTGCAGAAGCACTAGCGGCTTCCCTACTTCTCTTCCTGGTAGCACGGACCATTTTCGGCTCTGGTCGGGCCGCTAGTTGAATCGCCATGGCTGCGCTATTGACTATCTGATTGTCACCCAAGCCTCTCAGAGTAGACTCAACCTTTGATGTAAGGTCGACTGCTGATCCTGGAGTGGCACAGACCTCGGAGTGGTGCACTAGCCTAGGTGGCGGTTATTGTAGCAGATGAAGAACCGCTAATAGAGGACGGCGTAGGTTGACTAGAGGAACTGGCACCAGTCATTGGGGTAGTTGACACTAGTCCTATTAGCAACGCACCAAGCTCTGCAAAATAAAAAGTCCTTCAGTTTCGTTGTGAAGAAGAAAAAAGAAAGAAGAGAGAGAAGAGACAAAGGCAAAAAACTTTTTACAACCTTTATGAGGATCGTAGTCCTTAGGAGTCTTATGAAAAGGAAACAGTCCAGTCTAGGCTATGATATTATTAGAAAGGATGGTCGATGCTTGTGGAAGTTTATTTTAAGGTTGAACTCGATGAACCTCTTAACGTCATTGGAGTTCTGAGGAGAGGCATTTTTTGCCTTTAAGTTTTCTTTAACGGGGTTCTGGGAACAGACCTCAAGGCATAGGAAGATCTAAATAACAAACACAGAAAAAAAACTTCTTCCACTCATGAATGGATGAAGGGTTCTCCAAGGTGAGCTGTTTGCCGGAACTCGGGGGGAGACGTAAAAAAACCCCTTCATGGGGGAAAGCTTTAGCATCAACCTAAACGTGTCTAAGGAGAGGGGAATGTCATATAATTTACAAAGGAAAGAAAACCCAACAATGAGCCAGATGGCATTGGGGGTCAGTTGGGATACGCTGATATCCCAATGATAAAAAACTTGAATTAGAAGGGGATCTACGGAGAGCCTCACCCCTGCCTCGAGTTGCTTCTGGCAAACAATTAAGTAACCAGGATATGGCAAGTGACCTTGATCCCCGGGGTAGGAAATTTGATATGTAAATTCTTAGGGAATTAGTATCTATCCCTAAGAATTTTAATGTCTTTGGGTCCGAGAATGTTCGGGGTATTTAGGGTTTGAAGGTCGGAGTAGTAGTTATGAAGAGGTTCAGCTGAGGAAGGAATTGGATGAAAAATTCAAGGAAACTCCAGCAAGGAGGGCTTCGTTAAAGGGGTTAAGCAATCTATGAGTCTCATTCATGGGGAAGGGGTTGAGGAGTTCTGATGAAGGAGGAAAGAGTGAATGTACCAGCCATTTCTCTTGGTTGAATACGACAAAAACTTGAAAACTTAGGCTTTGCCGGAAAAGAGCAGGAAACGGTGTTCGGCTGGAAAACATACCGTGATGGCTGGAAAAAGAATTTGTAGAACAAACAGGAATGTTTTTAAGCAAAACAAGGATAAAGACTGCACGGAAGGATGTTTGCTCAGAAAAGGGGAAGGAGCGCACGGAGAAGAGGGGGAGAAGAATTTTACAGAAGGAGAATTTTTGCAATGGCAAAGGAAAGTGAAAGACGAAAAGTAAAAAAGTGAGATTTAAGGAAGAAGGGGTGTATAAATAGGGGGAAAATGAAAATTTTCTACTTGAAAATTGGGGGTAAAACGAAAAGTTAAAGGACGCTTTGGGAATTAAGCAAAAATAATTCAAAATAAGGATGTCTTTTGACAAGAAGCAATAAAAGCGGGTGAAGAAAATGAAGCGCTGTGCAATAAATGCATTAATGTCACAGTATGGGGAATATAATAATGGTGCATGGGGACTCGGTGAGTCGTAGGTATTACAGTGGAGTAATCATTACGGAATAGCAGGCTATATGGGGAAACTCGCCACTATGGGAAAACAAAAATTGTTTTGGGTTCCGTATTGAGTGGTTCAGAAAAGTTTGGGGCTCGTACATGTCTCGGCTCGGGGAATATGCTCCTCAGTTTGGCACATCATAGCAACGTGGGCGGGCTTCGGCATCATGACCTAGGAAAAATTGCAGGGGACTTCTTTTGGTCATCATTGGTTCGGCCTAGACCCCAAGATTCGACACCAAGCCAAGGGGACTATTGATGGTGCTCAGGATTAGTACATGACACATTTCCAATGATTGTTCTAGAAGTGTTTATGTGGCATGTCCATTAAGGGAAGTTATGTGCGCTTAATTTAAGCATGATTAAGATAGTAGGATATTGGCCTTGCAACCCCAATGTGTATTCATAAATAAGGGGTTTGGGTGCCAAAGTCCACACAACAATTATTCTCCTGTAATCTCTTCACAAATCTATTCTCAAATTTTCTCCTCAACTCTCTACTTTCTTTCTCTGCCAATTTCACTCGTCATCACTGTCTCAGGAAGACAACGAAGATTGTGATGATTTGTCATCTTTATCGTTTAGTCCTTTAGATTTTGCAATATTTTTACTAAGGCCTAATAAGTTATAAAGGGGGACGGATTAAGTTCTTATGAACTTTAAGAATTAAATATTTATCCAAAATGGTTTTAAGTGGTCAAACTTAGTCTAGAGCTCTCTAAAATTATGTTTTCACCCCTAAAGTTTCTAGAAAGTTATACAATAGCCCAAAAGTTTTAAGAAAATTATACTAAAACCACAAAAATATTTTACAAATTATAAGAAAACCCTCAAATGTTTCTTATAAAGTTAAGATCCTTAATATAGAGCCACTCATTATTTTATATAGTTACATGAAAATGCAAAAGTTTTCTGAAAGTTTCAAAAATGGCCGTAAAGTTTCTAAAGATTTGTAGTAATAAAATGAAAGTTATTTTGCTGTAGAAATTGATATGACTAAACTTGTGAAAGGTTTAATTAAATTGTTTTGACAAATTTAAAAGATTATATTATTACTTTTATGCAAACTAAAGTATTTTTCACACTTTGATGTTACTAATAAATCGTAAAGAAGTATATTAAGTGGTAAACCAATCATGGTCCTTAGAAATTTACAAAAAGGCTATATAGAGTAGGAATAAGGGATTATTAAGAGTTCATTAATGATAGAATATTGTGATTTCTTATAGGAAAATATCAATGTCACCATTAAGTATGATTGTCGAGCTCATTCGAGGTAGGTGCTGCTTACTCTCTGAATTTTCAAATTTTTTTTTATGAATTATGATGTTTCCAAAATATTTTATGAATTCACATGATTTCCAAAGTTGTTTTGTATAGTTACATGTCATTACAAAATGGGTTATTTTTGCTATAAAAATCAAGATCATGTATGGCTATTTGACTTGGTTTGATTTAAAGTTACAAAAAAAATGTGATACACGCATGATTTTGAATATGTGTGATATGTGTGTGATGTATGGTTAAAACATTAATGAACAAGGGTTCTAAATGAACATGAGATAGTCGGTAGGTATTATAGTCCTGAACTCTCTGATTAATTATGATTATAATTATAAAAATAATCGTGATTGTAATAATGATAATGATAATGACAATGACAATGACAATGATTAGAGAAACTATCATGTGGTAACCGGAAACTTCTGGACAATCTTTTCTAATGATGTCAATCACTAGACTGAGTACTCAGTAGTCGATGATTGTATGGTTAGTTTTGAACCCTTTTTGATACGTGATTGTATGATTTAACAATGATTTTATGATTATTAAAATGATTACTTGATGCATATGATTAAGAAAATTACTGATCATCAATGATAAATGACTTGCATATAATTATAATATATTCCCAAATTTTTAAAGCATGCAATAACAAATTTATGAATGTAAAAAATATGGTTTGGGAAAAATGATTTCCTCAAAAGCATGAGCATGTAATAGTGTGACATGATTGTGAAAGGTATATATATGTGTAACTACATGATCCAGTAGAAAGTACATGCTATCTACTTGGTGACACATTCCTTATATTTTACAGATGATGTGTACGAGTACGCCATCTTAGAGGACGAAGCTTATATGCACTCGGGCAAGGAAAACCGTAAAGATTGTTTAGTGGTTTGCACTTTAGAACTTTATTAAATGTAATAAGTGCCGCACTATTTTCGTTATCATTTATAAATAGACATTTCCACTTTTATTATTAATGTTTGAAGTTCATTGACGTGTGATTGGTGCCTTGTATTCATGTAAGTATGGTTTCCTGTATACGGTAAATGATACGTGTCTGGAAAGAATGGGTCTGGGGCATGACATTCCATTTAAATGGTATCAGAGTTCAGGTTATGATTTCTGCAGTCTGTCTTAGGATAATACTTAAGATACTGGTCTGTGAGTCTTAAAAGGAACCAAGATGAGTCAGAAGTATAGAACATGGAATATTAAGTGATTTTGATACAATAGAAATGTGTAAGAATCATAGCACATAGATTTTGACTTAAGTTAAGGAGGAAATAAATGTACTCTCATGATATTGATCGTTGATGGATTTGGGAGTTGGAACTATGTTATTGAATGAAAAGTTATAGTCAAGCTACTAGAGCTATATGAGTATTAACGTACTAAGCCTATTGGATTATATTAATAAGAGATTAAGCTTTGACACGAGTTATGACTAAATAAGATGTGAGAAAGGATTTTGGACTCCTTTGGTAAAAGAAAAATAAAAATTAAAAAGAATTGCTATACCGTTAATGAATTATTGAAATTGGTCCGACGACCCTTGTTTTGATAGTGATTATTTTTGGATTACTACGAGCACACAGAATACACATCTTTGTAGTTTTGATAAGTTGGAAAACTAACCCTTGAATATTTGGTGTAGGAAATGGCACGCCAAACTAGATCAAGAACCAACAACTCTGAGGCCAATACCAACATTCTGAGGCAAATATAGGCAGCCGAAATAACATAGGAGGTGTACCAGGAGGAAGTAGTAGTGCAAGTGCAAACCCTACTTTCAATTATGGATCTGGAGTAGGAAACAACGTGATCCCTATGATTGTACCTGCTGAGTTTATTACTTCCATAACTAATATGGCTCAAGCTATGCAAGGGCATTTGCAACTGCAAGCTCAAGCAGCTCAAGTTAGTGCACAAATATAAATTGGAACTCACGTTTACTATGAGAGCATAAAAAAGGTACATGTGCCTACCTTTAATAGACAACTAGATTCGGATAAGACCGAGAAGTGGCTCGGTGATGTAGAAAATAATTTTGAGTTTTTACAAGTACGAATGAAAAATGAAGCAGCTAGTGATTAAACCATTCTGGGTTGGGGAGGCAGAAAAGTGGTGGCTACGGTTCAAGTAACTATTGCACCCCCTATCGATTAGACTAAATTTAGGATGGCATTCCTAAGTCATTTCTTTCTTCCAGCTGCGTGTAATCGAAAAATAGAGGAGTATGATGCCCTTAAGCATACATCGGATATGTCCATTGTGCAATATGGTAATAAGTTTAATACTTCAGGACATTTTGTACCCACTATCATAGAAAACAAAGAATTGAAAATGGTTAGGTTTAGACATAGGTTGAAAAGTCGTATGCAGTCTACGATTTCTAGTGCCAACACTCATAGCTATGATGAATTATTCAATACTTGTTTTAGAGAAGAGGCTAATATGAAGAGACTTGATGAAAAGAATAATGGAAAGAAGGCTCAAACCATTGAAGGGCTGATAGTGGCAGGAATGAACGTGTTTGGAAAACTCGTGAGGGTATTTAAGAGGAAGCGTGGATCACCACTGCCATTGAGAATTGAAGGGAACAATAATAAAGCTCCTGTGAATGCAACCATTGCCACAAGTGCCGTTGTGGAGAATATTGGCCAAAGACCAGAATGTACTTTAAATGTGGTCAAGTTGGACATCGTCCATGGGAGCGTCAAAATAGAAAGGGCAATATTAGAATAGACGTGGAGACAAGAAAGGTACCACCTAAGGCTAATGCTAGAGTTTACTGCATGAATGAGTATGAGGCTAAAGATTTGGATAATGTTAGAAAAAGTACGTTACCAGTTAATTTCTTGCCTAAGTACATGTTACGTGAATGTGGTTTAAGAGAATGAGACTTGTGCTGCTAGAAGATAATTGATTTATGTGGATAACTTGATTGGGATGCCTAAGTTTTGAGAACGAAACTTTTTATAAGAGGGGTAGAATGTAATACCTGCAAATTTTTAGGAAAAATAATAAATAGGGAAATAAATAAATATTTGGGATATATTAAAGATTAGAATTTTAGTAGGAAAATAATACTAGAGCAATTATCCTTGTGAATCTTGGAGACATACAATAGCCTATATTATAGGAGAATTTTAAGAATAAATTGCCTATAAATATTGGCTCTTAGGGTTGAAAAACTACGACAAATTTTTCAAAAAATTCGTAGAAGGGTGAAGAAGAATTTTTTTTCCCCACAAACTACCAAGTTATCTTTTTATTTTAATTTTTGTAATTAATTATTTATATTTGTTTAGGCTCAAATATTTTAGATTTATTATAAATCTTTTATAGATTAATTGTTTAGATTTTTAGGGACCATGTATAAACTAATTTATGTCTATTTATGAATTTAATTGTCATTTAATTTGGAGTATTTTTGTATTTAAGTAATCTGAAATTTAAGAATATATTGTGGGTTAATAATTATTTTTATATGTAATTAATATGGAATTAATCTTGAATTTTAAAAGTATTTTTTTGCAATGAAATAAAAAGGGAAAATTGTTTTAAGGAAAAAAAAGAAAGATGAACAAATTGTAGTAGTATTGCCGTCTCTAGAAGACGACGAAGATGGTGATGATTTGTCATCTTTACAGTTTAGTGGTTTGGATATTGCAATATTTTTATGAAGGCCCAATAACTTTTAAAGGGGGACAAATTAAGTCCTTATGAATTTTTAAGATTTAGATATTTATCCCGAATGGCTTTAAGTGGTCAAACTTAGTCCAGACCTCTCTAAAATTATGTTTTGACCCCCTAAAGTTTTTGAAAAATTATATAGTGGCTCGAAAGTTTTAAGAAATTATATTAAAGTCTCAAAAATATTTTACAAATTATAGGAAAGCCCTTAAATATTTTTTCTAAAGTTATATAGAGCCACTTATTGCTTTATATAGTTATATGAAAACCCCAAAAATTTTCTAAAAGTTTCAAAAATGACCCTAGAGTTTCTAGAGATTTGAAGTAAAAATTTGAAAGTTATTTTGCTATAGAAATTGATTTGACTAAACATTTGAAAGGTTTAATTAAATTGTTTTGACATGTTTAAAAGATTATATTATTACTTTTATGCAAACTGACAACTTAAAAGTATTTTTCACACTTTTATGTCACTAATCGTAAAGAAATATATTAAGTGGTAAACTAATCATGGTCCCTAGAAATTTACAATAAGGCTATACAGAGTAGGAATAAGTGATTATTAAGAGTTTACTAATGATATAATATTGTGATTTCTTATAGGAAAATATCAACGTAAATATTAAGTACGATTATTGAGTTCATTCGAGGTAGGTGGTTCTTACCCTATGAATTTTCAAATTTGTTTTATGAATTTAGATGTTTCCAAAATATTTTATGAATTCACATGATTTCCAACGTTGTTTTATAAAGTAACATGTCTTTACAACATGGGTTATTTTTGCTATAAAAATTTTGATCATGTATGGCTATTTGACTTGGTTGGATTTAAAGTTATAAAAAAACTGTGATACATGCATGATTTTAAAAATGTATGGTATGTGTCTGATGTATGGGTAGAACATTAATGAACATGGGCTCTAAATTAACATAAGATAGTCGATAGTGTATTATAGTCCTGAACTTTTTGATTAATTATGATTATGATTATGAAAATAATCATAATTTTAATAATGATAATGATAATGACAAAGATAATGACAATGATTAGAGAAACCATCAGGTGATAACCAGAAACTTCTAGACAACTTTTTATAGTGAGGTTAATCACTAGGCTGAGTATTCAGTAGCCGATGATTGCATGGTTAATTTTGAGTCTCTTATGATAAATGAATTCATGATTCAACAATGATTTTATGATTATGAAAATGATTACTGATGCATATGATTATGAAATTTATCAATGAAAAATGACTAGCGTATAATTATAATATATTACTGAATATTTAAAACATGCAATAACAATTTTATGAATGTAAAGAATATGGTATGGAAAAAATGATTTCCTTGAAAGCATAAGCATGTGATAGTGTGACATGATTCTAAAAAGTATATATATATAAATAACTACATGATCCAGCAGGGAGTAAATGCTATCTACTAGGCGACTAGTACATCTTCTACTAATCTTGGCTTGCACCATTCCGTTTGTTTTTGTATAGATAACGAGTATGAGTACGCCATCTTAGAGGATGAAACTTTTATGCACTCGGACAAGGAAGACCGTAAAGATTGTTTAGTGGTAAATTTTGATAGAGTTAAAAGACATTGAAATAAATTGAGCATGCGTGCTTGTGACGTTATTTAGTAGTTTGCATTTTAGCATTTATTAAATGGAATACGTGATGCACTATTTTGGTTATCATTTATAAATCAATATTTCCTCTATTATAATTAATGTTTGAAGTTTATTGACATGTGATTAATGCCTTGTATTAATGTAAGTATAGTTTTACGGATAAGGCGAATGACACGTGTTTGGAAAGTGCAGGTCAAGTGCTTGACATCCATTCTTCTGGTCATTTTACTTGCCCATTCTACTTTATTTTTGTGAGATCTTCCATTTAACCATAGGTAAAGAGTCATCTTAAGTGGCTTTGAAAAACCCTAAAAGTATACGGTTGCATATAATGAATTTCAAAGATATATAGGAAAGCATTTTCTTTGTTCTAATCTACTACTATTTTGATGAGAAAAGTTTAATGGAATTTGGATGTATTTCCATCTGAATTATAAATTTTGAAATTTGAATAGCTATGTTTGTATTATCTTGTTATCTAAACATATGAATGGTATTGAATACTTTGTGGTTAAACTAAGTTACATGGATTAGTTAATCCATCTAGCAAATTTTCTTATATTTTAGAATGTATTAGTTGAGGTGACAAATTTTAAAGCTAAATGCAAGTAAAGGAAATTTGGATTTCAGATTTACATGATA
The DNA here is from genome assembly GCA_025175665.1 of Cinchona pubescens. Lineage (NCBI taxonomy): Eukaryota > Viridiplantae > Streptophyta > Magnoliopsida > Gentianales > Rubiaceae > Cinchona > Cinchona pubescens. The sequence goes on from JANKKI010000043.1 coordinate 6,548,082, forward strand.
TTTCTTGAACCCCAAAAATAAAAAATATACCAATCCTGATTATTCTATGCGTAAACAATTTCTTTCCCAAATTGTTTTGGCACTGTGTGATCCAATAAAACTACACGTATTTTCATTAGAATCTTAACCAATAATATTTTCGTGCATCTTTTTTCTTTTATAAAGATCTTTTTAGATTTATTCTCTATGTTGTAGTTCAACTACTCAATTAAAGAGAGCTGGCCTGTTGTTCAATATTTATTCGATTATTCCTTCTTGTGGAAATTCAATTTTTAAAATTATCATTTCGCTAAGAGTAATTCAATTTACAAATGCAGTTTTATTATTTTGGTTGGACATAGAGACCCTTCCAGCTATATGATCTTGACTGTAACTCTCCTATGTGGATTTTAGATTTATGGTTTCATTAATACTAGTGGAAAAGGTACACTTAGTGTGTGTGCTGATTTAACAAAAAAATATTTAAGAAAAAAAAAAGTTATTGAAAGTTATAATAGGTTAATGATTTATTTTAATAGGTTTGAAGGTAATAATAAAAATGTATAAAATGACACACATTAGCTCCTTGCTTTTGGTTTATATATGATATTCATAGATATTGTAAATAAGAAGTTTGTGAATTTTGATACCCATAACAATACTTTCATCAGATCAAAGAAAGTTTGGTAGTTGTGGGCTGTTAACCCAAGTAATAGGAATCAACCAACCGTGCGCTTCACAACCAGTTAGTAGTCTACCAACATTATACAAGGAATATAATTGAAAACTACATTATTTTGGGAATTATTTTTCAAAACAAAGTCAATTTGGCTAACCTCTCGGTTTCATTGTTCCATGTAAAATTTTCTTATTAGAAGAATTTTTTTTTTAAGAAAGTTCTACCGTTCTCTTTTGAGGGAATCATGCCTTCTAAATCATTAATATTATACTCTATAACTCTTTAAAATATAATAAAAAGGTAAAAATTGAAGTATTAGTAGCACCACACAATGTAATTTTCAACATTATAGATACTACTTATAATTGTGGGATAGATTTTATTTTAACGATTGGGTGTCTAAAATGTAAGAGTTATGGCCAGGATAAAATTTAGGAATGAAAAACAAACTTATAAAGAAGCTTGTAAATTATTGGAAAATGACAATCTCTAATCTTCCTATTTTCCTTCAAATAATTTATAGTTCATACTTATCATTTTTATTATGCAAGTACTGTGTTAGATTCGAGAAAAAAGAAAAGAGCAAGAAGTAAATATATTTTCGTTTGGATAGGGGTATTATTTATTTTTATTCGAATAATATTGTAATCATTTGTCAAAATATTTTTTCAACTACCTTATTATCTCACATATATCACATCTTTACACTTGTCACCATAATTATTTCAAATATAATTAAAAAATAATAACTGTTCAAACGAATTCAGTTAGATATGTTTTTTTTCTCATTAGACTCTTAATAATTATTTGGTCAATTTCTTATTCCGTCTTTTTATTCAATCATTATTTGACCATTATTTTTACTATTCATTATGTGTCTTGTTCAATTTAAAAATAACGCAAATTCATTATTTGTCTGATTCAATTTCCCTCTAATAATTTATTATTTTCACTATTCATTACTTTTTCTATTCACACTAACTACTCATTATTTTAACTATTCATATACATTTGTTTTACATATTATTTATACTATTTATCCATGAGTGCAACTAATTTATTACCAATTTACGTGCAATCTAAAATTTTGGACGAGAAGCATTTTAGTGTGTAATCGAAATAAATTCATATGAATGCTTTTCTTATCAAATTATTCGTAAAAGAGGTTCAGATTTAAAATCTGTACATGGGACCGGCCAAGTTGAAAAATCTTTCACATGCAGCCGATGCCATAACCCCCCTCAACCAACCACCACAAATCCCACCTCCACCCTCCATCCTACCACCATACACCTTCCCCCACCAGTCGATTTGCACCCCTCAATCCACCACCTACCTTTCCCCTAGGCTCCCAATCCCATTCTACTACCCTACTCTCTCCTTCGCTACTCAATTTACCATCCTTCCCCTACCCTATACCATTACCCACCCATCTTGCTACCCCAACCTTTTCCCCTACTCGGACAGATATGAACCATTCCCTGATCCACTTCCCACCATCATGTCCACTATAATCCCGCCACCCTTAGCTCCCTCCACCTACTCGATCTACTTCCCACCAGTGGGAAAAAAAAGTGCCGCTACTCCAACCCCATTCCCTACCATGATATTTTTTCCTAAATCCAAATCCACCTTTCCTAAACCCTTTCCATTCTATCCCGCCACCCATCTCCACCTCCTCTACCACCATCCAACCATTCCATACCATTTTTTTCAATATATTATTTTCTTATTTTTTTATTTTTAAATAATTCTCTTATTGCTTTCCCTTTTTATTCAGTATTTTTATTTTTATTATGATTTTTTCGTTTTTATTTCATCTACAAAATATTCTTCTTACTTTTATTCTTATTTCTTTTCTGTTTTTCCTTTTTTTTTTTTCCATTCAATCTATACATTTTTCTTTTCTCTTTTAAAATTTTGCTTTTTTTTTTTTAATTTCCAACTGTTATGATTTTTTTTAAAAAAAAAGATATAATTGTTAATACGGAGCAAAGAATACAAAGAATATAACTGACTAAATCAACAGTTCTATTAGTGAAGTGTTTTCCATCTCATAGATACTTAAATCAAAAGTACAAGGGGCTAATTTTAGTTTTTTAAACTATAAGGGAGATATGTGCCAAACGGACAAACTACGGGATTGTAAGTGTAATTTATCCTTTTTCAGTTATGTTTATATAATTACCTATTCGAAATAAAGTTTCATTTTATTTCGTTTGAAAATGATTATTCTATTTTTAGGGAAATGATATCCCATATCCAAACGATTTATTCTATTTTTGTCGGAATAATATCCTGTATTCAAACACTTATTTTTTTAAAATTTTATTTGGTCAAAACAATTCTACAAAACAACTAATCTTTTTGACTTAATAATTATTTCAAATAATACCCAAATAATACATATCCAAATCATTTATGTAATCACAAAGCAAAATCTTTGCGCTAAAAATTGTGAGTGAAAACTGGTAGTTGATAATGCCATAATAGTCAAGTTTCTGTTTTATGTACAGGAAAAATGACTAATTTGATCACTCATCTTTAGGGTATCAATGAATTTAGTTCCTTATCTATTACTGCAGTCCAATTTGATCTAACCTTATCTTATATAAAGAATTAACCAATCTAAGGTTTATGATGAAAATTATGGATAAATTAATGTCCAAGCCACGTGATAATTAGGTGATTGTTAACTTGCAATAGATGTGTTGTTAATGACTTTGTTGTTCTGTGCACAGTATTCCATCACAAGCCTTAAATTAATTTTTTTTTCAAGGATGAGGGACTAAATTGGTCTTTTTGATAAATAATGGATCAAACTGATCAATACCCTAAAGATAAGGTACCAAATTGATCTTTTTCCCTTTGTGTAAATATGGTATAAAGCTCTAATTGAATTAACACTTTTTTCAAAACTGCTTATAACTTTTATGAAATTAAAAATCACTTTTTTTTAAAGAATTTGTTGACATAAATTGAAAAAAAAAAATTGCTTTTCACATTTATATAAGTTAAAAGTTGTTTTAAATAAGAACTCTATAACGGTAAAATTTATTTTGGTTATTGAACAATTATTAAACATTCTAGTAGTTGTTTAAGAATTAATAGGAGGCTCTCATTTGGAAAAATATGACCTTTCTATTTTTAATAAAGTGGGTCATTCATTGTAAACAAATTCTGTTAGTTATTTAATAATATGTCACTAATTATTCAACGATAACTATAAACTTTGTCATAATTCAGAAATAATTGATAACAGTCCATTTATGCCCCTTATAATAAAAACCGTAAACAGACTATACATATATCGTCAACACCCCCTCCAAAATATCCCACTAAAAATTCAACAAAAAGAAACGAAAAGTGAATCTACATCATACCCATAATTTTACAAAAGATTAAAAGTAGAACAGTTTAGAAATTATGCTAGATGACTCATAGAATAAAAAGATTTATGGTATAAAAAAGAAATTAAATTTTGTTTTAATCAAATTTAATAACGATTATTTGTTTTACCAGGACACATAAATATTGAAAGACAAACCAGTGAATAAACTCTATTAAGTAAATTGTCACTAAATTTTGATTAAATTATATTGTGCAAATCAGATGAACTAAGGAAAGAGAGCTATAATTATTAATTGGGTAAACATTCAGGGATTGGGGGGGAAGGATCGATAGTGGAGGAGGTTGTTGACCAAGAAGATGTGTTGATGAGGATTGAGGACTACTATGAGTCGAGTCAGGGTCTCAGCGAAGTGACGTGTTCATTGACTTTGTCAAAGTCAATGTCAATCAGTATCCGACAATAAATGTGCTCTCCTCAGCTACCAAAGCCCATTAATGTTGACTGCTCGATCTAGTGACTTCATGGATATGCTTGGATGATATCCAAATATAATTTTTTTTTATGGGACAAATCATATATACAACCAATGTAAATAGCAATGGAAAATAGAATAAATTGGTTTGCTTTTTGTTTTTGTATGGTAGAAACTGTGAATGATTTGTTATACGATGTGAAGGAAAAAATCTACCTACTTAAAATACTGAGGGAAAATCGTTAAATTAGCTCCCGCATGTGAATTTTGATTTCGGGTTAATTGCACTTCTTAAAATTTAATAGCATTATTAAGAATTTGATAACTAATGTTATCTTTTAGACACTAAACTCTTTGGATTGACAATCAATTTTAATACCGTTTTAAGTTTTGACTACATAGACAAATATACCTCTTAATTTATTACACTTTACTCTTTAAACTTTATTATCACTAAAATTTTCGTCCCTAATATTTTGTTTTGAGTAGATAATCCCACTTATTATGTGAAGTAAATGTCTTGATCATTTTATTCCTATTCTATCTATTTTTTTTTTTTTTTACCTCCATTTGCTCTTCATAGGTACTACTGCCATCACCACCACTAGTAAAAATAAAGCAAATAACCTAAAACCTCACTCAACTGTACAAGAGTTGTTAATTTGGTCACTTAATTATTTTAGTAATCTAAATGATCACTCAAAAAATGTATTGTCTAAGACATTCAGTCTATTTTGACCATTAATGCTCCGTTGGTAAGCAAAATGACTTTCATGTGATTATTTTAGTGGATAAAAGTGTCAAACAACAGGTAAAAAATTAATGAATGACCATGAGCGTACACCCCTTCTGCACCAAATCTCTACCACTTTGACCAGATCCTCCACCTCCACGTTTTCCACCTGTGGACTTCCAAATCTTCCACCATGAATTGATTCTCAATCACCACCTCCACCTCTACTCCCCTTCTGCACCAGAATCCTTCTTACAAATGAAATCATTTAGCAATTGACATCCTTATTGCTGGCAATTGACATCCTTAGTCTTTTATTTTCCGAAACATCTTGACGATTGACATCAAAATAGTGTTCACCAAAATGCAGTCATGAAGATATGGATATAACATGTCCTTTTTTAATTAAACCTTTTGGTCTATGGAGCTCTTATCTTATTGAATTTGTTTTGCTTATGGTACACAATAGTAGCTCGAGACAATACTCCGCTCAAATTTTCATTTTTAACTCTATCAATTTCCCAAACTTCTAAAACAAAAATAAAATAATTGTACAACAGAGTTTAATAAAAGAAATGGGATCAATAAATTTGGGGGAAATAGCAGATGTCTTTTATCCACAACATTTCCCGAAGGCAAAGAAAAAAAAAAAAAAAAACAGAAAGGAGAGAAGATCCATGGTGTGTGCAGGTGTGTGAACGGAGATGGTGGTGGTGGTAGTGACAGTCAGTGACGGGAGGAGGAGAAGGCTATTAGCCTTTTAAAAATTCTTTTGTCATGGTAGCTATTAGCCTTTTAAAAATTTTGGGCAATTTTACACTTTTAAAAAGTCACGTGATAGTCATATAACTCATCAAATGGATAATTTAACAGACAAAATAAACACAGTGATCTCGAAAATGCATTTTTAGAAGTTGGATAACTATTTAAGCCATCAAAATGGTTGAATGGCCAAATCAACATTCCACAAATAGTTGAGTGACCTTTTAGACCGTTTACTCATAAAAATAATGCACTTTATTATTATTTTTCTTTTTTAATTTTTTTTATTCTGGTTGGCCCAAATAATTTTAACGATAAAATTGATTTAAATGAAGTTCAATTCTTTAAAATTATTTGGGCCACTTAGATGTAAAAAATTCTTTTAAAGAAGAGCAAAGTAAGTACATTAATTTTTTGTTGTTGATTGTGATAGTGACCGTTCTTATTGGAGGGATGGGGAGCAAGCTATTTTAAAAAAATAGAATTAAATTATCAAAATACCGAGTTGACATAACTAGTGGAGTCAAGTGCTCAAAATATAATGATAGACACTAAAATACTACTGTCAATAAAGTTTAAGAGTGTAAAGTATAATTAACCCATAAAAATTGTAATAGAATAGGAGTAAAATGGTCACAATATTTAACTTGCTTAATGGAAGGATTTTAGTGCTTCGAAGATTATGTTAGGGATTAAAATGTTAGTGACATTAAAGTTTAAGAGAGTAAAGTATAATTAAACCTTTGTTTTATTAGTCTCTCATATTCAAAATGATTAATTTTAGTTCTTTATAATTTGAAAAGTATAAGTTTGGTCCCCAACTAAACGTCGATCAGTATTTTGAGTAATAGAAAAGTACTTGTGTTAGTCACGTGTTCAAATTTAAACGTGTGGATGATGTTTTGAATGACGAATCTTGGATTTTGGCTATGCAAGAAGAACTTAGTCAATTCGAGAAAAATGATGTGTGGACTTTAGTTGATAGACCCTCAATTCATCCCGTGATAGGAACAAAATGAGTTTTTAATAACAAATTAAATGATAAAGGCTAGATAATTAGAAATAAAGCTAGATTTGTTGCAAAGGGATATGTTCAAGAAGAAGGAATTGATTTTGATGAAACATTTGTACTAGTGTATTGTTGCAAAACTATCCGAAAGAAAACATTCCCTGTTAAGCATTAAATCTTTCACACACAATACACCATCCGATGTGTGAACCTTTCTGATTCGGACGATGGAATGGATGCAAGCTCGGCCGTCCGGTCGGCATCCTCTGCTCACTTATATTTAAGATCGGACGATGGGTTGGACGCACAACAATAACATCGGACGTCCGAAACCTATAACATCGGCTAGTTTTTGAGCATTTTTTATTGAGCCATTAGGAGGTGGTTACAACCCAATTTATTACACCTATAAATACCAACTCTAAGTGTAATGTAAAGTTAATCTTACACATTGAATACAAGTAAGAAGAAAAGCAAATTGAGTGCAAATTAGCTATTGAGAAATATTGTATTAGTGTGTACTTTAGAGTGCTATTAAAAAATATTGAGTGGAGTGATAATCCTGTACAAAAGTGAGCTTGAGAGTAAAATCCTTGGCTCAACTAAAGAGAATTAGTGTGAACAAGGATTGTCCTACTTTGTGTACATTTGAGATTATTGGCTCACCAAATTTAAGGAGCATTCTAGTGGATTAACACTTCAAGCTTGGTAGCTTGGAAGTGTTGTTCATCTAATCTCTCTCTTTACCTTTTCTATACTTCATAAGTTTAATTGATCTTATCTCTATCAAACTACTTGTTAGTGCAGAAGATTTTATAAGTGCATATTTTGTTAAGTATTATTTCAGATAAAAACCTAATTCATCCACCTCTTAGGTTGCTTTGGTACCAACAATTGGTATCAGAGCATTGGTCTCTTTATTGTGCTTAGATTGCATTTGAGTAAAGATCCCTAATGGAAACCAACAATGCTTTATTTTTTTAAGGTCAAACTATCACAAGACCCCCAATGTTTAATGGGGTAAACTTTATTAGTTGGAAAGATAAAATGAAAATATTTTTTCAATCCATTGATATTGACTTGTGGTATGTTGTAAATGAAGGTCCTTTTGAAGCTATCATCATTAATGATCATGTAAATAGAAGAAGAGAAAAGACAAGGGATGAGCTTACTCCACAAGAGAAGGCAAACTTGACCTTAAATGCAAAAGCTATGAATGTGCTATACAATGCCTTGGACGCTAATGAATCAACTTGTGTCAAAGGATGCACTTTCGCTAAAGAAATTTGGGATAAATTGAAGGAAATTCATGAAGGGAGGGATGATGTTCGAGAGCAAAAGAAATCCTTACTAGATTGCCAAGTGTGAATCCTTCAAGATGGAACCACATGAAAACATTGATAAAATGTATTGTAAGTTCAATGACATCATTAAGGATCTTGAGGCCTTGGGTAAGGAATATTCTTTGGGCGAAAAGAAAAGAAAAATTTTAAATGCTCTATCCAAAGAGTGGGAGGCCAAAGCTATCGCTATAAAGGAAGCAAAAAATTTAAATTTCATGCCAATTGAATCTTTAATTAACTCTCTTACGTTCTATGAATTGAAGCTAAAGGCTAAAGTGGTGGATGATGAAGAAGCAAGACAAAAAATGAGCATTGCATTAAAGACTTCTCTAGAAGAAGATGAAAATATCTCCATCAACCTAGATGAAAGAGATTTTGCACTCATCACCAAAAGATTTCTCAAATACTACATCAATAAATGGAGAATGAGAAGACATGGAGCTATCAACTCAAATAATTTCAAAGGGAAGACCAAGGTAAAAATGAAAAAACAAATTGAAAAGTGCTTTGAATGTCCCGGTCAATCCGGACACTTTGCAAATGAGTGTCCTTCCAAGAAGAAAAAGGAAGGAAGAAAGCCCCGCTTTAACAATTGTCAAATCACATGGGATGATAGCAACTCCTTAAAAGGCTAGTTGCAAAAGAAATCCTTTATACACAAATGGCCTGTATGGCCATTGGTGAGACATGAGGTAACTTCATCAATTATGACTATAATGATGAAAATGATGACAATTATTTTGAAGCTTTCATTTTTAAATTGCATGATAACTTAAAGGAATCATATGCTAGAAATAAGGAGTTAGTAAAGAAATCAAATGCTTTATTGAATGCTAACTCTAAACTTGTGAATGAAAATAATAGGTTATCACAAGAAAATAGTGATTTGAAGAAAAGAATACACGTGAAAACTAGGATCAAGGAAGAACAAGCCTCATTGAAGAAAAGATTGGATGACTTGAATATTCTCTTGCATAGAAAAAAGGAAAATATTGTTGATTTGAAAAAGCATAGAATTGTTTTGATTTTCAACAAGAACTTTGTCACCTTTAGAAGGAATGATTTATGCTTTGTAAAATCAAAATCCTCTTTATATGGAAATAAAAATGTTATTTGCAATTATTGTCAACAACATGGACATGTGAAAAATAACTACTATGTCAAAAGAAATGAAAAACTTGGTATGAATACCGTATGGATTTGTAGTCATTTTACTAACTCTTATGGATTCAAGAAAATATGGATTCCAAAAGTTATCACTTAATTTCTTGTGTAGGAAATGAATATCACTAAGGATACCAAATGGTTCATAGATAGTGGGTGCTCAAGACATATGACGGGTGATACATCTCTCTTCACCAAACTCATATCGAAAAGTAGTGGAAAGGTGACTTTTGGGGATAACATGAAAGCAAAATCAATTGGCCTTGGTGATGTAGGTAAAAATGGTGAGACCTTGATTAAAAATGTGCTTCTTGTTGATATTTAATATACTTCTTGTTGATAATTTGAATTACAATCAATTAAGTGTCATCATAAATGATTCAACTATGTGATAAAAATCTATATGTGTTATTTAACAAACGTGAATGTCTAATTCTTGATAAAAATTATGTTGTTTTATTTAAAGGTACTAGGCACAATGATATTTATGTGATTTATCTTGACAATATTGGTAGTAGCAATGTAAAATGTCTAACCGCTTCTATAGATGATCCTTGGCTTTGACAAAGAAGGCTTTGTCATTTCAACATAGATTTAATTGAAAAACATGCCAAGAAGGAATTGGTAAGAGGCTTGCCAAAATTGAAGTTTTTGAAAAACAAAATTTGTGATGCATGCCAATTTGGTAAACAAGTTAAAGTGTCTTTTAAACCAAAGAATTGCGTGTCTACATCTAAACCCTTGGAATTATTGTATTTAGACTTGTTTGGTCCAACTCAACATGCTAGTCTCGGTGGTAGTAAATATGCGTTTGTGATTGTTGATGACTATTCTAGGTATACTTGGGTACTAGTTCTCGTTCACAAAAATGAACCTGGAAGTCAATTAGAAAATTTTGTAAAATTGTTATCCAAAATTCAAAATTTGTTGAATTTAAAAATTATCCGTTTGAGAAGTGATAATGGTGCCAAATTTAAATTCTGAGGTTTTCCCGAATTTTGTGATCACAACGGTATTTCGTTTGAATTTTCGGTTGTTAGAGTGCCTCGACAAAATGGTGTTGTGGAGAGGAAAAATAGAACACTTCAAGAGGCTGCTAGACCTATGATTAGTGAATGTGATTTACCAAACTATTTTTGGATCGAAGCCATTAACACGGCTTGTTATTTATGAATTGAAGTTCTATTAAGGTCTATTTTAAATAAAACACCTTATGAACTCTTGTTTTGTAAAAAACCCGTTGTGAGCTATTTCAAAGTTTTTGGTTGTAAATGTTTTATTTTAAAAATCAAAGAAAATCTTGGAAAAATTGACAAAAAATTGGATGAAGGAATTTTTTTAGGATATTCTAGTGACAAGAAAGCATACCGAGTATACAATAGAAGAACTCTTTTAATTGAAGAAGTTGTGCATGTTACATTCGATGAAACTAATGATGTTGTTTCAAAAAATGTATGTGAAGATGAAGATGTAGATATTCACAATGAGCTTGGAAAGCTCACTATTCGTGAAGAACATCAAGAGATCACATCAAACAATGAGAACAACACCCATCACTTGGATGAAGAAGGAGAAAAGAACGAAGACACTCGAAAAGATCTTCCAAGAGCATGGAGATTTGTCTCTAGTCACCTTCAAGATTTTATCATAGGTGATCCATCCGATGGGGTAAAAACTTGATCTCATAAACTTTTGAATAGTAATTGTGCATTACTTTCTCATATTGAATCTAAACGTATTGATGATGCATTGAATGATGAATCTTGGGTCTTTGCTATGCAAGATGAACTTAGCCAATTTGAGAAAAACAATGTCTAGACCTTAGTTGAAAGACCATCAATTCATCCCGTAATCGAAACAAAATGGGCTTTTAGAAACAAATTAAATGATAACTTTCAGGTGAAATCATTAGGAACAAAGCTAGACTTGTTGCAAAGGGTTATGCTCAAGATGAAGGCATTGATTTTGATGAAACTTTTGCACCCGTTGCTCGTTTGGAATCTATTCGCATGTTTCTTGCATATGCATGCTTTGACAATTTCAAACTATTTCAAATGGACATCAAAATTGCATTTTTAAATGGCTTCATTGATCAAGAAGTTTTTGTTGAACAACCCTCTGATTTTGAAAATAAAGATTTTCCAAATCATGTTTTCAAACTTTCAAAAGTTTTATATGGGTTAAAATAAGCTCCCAGAGCTTGGTATGAAAGGTTAAGTGGCTTTTTGATTGAAAAAGATTTTAAAAGAGGTGTTATTGATACTATTCTCTTCACCAAAACTAGTCTTAATGATTTGTTGATTGTTCAAATATATGTTGATGATATCATTTTTGAAGCAACTAATGAAAGTTTATGCAAGGAATTCTCTTACTTGGTGCAAAAGGAATTTGAAATGAGATATGATGGGAGAATTAAAATTCTTCCTTGGACTTCAATTTCACCAAACAACAGAAGGAACATTCATTACACAAATCAAGTACACAAAAGGGCTACTCAAGCGCTTTGGGATGGAAGATTGCAAACAAGTTGGAAAGCCAATGTGCACGTCAACCAAACTTGACAAAGATGAAGAAGGTAATAGTGTTGATGAAAAACACTATAGAGGTATGATCGAAAGTCTACTTTATTTAACAGCTAGTAGACCGGATATTATGTTTATCGTTTGTCTGTGTGCAAGATTTCAATTTTGTTCTAAGGAATCACATTTAATTGCCGTAAAAAAAACTTTTAGATACTTGAAAGGGACAATGAATTTTGGTCTCTGGTATCCTAAATCTACTAGTTTTGATCTAATTAGTTATTCCGATACTGACTTTGCTAGTTGTAAAATTGATAGAAAAAGTACTAGTGGTATGTGTCACTTTTTGGGTAATTTCTTAGTGTCCTAGTTTAGCAAGAAGTAGCGAAATTCTATTTCTCTATCTACGGTGGAAGCCGAATACATTGCTGCTGGAAATTGCTGTGCTCAACTTCTTTGGATGAAACACACTTTAAAAGATTTTGGTACTATTTCTGATTGTGTGCCTATAAGATGCGATAATACTAGTGCAATTAATCTCACTAAAAATCCTGTCTTGCATTCTAGAACCAAACAAATTGATGTCAAGCATCACTTTAAAAGAGAACTTGTGTGTAAAAAAGAAATTTGTGTTGAAATTGTGTGTACAAAGAATCAATTGGCTGATATTTTTACTAAACCTTTGCCTTAAGATCGTTTTGAATTTTCAGAACTTTTGGGCATTATTGACTTCAAAACTATATGGGTTATGCTTTCGGACGTAAATATGCATCCTAACTTATCTATTCTCATGGACGAAAAGGAACGTCCAAACTGCTTATGTTTGCCTCGGATGCTTCCAATCGTCTGAACATCTCTTCTCACTTTTCAAACTTTCTAGAAATTCTTCCTACAGACAATCATCACCGTCCGACATTCTTTTTAGAAGCATAGCTTAATGTATCGGCAGTCTATTGATCTGCAATCGGTCGTTTGAACGACTATTCTGTTCATTTAAAACCTTTCATTTTCCCATATCGGACACCCCAAGCCCACCAACTCTAGCTCTGGAGATTTAGGAGCCCATCTTCCAATTCATTCAATTCGTCATCTTTCTTCAGAAATTGCTCAAGAAATTTCTCTACCCAACTGCTCACCCATTTCAATTGAACTTATTTTCACCTTTTTTAACATCCTTTTCACTGGAATTTCATAAAAAATATTTACTCTCATTTTTTTTTCTTCTCTAACTTCTTGTTCAAATCAAGATGGTTCGTTCACGTGGAGGTTCCTCAACAGCCACCAAATGGAAGAAATCAAAGGGAAAAGCTCTGGTGCATGGTCAAACATCCTCAAATCCTCAACCCCCCTCCAATCCCTCTTTGCCAAAATTCATTGATGCCAAGGCATTAGATAGGTAAACATTTCTCTGCTTAGTAAATCCATAATTGTACAACGTCTTATTTCTCAAAGATTATTTGACGAATTGAACTTGCCCCTTATCAAGGATTGCTTACACAAAAACAAAACTGGGAAAATTTAATGGATTTACCCATCTATCAAGATATGGTGTTGCAATTCACTGCTAATCTTTGCAAAAGGTTCAATTGTTCGAACCTTAGTTTCTCGTGTAAATAATATCAATATTGAAATTTCTTCCAATGTCATTAATACAATTTTTTAATGTGAAGTTCCCTTTACTGATGAAATTTCATATTTTTTCTCATTAGACAAATGGCCTGCTATTGATACTCGCTTTGACATAGAGGAAGTTAAATAAATTTTTAATGTCCATTTTAAACAGGCTTCGGAAGCCAAAACCACTATGCTTAGTCCTGAGCTCAATATTTTATACTCTTTGGTCATTAATTTGTTATTGCCTACTGATAGGCATCGCACTGAGCCAGGAAAAATACAATTGTATTTATCAATTTACTGTGTTTATGAAGTATTCAAGTTTGATTTTGGTTATCTATTTTGCTCATTGTGGGAACTCTTTCTGACTGACACTCGCAGGAACAATCCTTTTGGAAAATTCTTAACCAAAGTATTCAATCACTTTGACATTCCGTTTTCTGGCAAAAAACAACACCCTCCTTATTTCAACGAAGTTTAAATTGAACGGAAGGGTTTGCGCTGTTTTAATGACCAATGGTTTACAAAGGCTGCGTATGAGCTTGAAAAGTCTAAAACCCATAATTCCACTTCAAGTCATGCACTACTTCACTCACTTCCTCCTCAACCCTCATCTTCCAACCCCACACATTGACTCTTCGGAACCCTCCTTCTCCAATTTGTGCACACTTGTCACCAATCTCAGTAATCAAATGAGTTCATTTCAATGCTACACCCTTCGAAAGTTGAAGAGACTTGAAACCAAACAAACCATCCTTCAAGAGGCGTTAAGTCTAGGAATGTTTGTTTCGGCACAAGTTCAATAACTTTTACCAATTTTCAATCACAATACATTCTAGAGTCCTCCTCCGATAGTGATGACAAGAAGAACGTGAGGATCCCGTTGGTGCAACCAATCCTGAAAAATCCATTATTCCCCACGTTGATGTTGAGGATGACGAAGACGTTGGTGACACATTCAACTACATTATGAAACGCCGTGATCCTCAAGACCAGAGTGAACACAACAGTGAGGCTACGCATGATAATCCACGAGCCAAAAAGCGCAAACGTGAGGAACGCTCCAAGAAGAAGCATGATTTAGATTTCACTTCCTAGTTTCTCCTTAGTTTCTTGTAATTATTGAACTTGGATGTATGTTTGCTGAACTTAGTTGTAGTTGAATTTGACTGTCCTTGATTTTTTGTTTTATGACATTTTTACCTTTATCTTGTGGCTTGCGTAAGGGGGAGCATCCTCCTGGGGGGCATATTTTGCTTTGATGATGCCAAAAGGGGGAGAAATAAAGATGTTAAGTGTTTATAATTAATTGTGTGACGGCAATTAAAATCATGGTTGTTGGATTTCACTTGATTAAGTTGATTTGCCCTGTGATTTGTCATCATCAAAAAGGGGGAGATTGATGACCTACAACCTTGGTTTTGATGATGACAAATGTAATCTAACAATATTAACCTAAGCTATGCAGGAATTCTACTTCATTTGTTCTTAATAGAGTTTTCGGACGAAGTACATCATCCAAAAGCACAATGCTTCTCGGACGCACAAGCTCGTCTGAACAAATTTACCTTGGATGAAAGGCACCATCTGAAAGGTTAGACAGAGGACAAGATTTTGAGGCACCTATATCGGGCGCGCCTAACTGTTCGAAGAAAATCTTATCGGACGTGGCCGTCTGAACGACATTCTCAACTCCTTCATATTACAGATCAGATGCTTGTTCGGTCATTCAATAATAATCTCAAACGTCCAAAACCCATAATGGTTAGTTTTTCAGCATTTATTATCTAGCAATTAGGAGGTAGTTGGGAGCTGATTTATTGCACCTATAAATGCAATACAACCCATCTGTATTATGTACCTAAGATCTTACACATTGAATACAAGCAAGTAGAAAAATAATTTGAGTGCAAATTAACTCTTTAGTGATATTGTATTAGTGTGTACTTAAGAGTGCTATTCAAAAATATTGAGTGGAGATATAATCTTGTAAGTTAAGTGTAAAATCCTTGGCTCAACCAAAGAGAAATAGTGTGAGCGAGGGTGATCCTACTTTGTGTGCTTTTGAGCTTATTGGCTCACCAAATTTGAAGGAGCATCTTAGTGGATTACTACTCCAAGCTAGCTAAGCTAGCGTGTAAGTGTTGTTTGTTTAACCTCTTTCTCTTAATTCATTCCATTCATTCTTGTACTTAATTGCTTATATTTCTATCATTTTACTTGCCAAGTGCAAGGTATTTAAATTGTGCGTTATTTGCAAATTAATTTTTAGAAATCTAATTCACCCGCTTCTTAAGTTGCTTTGGACCAACAAGCACCTACGTCACAACAACTTTTTTTTGACCACCTAAGCTTAAAGTAGGTTTGGAGAGATAGTAGATGGGACATGGATTTGAATCATAGTAGTTGTCCTTCTTTCAATGGGAGTTGGCTGCTGGGTAAGCAACCTGTGCTCTTATAGGGTGAAGACTCTTTTGCTAGGCAGATTAATCCCTCAAGTGTTTTAACTTTTTCTTCTGCATATTCTTCTTTAAAAGATAGAGAGTTTTCAATGTTTTCTAGAACAATGATTTGGGATAAAAGATTGCCTGTGAAGACATCTATCGTTTTGTGGAAGCTTCTTAATTCAGTGCTGCCTTTGGTTGATATCGTGAAGAAAAAAAGGTTCGGCTCCAATCCAAGTGCCAATTCTATAGTAATAAGAAAAATATGGATAATTTGTTCTTTCCTTGTTCTTTATCAGGTAGAGTGTGGAAACATTTTGAATCCATATTTCAGGAAAATTTTGCTGCTTCTTCTATCATCCAATGTCCAAACAACTGGTGGTTAGAGTCTTCTGATAGTTCAGTTGCCTAGGTATGTTTTGAAGATCATTCCTAGTATTATTTGCTGGATGATTTGGAAAGCAAGAAACAAGAGATTGTTTGAAGGGCTTAAAACTAATGTTGAGTATATTACCTTAGAAGTTAAATCATTTACACATCAGCTATCTATTGATTTCCCTTTTAAGATGAAGAAGAAAGTTGATTTGCTATTTTTATAGGACAACTAGATTTGGTGTAGTTCAAGGAGTATTCAAACCAAAGAATGGTCACACAATGGCAAAATCACTAGGAAAAATTTATAAGCTAAACACAAATGGAACTTGTAAAGGTATTCCTGGCATGTGTTCTAGAGGAGGAGTTCTCAGGGATCGTCATGGCTGTATTGTGTTTGCCTTCTCTACTTTTTACTCTAATGCAGGAACAAGTTTAGTGGCTAAAGCTAAAGCTTTATTACAAGGATTGCAGCTGTCTCATCAAAAAGTTATCCAAAATATCATTGTAGATTTGGATTCTAAAGTGATGGTTGATATTCTTAGAGATGAACAAGGATGTAGCCTGGATCCATGTGGCATTGATTAGACTATTCAACATTATTTCATGCTGGGAAAAGATCTTAATCTGCAGTTTGTTCACATCTATAGGGAAGCTAATATGTTGGCAGACTTTCTTGCAAACTTAGTAGCTTTTGGAAATAGAATATTTTTGATAGATCTTCTATTCCTTCATATAGCAAGAGCATCATGGTTTTAGATCAGGCTAGTTTTCCTCATATTCTTTGTAGATGAGATTTTAATTTATTTTTGTACTTTCACTTTGGCAAATCATTTTTGCATGGCTTTAGAGGGTTTGTCTTTGGAATGTTTTCTTATTGTAGGAGGTTTTTATATTAAGTCTTCTTCCATGTATTTTCAATTATTATTTAATAAAATTTGGGGGTAGGGCCTTCCTTCTCGCCTAGATTATGGTGGTTAGCTAACCGAAAGGAAAGTGTCCACTTTGAAAGAGCCTTATGTGACTTGCGTACCTCTATCAAACTCAATAGTGGGGGTCCTTAAGATTTGAAGCAACAAGTGTCTATTTGCAACTTGCGATCCGGAGCATTAATTTTTCAAGGGGAATAGTCTTGGATGTCATTATTAAGGTGGACAAAGTCTATCTTTTGGTGTATTTCATAGTGTTAGACATGGAGAAAGATAAAGACAAGCTGATCATACTAGGATGGCTATTCCAAGCCACCAGACGTGCTCTTGTAGACATGCAAGAAGGGAAGTTGGAGGATAGAATAAATAATGAAATTGTTACTTTTAATGTTTTTAATTCATTAAACATGCATCTAAATATGAAGACTTAAAGAGTATAAATGTGATTGATAATTTGGCCCATGATTTTTGTAGGTACAAGTTAAAAAAATTTCCATTAATGAAGGCATTGATGAACCCAACTGAAATGAGCCAAGAAGGTGAAGAGTAAATGGAATATTTGAATCTCCTTGAAGAGAGTAATCAATTTCATGAAAATGAAAGTAATAAAGGGGATAAATGTCATGGAAGGTTTCCGAAGCAATGAACCCCCAAGGTTGAACTTAAACTCATCCCTTGCATTTACATTACGTTTACCCTCGTGAAAGTGAAACCTTCCCCGTAATTGTGAATGCCTTCTTGACTTGTGAACAACTTGAAAGTTTGATTTTTGAGATTAAATTGCTTAAAAATTCCATTGCATGGATTATTGATGACATCAGAGGAATTAGTCCAACTATTTGCATGCATAAAATTCTTATGAATAAGGGGCATAGACTAGTTAGGCAACCTCAGAAAAGGCTGAACCCTACTTTGAAAGAGGTCATTAGGAAAGAAGTCATAAAACTACTTGATGCTGGTATTATTTACCCAATTGGTGATAGCGAATGGGTTAGCTGAACCCAAGTCATCCCTAAGAAAGTGGTATTACCATGGCGCTTAGTAACATTAATGACTTTCTTCCTTTTGGATTGGTCACGGGGTGAAGAATTTGTATTGACTATAGGAAATTGAATGAGCCCTCCCAAAAAGATCATTTCCATTACGTCTTCATTAATCAAATGTTAGAGAGATTGGCCAGGTTTGCATTTTATTGTTTCCTTGATGGCTACTCCAGGTATTTTCAAATAGGCATATGCTCAGAGGATCATGAGAAAACTACATTCAGAAGCCTTAACAGCTCATTTGTATATAGGAGAATGCCCTTTGAGCTATGTAATGTTCCTAGTACATTATGAAGGTGCATGTTTGCCATATTTCATGACATGGTTGAAAATTGCATAGAAGTTTTAGTGGTTGACATCGGTGTGTTTGGTACATCCTTTGATAAGTGTTTGTCCAATTTGTTTAATGTTTTGCCAAGGTATGAAGAGACCAGCTTGGCCCTTTATTGGGAAAAGTGCCATTTTATGATACAAAAGGGCATTGTGTTGGGATATAGAGTTTCCTCAAATGGAATTGAGGTTGATAGGGCAAAGTTTGAGGTCATTCAAAAATTACCACAACCAACTAATGTTATAGGAGTAAGAAGTTTTCTATGACACGAGGGTTTTCTATCTGCATATGGTAGATTCATTAGAAAATTTTCCCATACAACTAGGTCTCTATGTTCCTTATTGCAGAAGGATGGTTTGTTCAATTTTGATGATTCTTGTGTGAAGTCCTTCAATGAATTGAAGCATGCTCTTGTTACCGCACCCATAATTGTTTCACACAAATGGTCCTTTCCTTTTGAGTTATTGTTCAATTCTAGTGAGTTACGCAATAGGGCTGTGTCATGTCAAAAAGTTAATAAAATTTTGCATCTCATTTACTTTGCAATCATAACTTTTAAATGAAGCTCAAATGATTTATTCAACTACAGGAAAGGAACTGCTTTCTATTGTATTTGCATTTGACAAATTCTGTTCATATTTGATTGGCTCAGAAATTATTGTGCATACCGATCATTTGGCATCAAAGTATTTATTCTCCAAGCAATAAGCAAAATCGAGATTACTAAGATGGACACTTCTCTTGTAGGAATTCGACCGGGAAGTTGTGGACAAGAAAAGGTGCAAAAATGTACAGTTGCGGATCATTTGTCAAGAATTGAGGAATCAAGACTTGTAGGCCAAGAGGGAATCCCTATTCAAGACGAGTCTCCATAGTAAAATTTTAATGTTCAAGGACAAATATCCTTGGATAACTATCTGGTGGCAAGGGTAGCACCAAAGTCATTGAATGTGAACCAAAGGAGAAAATTCTTCTCAGAGATCAAACATTACTACTGGGATAAGCCTTACCTATTTAGGTTGTGTAGTTACTAAGTCCTTAGAAGATGTATTCTAGAGAAAGAAATAAAAGATATTTTGAGTCAATTCCACTCTTTCACTATTAGAGGCCATTATGGAGCCAAAAAACCGCCTCAAAATACATGTCATCTGGATTTTATTGGCCAAACATCTTTGAAGACTCAAGGAGCTTTGTACTAAAGTTTGATTAATGCCCTAGAGTTGGCAACATCTCAAGAAAACAAGAAATGCCACATGATGGGATTGTTAAACTTGAAGTCTTTGATGCTTGGGGAAGTAGATGGGGCGCTTCTCGATTCCTATTCCAACAAGCACATCTTGGTGGCCATCGACTATGATTCCAAATGGGTCGAAGCACTTGCTTTACTCACCGATAATGCTAAGGTGGTCACAAAATTCTTGAGGAAGAATATCTTCTCCCAATTTGGAGTACCGCACATAATCATAAGTGATAGTGGATCTTATTTCATGAATTCTCAATTTGAGACCTTTATGTCCAAATACAGGGTGAAATACAAAATTGCATTGGCATATCATCTCTGAACTTTGAGTCAAGTAGAGCTGTCTAATATGGAGTTGAATAAAATTCTTGAAAAGATCGTCAACAACTCAAGGAAAGATTGGTCACAGAAGTTGGATGATGCACTTGCACATAATGTACCACTTTTAAGACCACAATTAATATATCACCATATCGGATGGTGTATGGCAAGCCTTGTCATCTTCTGGTGAAGTCAGAGTGCCAAGCATGTTAGGCAATCAAAAGCTTCAACTTTAATTGGATGAGAGAAGCTTGTGAGAAACGGCTCTTGGACTAGAATGAATTGGATGAATTTAGAAGGGATGCATTTGAGAACTCCATGATTTACTAGTAGTGGACCAAGGCAAGGATGACAAATAAATTTGGAGAAAAGTTTCACTACCTATGATCATGTTTTGGTTTACAGTTCTAGACTTAAGTTGTTTCCTGGAAAGCTCAAGTCTGGATGGGAAGGTCCATTTGTACTAATCCATGTTTTTCTACATAGGGCTATAGAGTTAAAAGTGGTGAACTCAAAAAGCAATGGCCATAGATTAAAGCTATAGCATGGAGTTCCAAAGGAAAAAAGATGAACAACGGTCCTTTATTTTGATGCTTAGAGTCATCCCATTCTATAGTCAAGCAAATGACCATAAACAAGTGATTCTTGAAAAGCAACCCAAACTTTTCTTTCAGCTATTTATGCTTTTGTTTGATTTTTAGATTATCTAGTTAATTAGGTTTTGAGTAGTGTTAATTAGATTAAAATTAGAGGTTCAATTTGGTTAATTGCTTAATTTGAAGTGTTTGAAATGAATTGCATTTGGAAGTGACCCTTAATATGGTGTTTGATGTTTGTAGGTGAATGGCAAGTCATTCGCAAAAGTTGATGAAAAGCTGAAAAAGGAGAAAATTCTTTCAAGTGCCAGTCACCGCAATGGCCGATCCAGTAACTATGGTGATCAAGTAAAATTGCTCACTGGAAGTTTAACCACGCCACTAGTGACTGTAGCCTCTAAAAATTTTAAAAAAATTTCTATTTGTTGGTGACCATGGTAACCAATTTGGTTACCGTGGTGACCAACAAAATTTAGCGAATGGAAGTTTAACTACACCTTAGTGATCACGGTGACGAGATGCCAAGTAGGAAAATTTTCTAAGTACCAGTCACTGGTTGAACTAATTTGAAGAAGGAAATATCGTAGACAAATTTTTCAAAAAACCTAATTGGCTTCTAGTAATTGTAGTGACCAGTTTCAAGAAGAAAAATTAGTCACAGCTTACAATGCCGACTTCACCCGATATAAAGAATTTTTGTCGAATGTTTCTGTAGAAACAAAATCTTTCCCAATTCCTAGCAGCCTCTTCTTCTTCTTCTCCACTTCCAACAAAAATCTCCATTCCCTTTCACCAAAATTGCTCAAAATTCACCCCAAACACAAAAAAAATAAAAAATAAATTCAACCTTCCACCATCCTAGAAGTTGAAATTTGCTTAAGGATTCCACATGGGTGGCTTCTCAACCACAACTCCAACAAGTAAAATTGTCTTACTTCATGCAATTGGGTTTTAAGCGTTCCAAATTTTACAAGGCCATCTTCCTTTAAATTATTGAGGCAATTTTTGGGATTTCTCTTTAATTTTATTGCTTGGAAGTACTTGTTGTTTGGAGACTTCTTTGAATTAAATTTTTTTAACATCTTGTGATTGTTTTGATAAATTATTGTTGAATGATTGATCTGGCAAAATATAAGGTTAAGAGAAAACTTGTAGCCATACCTTCGCGCAGGAAAAAAGAAAAAAATAGGGTTGTGTAGTCAGTCTAGGAGTAGTGGCGGTACCGGCACTTATGATGACCATCTTTTTGTGAGTGCTAGGGCAACCAAGGCTTTTGCTAAACATGCTAAATATGCATCATTCAAGAAATAGGGTTTGATTCATAGGAAATCTAGGGTGAAAATTAGGATTAAATACAATAAACTCCCTTAAGGTTAGGGTTGTTTTGCACTAAAACCCCTAACATTCTATTTTCTTACTTTGCCCCTTCCGTCAGCAATTTGACTATTAAAAAGCCTACAAGAATATAAAATTAACCCTATTGAGTTTATAATATTTGTCATTTTAGCCCATAATTCAGGTTTTGTATCAATTAACCTACTTTAGTCATTAATCAATATAAAAATATTGTTAAAACAACTAAAAATATAATGAAGTCCACCATCACTAGTGGTTCTTTAAAAAAACTTATGAAAAATTTAAATATAAAAATTTACTTGAACTTTCAGTATTCCCATTTTGGTCTTTTTAATATATTTTATTTTTATGTAAAAATAAATTTTTAAATATACGAGAGTTATAACCCTATATTAAAGTTATATCAGTCTATTTTCTTTTACTTTTCTTTATGTTTATTTAAAATGATTTTCTTCTTACTTTTTTCCTTTGTTAATAAAATTTAACTAATACCTGAATTATACGAACGAACTTTATCATATAAATAAAAACTGAAATTAAATAACTGAGATGAAATACCTTTAATAATTCATCAAAAATTTTAAAATTAATTATTTCATCGTAATTTTAAATTTTAAATATTGAAGAATGTATAATTTGAAAATTAGAATATTATTAATTAATTTGGAGTTTATTTATATTTTTAACAATATTGATAACATTATTGAATTTTATTTTAATCGCAATGTATTAACCGCTACAAAACTTACTTGAGGGGTAAAGTAAAATTTCTCTTAAACCTTAACGGGCTTTACCACAATTGATCTTTAGGGGTAAGTTTGTCTTCTGTTCTCTTTTTGAAAAAACTAACAGCGGAATTGTTGGCCCAAAAGCAACCTAAGAGGAGGGGGTGAATTAGGTTGTCTTTAAAACAAACCTTTTAATATGCTTAATGAAAATGCAAACTTTGTGTAGCAAACGAACACATAAGCACAAATGATCAAAGATAAATATTTAACAATTGAAACTTAAAGAACAAATAAAAAGATTGAAATGAAGAATATCAAACACATAAGCCTTGAGTATATCCACCAGTAGTGCCTCTTCAAAAAAGGTGAGGCAATAACCTTCTTGTACATAAAGTAGGCTCACACTTGCACCAACTAAGTTCCTCTAGTTGAGCCAAAGGGTTTTAAATTACAACCTCATTTTTTTACACTTGTTATCCCTCTACTCTTACACTTGATGATCACTCACTATTCTACTCTTGCTCACACTAATTCTCTCTAGTTGAGCCAAGAGATCTATACTACACAAACCAATACAACCCACAATATTTTACTCTATTTCTCCCCAACAATAGCTCTTACAAGTGTTTGTATTGAATGTAGTAGTTTCTCACAATATTTGGATGTCCTTGGGTTATTTATAGATGAAAGATGTGCTGAAATTTGAGATCCAAAGGTCAGAAAACTAGTTGTTAAAAACTAGCCGTTAGAGGTTCAGACAATGGTTCGGACGTCCGATCATACATCCTACAACTCTATGAATAGTGTTTCGGACGGTTATTTGCGTCCTACAGCTTGACAAAAACTTCTTCATTTTGAGCTCTTTTCTTCGGACGGCCTTGTACAACCTGCAGCTTCTGGTTCAGACAGTCATATGCATCATATCCTACAGCTTCTGGTTCAGATAGTTATGTGCATCCTACAGCTTCTAGTTCGGACGGTCATATGCGTCGTATCTAACAACTTCTCATTTAGAAAGTCATGTGCATTCTAAAGCTTCTGGTCATATTTTGGACGCTCTCTTGCATCCGATCTCTTTTCTTTCGGACGCTCTTCATCGTCTGTAAGGTGTTCATAGTTTTAGTTATTTTTCTTAATTGTGCTTGGACTTTCATTTACTTCTGAACCTTCCTATTTTTCTGTACACTTTTTCAGGCTGTTAGTACGATTCAGTCATCATCAAAACATGATTATCATAAGTGGGGTTCAACAATCTCCCTCTTTTTGATGATGAGAAATGAATTGGACAATTCTAAAAACGACCATAAAATATGAAGCACAGAGACAAGAGTATTTGTCCATTATTTCTCCCCCTTTTGGTATCATCAAAACATTATAATATTAAGCAATTTATACACACAATTTCCCCCTTAAACTATGCATGCAATTCAAGTAAGTATATAGAGGATAATTCAAGTTTAAAATGTTTCTTCCCTTCAAAAATAATAATCAAGTAGAAACGAGGAAATTTATGCAAAGGATTAACATCAAGGCAATTTTCACTCATTCTTTATGAAAAGCATCTTCAAAACAATAAAGCATATGTGATGCAATTTCTTGTGAAGTATATAATCCATTTAGAAAGAAGAGAATGCTCCCATTTTCTTTTACATATAGTGACTTTATATAGACAAAAATTGGGGATACTTATACCCAAGCATTCTATACAAATTTAATCACATAGTTGACTAATATTCAAGAGATCATAGTTCATATTAACAAATGAAAGCACATTAAAAATTTAATTGTTACTCATTTCAATGTCATCTTTTCTCATATGTTTTGAACAACTTCCTCCATCGATGATCCATCTTGAATTTCTTGATGCTCTCCAAGCATACCTGCACACAAAATTAAGCAACATCTTTTGGTACCCAAACTTGCTTTGGTCCAATTGGGTTAGTATCATGCTTGATCACCCAAATTGCCTTCATTCCAAATTTCTCATTTTGTTTAACATAGAAATCATTTTTCACATGTCCATGTTGATGGCAATAATTGCGAATAATATTCTTATTGCCATAAAAAGAATATTTAGATTGTATAAAGCATAAACCATCCTTTCTAAATGTGGTAAAATTATTGTTTTGATAAGCATATTTCTAGTACTTTTCTTTTGAAAAATATTTTCCTTTTTCTTTTGCAAAAGTACATCAAGATCATCTATCTCTTCTTCAATGAAGCTTGTTCTTCCTTAATCTTGGTTTTTGCATCCAATCCTTTTTTTCTTCAAAACATCATTTTCTTGTGTCAACATATTATTTTCATGCCCAAGTTTTGAGTTAGCACTCAATAAAGAATTAATCTTGATTTTTAGCTCCTTCTTCCTAGCACATGATTCATTCAAACATTCATGCATTTTAAAAATAAATGATTCAACATCATCATCATATCATCACAAGAATCATAACTAGAGGATACCTCATTATTTCCAAGAGCCATAAAATCCATTTGAGCCACTTCATATTCTTCTTCAACTTCTCCATTCGAATTGCAATCATCCCATGTGATTTGGAAGTTGTTGAAGTGAGGCTTCCTTGAGTCCTTTCTCCTTTTTGATGAACACTTACTTGCAAGGTGTCCTGATATGCTATAATATTCATAGCATTTTTCACCTGGCTTCTTGCTTGTATCTTTTTGTGAAGCCTTCAATGCTATGCTTTTTTTTGCCCTTGCCTCCACATCATCTTGTACTTTATATTTCAACTTCAATTCAAAGGAGATTAGTGAATTAATGAAAGACTCAACGGACACAAAATTTAAATTTTGAGACTTTTCCATGGTGATGGATTTAGGTTCCTATTCCTTAGGTAAACCATTCAAAATCTTTCTATTCTTTTCACCCAAAGAATATTCTTTACCTAAAACTGTCAAATCCTTTACAATATCATTGAACCTACAACACATCCTGTCAATATTCTCATGAGGTTCCATTTTGAAGGATTCATATTTAGCCACAAGAAGTGACTTATTTTGTTCTCTTATATCTTCACTTCCTTCATGGATTTCTTTCAATTTGTCCCATATCTCTTTGGCTGATTTGCAACCTTTAATTTTGGAGGACTCATCTGCATCCAAAACATTATACAAAATATTCGATGGCTTTCGTATTTAAAGATAAATTTACTCTATCTTGTGCATTTAACTCATATCTAGTCTTAGACCTTAATGTATGTGTACTTTCATCAAGAATATTATCCTGAAAAGGAGCTTCATCAATAATATACCACAAATCTATATCGATAGATTGTATCAAAAATTTTATTCTTTCCTTCCAAATAGCAAAATTAGTGCCATCAAACATCGGAGGTCTAGTAATGGAATGCCCCTCTAAAACAAAGTATTATTGGTTGTCATAATGGTCTTTACTCAAAGGTGATTAAACCAAAACAAGAAAAGACCAAGCTCTGATACCAATTATTGGCCCAAAAGCAACCTAAGATGAGGGGAAGGTGAATTAGGTTGTTTATGAAATAAATCTTTTAATGTGCTAATCAAAATGCAAACTTTGTGCAACAAACAAAAACTTAAGCACAAATGATCAAAGGTCAATATTTACTAATTTAAGCTTAAAGATCAAATAAAAAGACTGAGATGAAGAAACATATCAAACCAAATTCCCAAGCTCCTCAACCTTGTAGTACATCCACTAGTAGTGCCTATTCAAAGAAGGTGAGGAAATAACCTTCTTGTACACAAAGTAGGCTCACCCTTGCATCAACTAAGTTCCGCTAGTTGAGCCAAAGTATTCTACGTCACAACTTCACTTTTGTACACTTGTTATCCCTCTACTCTTACACTCGAAGATCGCTTACTATTCTACTGTTGCTCACACTAATTTTCTCTAGTTGAGCCAAGAGAACTTTACTACCGAAACCAATACAACCCATAATATTTTAGGCTATTTCTCCCCAAATAGCTCTTACAAGTGCTTGTATTGAATATAGTAGTTCCTCACAACATTTGGATGTCTTTGGGTTATTTATAGATGAAAGATGTGATGAAATTTGAGCTCCAACGGTCAGAAAACTAGCTGTTAAAAACTAGCCGTTAGGGGTTCAGACGGTGATTCGGACGTCTGATCATACATCCTACATCTTTATGAACAATGCTTCGGATGGTCATATGGGTCCTATAGCTTCACAGAAATTTCTTCATTTTGAGCTCTTTTCTTCAAACGATTTTATGCATTCTACAGCTTCTAGTTTGGACGGTATATGCGTCCTATCCTACAGTTTCTTGTTTGGACAGTCATGTGCGTCCAACAACTTTTGGTTCGGACGGTCATATGTGTCCTATCCCACAGCTTCTCGTTCGAACTTTCATGTGCGCCCTAAAGCTTCTGGTCATGTTTCTAACGCTCTCTTGCGTTCGAGCTCCTTTCTTTCAGAGGCTCTTTATCGTCTGTAAGGTGTTCATATTTTAGTTGTTTTTCTTGATTGTGTTTGGATGATTATTTACTTCTGAACCTTCCTATTTTTCTGCACACTTGTGTTCAAGATGTTAGTACGATATGCTCCTCTTCAAAACATGATTATCAGAACTGGGGTTTAACAGGAGTTACATATGACCATTAGTCAAAGGGGTAAAGTGAGAAAAAAAAAATAACGTTTGGGGGTTCTAGTATAGTGTAAAACAGCACAGAGTTTAAGAGGACTTATTGTATTTAACTCTTCGGATTATTCCATATTTTTTCATACGACTTTTGCACTAGTTTCAGCACTTTTAGGTTATATGTGTGCATTTTTGTGTGTTGCCATTTCTATTTGTTAATATATATTTAGTGTAGTTTTTAGTGTTTATTTAATTTTATTTAACTTATATTTATGTGTGCATGTGCTTGGAATTGTGTTTAGGTTGTTTATCTAATTCTTGTCAGAACCAGATTTTTTTGTGTGATTTGGTTTGTTTTCTATATATAGTTTTAATTAGTGTTTAAGCATGCTTTTGAGCCAAATTACAGATATTAATGTGCATTTTTGCTCTATGGTCATCGAGGATCAAACGGTGCATTTATCGAATGTTGGACAAGGATTTTAGAGGCAAAATGGCAAAATCAAGCAATGCTGTGAGAGGGCACTCGTAGACTGCAAGTGACCCAAGGCATATTGGCTACAGACTGTAGTTTGTACCTGCAGAATGACAGTCACAGTCTACGAGTGATTGAAGGAAAATCATCCACAGACTACGGTTGGGTACGTTGTGGCAAGTTGTTACGCGATTTTGACCACTTTTAGAGTTTCGGATGTTTGTTTTGGACCCTTAATAGTGCATTTTGAAGTTTACTCAGAGCGCAAACTTTTTAAGTCTTAGAAACTACAGATAAGCATCTTTAGGACTTCAAAATCGCATTCTAATTTAGTCTCTCCCTTGCGAGCATCAAATTAGACTAGGTTTATGTTTATATTTCATGAAGGGTTGAAAGGAATGATCAAGAACTTGGGATTCTTTATTAGAGAAACTTTCTTAAACCTTTAGTTCTTGTTTATTGTCTACTTCAATCTATGATTTCTTTAATTACTTTCTTAGATTAATGTTTAGATTTCTTTACCAGCTTTCAATGTTTTCTTTTGGGTTATTTTATTCTTTTACGTTCTAAGTAGCATAGATTGGATGATGCCAATTCCATTGGGTGATTTATGATTAATTTGATTATCAATTAGAATAATATTAAGAATTGGGTAATAATTAATATAAATTGAAAACTTTAAAGATCAATCAACTCTAGATTTAGTGTTATTCCTACTCTTTTCTGTACCACTTTTGCACTTGTTTCGGGTAATGATTTATGGGTAATAATTTATGTGGTTGTTTTCATGCATTTCAATTTATGTGTTAATATATGTCTAGTATAGTGTTTTGGTGTTTATTTAATGTTATTTAACTTATATTTATGTGTGCATGTGTTTAGAGTTATGCCTGTGTTATTTGCCTAATTCCTATCAGAATTAGAGTCCTTTGTGTGATCTAGTTTGCCTTTTTTTTTTTTTTTTACATTTTTATTTGTATTTAAGTTTTATTTTTGAGTTAAATTATAGATATTAATCTGAATTTTTTTATGATCGTGTAGGAACAAACAATGCGTCAACTGGATACCGGACAAGGATTTAAGAGGCAAAACAGCAAAACCACGCAAAGCTATGAGAGGCCACTTATTTATTGCGAGTGACCCAAGGTATATCAGCCACAGGATGAAATTTAGAATCTATGAGTAAATGAAGGCCAATCAACCATAGAATGTTGTTTGGTTGGCTGTGGTAAACAATTATACGATTTTGACAAATTTTAGAGTTCTGAGTATCTATTTTGGGCCGTAAAAATTTTTTTTGAAGTTTATTCAGAGCCCAAACAATAAATAAGTGTCTTTAGGACCTCAATATCATGTTCTAATTCAGTATTCCCATTGGAGACCACAAATTAGACTAGGTTTTTCTTTATTTTTTCATGAAGGTTTGAAGAAAAAGTTGAAGATTGATAACGTTGGATCAAGAACTTGCAATTCTTCATTAGAGAAGCTTTCTTAAGCCTTTAATTCTTGTTTTATTGCTCCTTTAATCTATGATTTCTTTAATTGCTTTCTTATATTAATGTTTAGATTAGTTTACTTGCTTCAATATTTTCTTTGTCTTATTACATTATTTTATGTTCTATGAAGTAGCATGGATTAAGGTTGAATGATGCCAATTCCATTGGGTCACGACTAATTTGATTATCAATTGGAATAATTATAAGAATTGGGTAATAAATAACAAAAATTGACAATTTTAGAGATTATCAACTCTAGTTTTCATTAGGTTAGTCGAGGTGAAATGGTAATTTACCCTTTGTAATTGACCCATGTTAGATTATTTGTTTTATTAGTCTGAGATGAACATGGCCGGATTGGTTCACAAGAGAATTCCATGCAAAAAATACTCAAGTTAATTCAACCAAGATAGAGTGGTCTCGACCCCTTGTCAATTAATTTGTTAGGGTTCAATCGCCAAAGGTTTCGAGATTGAATTGACAAATGGAAATTGAACTTCCATACATTATAATTGGACCAATTAATTTATTGAACTAATAAAAACTTGGAATTGGCTAGGCTTAAGCCTAATCTATTGTTTTCATTAGTTAAAGTCTTTATTTCTAGTTAAGTTAACTCTTTCTTCCCTTGCATTCGATTTCTTCAAAATTAGTTTAAGCAAAATAACCGGTACTTGTCAAACTTCTCTGTGGGTTCGACACTATTTCTACTATATACTATTTTATCCTATAGACTGGTGCTGCGTTATCTAGTTAAAAGTTGAGTCTAACGATTATAAATTTTATAATTAGACATTCAACTTATCAAATTTTTTGTTGATAACCCTAAGAACTTAGGGTTATTCCTACTCTTTCTTGTATGATGTTTCCACTAGTTTTGCCGCTTTTAGGTTTTAAGTGTTCAATTTCATGCATTTCCATTTCTTTGTGTTAATATATGTTTACCGTAGTGTTTGCTGTTTATTTATTGTTATTTAACTTATACTTATTTGTGCATGTGTTCAGGGTTTATTTAAGTTGTTTACTAATTCTTATCAGAGTTAGAGTCCTTTGTGCTATCTTGTTTGTCTTCCATTCATAGTTTTAACAATGTTTAACTATTGATTTTGAGTTCAATTATACATACTATTGTGTGGCACAACTTTGTTTCGCTCTACGGCTATGTCGGAACAAACAGTGTGTCAATCAGACGTTGGAAGAGGATTTTAGAGGCCAAATAGTAAAATTGCGCTATGTTTTAGAGGCCACTCGGAGACTATAAGTGACCCAAAGAAAATCAGCAACAGATTGCAATTAGGATGGAATGACACTCACAATCTATGAGTGAATGAAGACAAATGAACCTCAGACTGTGGTTTGGTAGGCTGGGCGAGTTGTTACATGATTTTAACAATTTTTATAGTTATGGGTGTCTGTTTAGGCCTGTAATGGTGCATTTCGAAGTTTATTTAGAGCGCTACACTTTGTAACTCTTAGAAACTAGAAATAAGTGTCTTTAGGACCTCGAAATCATTTCTAATTTAGTTTCCCCCATGGGGGGCTTCAAATTAGACTAGGTTTTTGTTTATTTTTCTTGAAGGATTCAAGCGGTGGTTCAAGATTGATAATCTTTGACCAAAAACTTGCGATTCTTCATTGGAAAAGCTTTCTTTTGGACCTTTAATTCTTTTTTCATTGCTCCATAAATCTATGATTTCTTTGATATGTATAGATTAGTTTACTTGCTTTCATTGTTTTCTTTTGTGTTATTACTTTCTTTTATGTTCCAAGCAACATGGATTAAGGTTATGATGCCGACTGCATTGGGTGACAATTAATTTGATTATCAATTGGAATAATAATAAGAATATGGTAATAATTAATCAACACAAATTGACAATTTTGGAGATTGATGAACGCTAGATTTAGTTAGCTTAGTCGAGGTGAAATTCTAATTGATCCTCTGTCATAGATCCATGTCAG
This sequence comes from Cinchona pubescens, assembly GCA_025175665.1. NCBI lineage: Eukaryota > Viridiplantae > Streptophyta > Magnoliopsida > Gentianales > Rubiaceae > Cinchona > Cinchona pubescens. The sequence goes on from JANKKI010000043.1 coordinate 6,579,594, forward strand.
ATTATTTTGTTAATTAATCCTAGATCAAGGTAGCAGGATCAATTAATTGGTTCACAAGGGAATTACATATAGATAATACTCAAATTAATTCAACCAAAATAGAGAGGTCTCGACCCTTAGTTAATTAATTTGTTAGGGTTAAATGGCTAAAGGTTTCGGGATTGAATTGACAAATGGGAATTGAACGTGCACGTTGCATTATAATTCGACCAATTAATTGATTGAATTACTCAAACTTAAAAATTGGCTATTCTTAACCCTAATCCATTGTTTCTAATCATTAAAGTCTTCATTTCTAGTTTAGTTAACTCTTCTTCCCTTGTCAATTTCTTTAAATAGCGTTTAATCTAAATAATTCGTACTTGTTAAACAAATCCTTGTGGGCTAAGCTCCTACTTCCACTATATACTATTTGACCTTGTACACTTGCGGTGCATTATCTAGTTAATAGTAGAGATACGTGATTATGAATTTTATAACTAGATATTCAACATATCAAGTTTTTGGTACCGTTGTTGGGGATTGGATTTTTTGGCAATATTGGTTATAATTTGGCAAGCCTACTACTTTACAGTGTAAATTGTGTTTTATTTGTTTTAGAGTCATTGTGTGCTCTAAATATTTATTTTAAAAAAAAAAACCAAAAATATGTTCCTTTTTTTGGTTTGTGTTTTGTGTTCTTTTATTTAAAAATTCAAATGTGACAGAGGATTTTCTCTTTTTAGTGGATAGTCTAGGCTAGCTACTAGTCTAAATTCTCCCATTTTCTGTTTTTGTGTTTTTACTTGTTTTTGTGCTTTATTTTTGTACCAGTCTTATAAAAATATGCAAAATATGAATTGGAATAACTCATACCAAGGATATTATCATCCATGTGATTAAGAAGCATGATTCTTATGGTGTTTTGGATGCACTTTGGATTGGTTATCGTAATTTGTCAATCAAATTAGTAGATTTAAATAGAAAAAATACACGATCTTCATGCTAATTCAATTTGTTATAATGCTTTATACTGTGATTCTTTGCAGGTAACCATGCTAATAGGGAATGTTCATACCAATATGATCCCTACCGTTGTGATTGTCAAATAGGATGGCATCCAAATTCTTTCTCGAGCCACCAAGAATTTCCTTATTATTTTCCTACACCTCAAGAGCCTATGTATGAATACATGGAGACCCATAGTGAATACTCATAATCCGTAATGATGTACCCTTCTATGGTGTGAATTCTATCAAAGGTAACTTCCATTCAAACCAAACACCATAGAAGGGTATGGTGAACAAGCTTATATGATCAACTACAATTCAGCATCACCTATGGGACAATCCAAGTTTGGGGAGTATGGAATTCATGGAGACTCTTATGACTACTATGGTTATGACTACAGTCAATCGTCACCAACTGAAGAAGAAGTTGCTAATGCAAGGTTGGAAAGAAATATGTTTGCCTATATAGAGGAGTTAACGAGTGCCTTCGAGCGACAAGATGAATATCTTAATCACCAAGACGAATCTTTAAAGCTCCGAGATGAATCTTTAATGGTCCAAGATAAATCCATAAGAAGATTATTAGGCTAGCTTACCAAACCTGTAATTAAGTTAGTTGATAAAGTTCAAGGGGAACCAAAGAATTGCTTACATCATCCTAACACATATTCCATAGAAGTGCCATCCAATGTATTGTTGAAGCTAGCTCAAGTAGGGAAAGATGTAAGGTATCCATTCGAGCAAAGATATTAGGGAAATGGTGATTAACTATGCCAGAGTTGCATCTGTCCTTGGGAATTTCGGATGTGCTATGCAATGTAGATAGTTGAGCAAGGACTACAACATTCTCGGCAAGCCTCCTTGGCCTTACTAGGGGTGTGTTTCTTTGAATTTTACTTTTTTCTTTTAGTTTTAATTATTTGTATGCTTTAGTTTAAGAACTTGGTGGGATAATAAACGCTTGAAGCCTCATGACTAGTTAAATTTATGTGTTTTGTGTTGTGAATTTGTTGTTATTCTGCTTGGATAATATAAGTTTAGCTCGTGACAAAACATAATGAATTCTATGCTTATTTGATGAAATTGAGATTGTCACAAATTTTCAATTGAACTTTAACCTTTGTTTTGTTATTTAATTATGGAATTATTAGTTTCTGATATACTCTCTTTATTGGGTACTTGAGTAGTTTGATGAGACTTGAATGGATCCTTGGTTTGACCTTTCCATTTAATTGGTTATTGAATTCATAGCTTGAAAAAGTTACACAAAACTAAATTAGGGGTATGAATTGGACATTTGTGACCTTTGTTTTGTGATAAGCCCAATTACCTTTAGTTAGTGGCCTATTATTTTGAATTGTTGAATCCTGTGAAGTCCTAATGACTTATGTTTAACATAGGTTTTTCTATTTTGTTGTCTATGATAATTGTTTTGTGGCACTATGGTGGAAAGGCATATTGTTATCTTTCTATATATTAATTATCAATGATATAGTACCCTGATATTTTTGAACCACGTGATACCATGTCACATTAATTTTTTCATAGGTGGGTGAAAACTTAGATTTGTGTCAAGTTGTGCTTTCTTGAATATAAATTCTTGAACTTAATGATATTAGAGAGGAATTGCGTATAATTATTTTGATTCATAATACAGATTTAACAGTTGTTGAGATCGTTTCATTATGATTTGTTAATAAGGACAGATTTTGATATGAAGTAGACCTTTGCTTATTCATATGTGTGTTAGTGTTACCATGGCAAAGTATTTCATTCTATTGTAGTTGTTTAAGTCTTACTAGTGTTAAAACCCATTTTTCTATGGCTAGTCCTTGTCATCTTATGTGCTTCAATGAGCTAAAAAGAAAAAATGGGTTGCTTAACGTAAAATACATAAGTAAGGTAAGAAAAGAATATTGATAAGCTCATAAATGACCTGTATTTTATGTATCATTTATCGCGTTTTCATGTGATGCAAGCAATATTTGAGTTAATTGTTTTATTTTTAGTTTGTGTTGGTTTGGAATGAAAAATGAGTAAAAAAAGATCAAAAGGTTGGAGAAACATCATAAGGATGGAGACGTACACCGGCAAGGAGCGAATTTGGACACTATTTGGTATTTTGAGCAGGACTTTCTTATTTGAGCTCCGATTGAGTTGATTCAAGATTCTTTGGAAAGCTAAAGAGATACAACTTTTAGGTTTTGCATTTTCTCAAATTCTGTCATCATCAAGGTCAAAATTGGGGTATCTATTCTCGATTTCGCACAAACGTATGAAATTACTTGCGCACGTGCTCAAATTGGAGAGAGGAAGTTTTTGGTTCTGTTAAGTGCACACATGCGCAAGTTTCCTTGCACATGTGTGCAAGATGCAGTGGGCTTTAGCAAAATTTGTTATTTTGGCAGCTTTTTTTGTCGGTTGGACTCCTTTTTAAGGGCTTTCACATTTCTATCATTGGAGAGGGGATTTTAACCCTAATATCCCTTATAAATACGCCATTGTAGAAAGGAGTTGGGAGATATCGACATATATCATTAGATATAGATAGCATGGGTTAGCAATAGAAGTAGTTTAGCTCTCCAGAATATTTTTATTCAAGACTCAAGAATCTTTGCAATCTTCATTCTTTGTCAAGATTTCACGCTTCATCAACATTTGTTTTGACTACAAGATTGAGTTTGCTTCCTTTAGATTTAATTTAACTCAGTGCTCTTTCATTGATTTTGTTTCAATGTATTTATTTACTTTGAGAAAGTTCTTCGTTACAATTTGTAGTTCTAATTTAATTCCATCGCAATTAAATTTCTAAATCACGTTCTTAGATTGTTGGCTGAAGTATTATTTTATTATTTTAATAGTTGGAATAGTTAATCACTTTCCTTCAATTGATTGATTTTACTTTAATCATTTTAGGGTTTAAAATAAATTTAATTGGGAAGACATAGTAGGTAAAATTAAAATCTTTTTGTTTAATTTTTCTAATTAGTAGAAAGGTTTATGAACCCTAGTAATTATTTCGTAATCCTCATGGGAACGATCCTTACTTACGCAATCAACAAACTTACCTCGTACCCTGAGAGCATGTAAGTGTTGATTAGGGTTATTAAGCCTTTATTTATTACTTGTTTGTGAATTGAATTACCTTATGAATTGTTTACCCTAACAAATAACTATGAGACTGTTTGCCTGAAAAGGAGTCTTGCTGAGCTAAAATAAAAGATGAGCAGAATAAAAGGTGGTCATAAAGGAATTACAGCAAAATCTAAAAGTTTGTGCTACCATTTTGAGTTAAACAATTTTAATTTTTCTTTAATGCTTTGACGCTATGTGATATTAGTTTTCTTATCAATATACGGTTCTATTGATTTTTTTCTGACCTATTGATGGTTATAAGATCTTGATCTCGAGAATTTTCAGGTCGGTTATGAGAAGTCAAAGTTGTTTGCATGATGTGGCCCGTATTAGTTAATTTGAGTTCTTGAATTTGTATTTTTGTAAGGTCTTCTTGACATGGATATGTGTGGTTGTTTTGGTGTGTGTACTTGTGTTATGTGAGTTTCATGTGGTTGGTTGGATTTCGAATTAGGTTAATAAATGTTCTGGTAAATATTGGTTAGGAAATTCAATTCACACACAAGTAATAATTAAGCTTTAATAACCCTAATCAATGCCTACGCACAATCGCAATGATACAAGGTATGTTAGTAAATTAGGTGAGTAAAGATCGTTCCTACAAGGACAATTGAACAAGTACTACGGTCCATGAAATCTTTATACTAGTTAGACTAATTAATTGTAAGATTTTGTTCTACACAACTAAATTAATTTTCACCACTAAGAAATTAAGAACGATTACCCAAACTAATTAAAACTAGAGAAATCAATAAAAATTACAGAGAGAAAATTTAATTTAATGGACTAGAAAAGTAAATGCAGGAAGATTAAATTAAAACTACAGAACTGAAATAAGAACTAGAATTAAGTTAAATTTAAATGAAGAAAGCAAACTCAATAACGTAGGCGGAACAAGAGTTGATAAAGTTTTAGTCTTGACAAGAAGAATAAAACCCTAGTCTGGTGATTTTCCTATTCTAATGTCTATTCTATCTAATTGCTGCTACGTATATGTTCAACTCCAATACAATGGGTTCTTTATAGGGGATCCATCAGGGTTTAGCCCTCTTAGATGATAGAAATACAATAAAATTTGTAAAGGCGTCCAACTAGGTAGAGAAAATTTCAAAAACAATTAATTTCCATAACCAGCAGAAAATCATAACAAATTTCTCGCACATGTTCGTGAGAAGAGTTTTAGGAATTTTGTCCACTAGAAGTTGTGCACATGCACAGTCCTCGGGTCACGCATGGGCGCAACTCGTATAACTCACAGCACCAGATTTTGCATTGATTTTGGCCTTGATGCTGATAGAATTTGAGAAAATGAAAAACATGAAAGTTGTATTTCTTTCTCTTAGCTTTCAAAATATCTTGAATCACCTCAATCAGAGATCAGACAAGAAAGTTATGGTAAAAATGCCAATATAGTGCTCCTTGCCTGTGTACGCGTTTTTCATCCTTGTGATTTTTCTCTAACTTTTTTATCCTTTTGACTCATTTTTCATCCCGAACCTACACAAACTAAAAATGACAACTAAACTCATAATTAACTCAAATATTGCTTCCATCACATAAAAACTAAGGTAAATCACACATAAAATATACTTTATTTATAAGCTTATCAAATATCTCAGACGTAGATTTTGATCGTCCTCGAGCAAATAATAAAATTAAAATAGATAAGCTCAACACAAGCGCACCCAACACATCTTGAAAATTTTCCACAAGAATAACGAAGAGTCGTGCCACTATCAAAAGTTATCTAAAAACTCAAGGGTTCAAATTCCAATAAAATCCTAGACATGAAATCCATTGTACGTGTGATAGTTGACATTCAATGAAAATTCAGTCTTCAAGACACTCAGATTTAGTCATGTAAACTCCAAGAATTTTTCTGAATACCCCACAGCTCACTTTTCTAACACTGCTCCACTAATATAGACAACTAAATTAATTTAAATCAGGTAGGACTTTTTACTTTGTAATGAAGGCTAGAGTATTGGCTAATCAAAGAAGGGGCAAGGATAGCTTTAAATTAATGTTGGCCACACATCAAAGTAAAACTTCTTCTCCAACACATTAAATACTAATCCTTCACAGAAATAACCCCAACTTAATCAACAAACACCCATATAAATTTCGTACCACAAAAAACAGTCTTCCTTAGTGTTCAAAATTAATCCAACAAGCCAACCTTTTTTCCGAACATTTATTTGTCATTTTTTTTTATGTCCACTCCCAATACGGGTACTAGTGATATGCCGTACATGCAAATACAGGTACCGGTGATAGGCACTACCTGCCCTTTTTGAAAATTTTTCCCACAATTTCTCCCAATACCCCTCATTGCCTCAAAAATAGACACTACTCACGCATACAATTCCAACCCTCATTAACAACCTTCTACCCTTATATCTCTTTAGCAAATTAATGTGTGAAATTAGTCTCTTAAGGGACATTTTAGGATAGAAAAATTAAAGAATTTATTAGGCACCACTTGCAAATAAAGGTACCAGTGACAGGACCAGCACTTTTTGAAAATATTTTCCTCAAATTTTCCTAATACCACTCATTGCCTCATAAATGTACTCCACTCACTCATATAATTCCCACCTTTATTCATTACCTTCCACCCTTATATCACCTTAACAAATTAATGTGTGAAATAAGGCTCCTAAAAAAATAAGGGACATTTGGGATAAAAAAATTATAGAATTTATTAGGTTTATCAAGGTTGGTAAAATGAGTTTTAATAAAAGAAAGTGAATGGTGTTTCTCTCCATTCATTACACATTAAGGCTGAAATAGGGCACTAGAGATAAAATTGTCAACAAGGGTTGCTTGAAAGGCTCAAACGTTCAAAGAAATTTTGTATCCTCATCTTTCTGGTATGCATCTCCAGATCACTTGATACTTACATCGGTGGTAAAGATAAGAGTCATCCAAAATGTGATATTTCATCTTTGAAAGAAACTTTTTTGATTTTTTGGAATCCATAGTGAATGGAATCACCTTGGCCATGAGAAAATTAATGATATACGCGTACCAAGGTGCACTACTATCCACTCTCATTAACTGCTTCTATGGAAAGTTCTCATTAATTGCCACTTCCTTATTGATATTTGCCATTGGTCCTTCTATCCAAGAAAGGTTATCTACCACAGTATTTTCAGCTTCCTTTTTATCTACACTGTTGGTCCCAAAGCAACCTAAGAGGGGGGGTGAATTAGGGTTCTAAAAATTATGCTTTCACAGTGCATCAATAAGAAAGTGGAAATTAATGAGAACTTTCCATAGAAGCAGTTAATGAGCTAGTGTGTATAAGAGACAAACTCTCTACTTCCAAGCTAACAAGCTTGAAGTATCAAATTTCTTGAATGCTTCACACACTTGGTGAGCCAATAATCTTTACAAAGTTGGGAAGTTCTTGCTCACACTAAAACTCTTTTAGTTGAGCCAAGAATCTTACTTACAACCACACTCTTGTACAGGATTATCACTCCACTCAAAGTTGAATTTGCACTCACAACTTCACACTAATACAACAAAGCACTATAGTCAATTTGCACTCAAATTACTCTTTTCTTAGGCTTGTATACAATTGTATTAGATGATTTTTCCAGGTTTAAAAAGCCCCTATTTATAAGAGCAATAAATGGTGGTTTCAACCACTTCCTAACGGCTAAGTAATAAGGTGTCATGCACAAAATATAGCCGTTGGGGTTTCGGACGTCCGAGAGGGATGGAATGCGTCCGAGGAAGCGTCCGATCTTCCTTCAGTGTTGTTGAGAGACTACGTTCGGACGTCCGAGCAAGCGTCCGGTCCTTCGTCCGACAGGCTTCGACGATCTGAGCGTCCGCAAGAAAGGCGAGGTTCCCATTCTTTCGTCACTTAGTTCAGCCGCATGGACAAAGTCCGAGAAGTTTTGTCCTGGTTCGGACGGTCCTGTGCGTCCGAAAGATATGTTCCTGCAATAGCTTGTTTTACATAGTTAAGTGTTTATGTCATCATCAAAATAAGGTTTGGGAAACATCAATCTCCCCCTTTTTGATGATGACAAACCTCAATTGGATATGACTAATCCATTTGCAATATTGGATATCAATTTGTCAACACATTATATCAAAACATAATATAACAAATTATATCAGAACATCACAGCACATAGCATAGTAACTACTCCCCCTTTTGACATCAATCAAAAACAGACTCCCCCTTAGAATATGCAACCTATGTACACCTTACCTTGGTTAGTACATTCAACTGAAGGGTTTAGGTGAATACATATTCAAGCCACATAATTTGCTGAAAATGCTAAATAGTTCCAATGAGCAGAGAACTATTGAAAACAACAAAACAGAAAGAAACTAATGAGAGTCATTTTTCTTTTTTGAGCGTTTTTCTGTCTTTTGACGTTTGGATGGAACATCTTCATCGGTGGCTTCACTGTCATGCTCCCCCCCGGTACGACGTTGCATGATGAAGTCAAATGTAGCGTCAATATCTTCATCCTCATCGTCATTGTCATCGTCATCGTTATCGTCATCGTCATCATCATCGTTATTGGCAGCTCCTTGTATAAGCTTCTGCACGGTCTTCTTGTGTAGGTTCCTCTTCAGTTTCATTACTGACAGCTAGGTTGACTCATATACATGTTGGAGTCAGTGTCAGCGAGACACATCTTGATGCTCTAGCAGACATGCCAAGACTGAGAGCAACTCTTGCATAATTTTTAGTTGTCTATATTCTGTCTCTTATACACATCTAGATGTGTATAAGAGACAGGAAATATTCCTTTTGGGAAATTTCTCACAAAAATATCAAAGGCTGCCTTAGTGAGCCATTGATCATTAAAAAACCTGAGACCTTTTCTTTCAATGTATGATTTATTAAAATATGGAGGAAATTGTTTATTTCCTGTAAAGGGAACGTTGAGGACATCAAAAATTTTTGTGAGAAATTTCCCAAAAGGAATATTTCTTCGAGTATCGTTAGAAAAAGTTCCCATAGGGAACAAAAACAAAAAAAAAAAAAAAAAGGCATCACCTTGCATAAAGCCTGAAAAATAAGTACATCTATATACATGTGTGTGTATATACATCTCAGTTCTGCAACATCTAGATGTGTATAAGATGTATACATAATATTTAGTTCCCCTGAGCAGAGTAGTCTTGGCTTCCGAAGCCTGTTTAAAATGGACATTGAAAGTGGCTCGAACTTCATCGATATCAAACTTAGTATCCTTAGCGGGCCATTTATCCAATGAAAAGAAGTAGGAAAAATCAGAGGGGTTGGAGATCTCACATTCAAAAATGGTATTAATTATGTTTGATGAAATCTCAATATCAGTGTGATTAATACGAGAAATAAGGGTGCAAATAGTAGGACCTTTCCGAAGATTGGCCGTGAATTGAAGCACCATATCGTGATAAACAGGTAAATCAAGATGTACTAAATGACCCCAATTCTGTTTTTCAAAACACAATTTTATAATTGGAAGTTTATACTTAGTATAAAGACTAGGAGTTCAAATTCAACTTTGAGTGGAGTGATAATCCTGTACAAGAGTGTGGTTGTAAGTAAGATTCTTGGCTCTTTATTAAGATCTAAAAGAGTAATTTAATACACATCTAGATGTGTATAAGAGACAGGTAAAATGTCTTACCGAGCTTTCCCTTTAGTTTTTCTACCCCGAATCACTGTAGAGGAACCGCCACGTGGTTTCACCATTGTAGTGGAAGAGAAAAAAAAAAAAACCAAAAAGTTTAAAAAGTTTGAAGATTTGAGAGATTTTGAGGAATTGAGATGGTGAATGGGTGAAATGGGATGTGATTTAGGTGATAGGGGTTATGGGTAGGATGATTTTTTAATCAATTTGGGAAGAGAGATTGGAAATTTTGAGGGGGTAGGGAAGAGATGAAAAATCGCCTAAGGGTTTTCGGGTGTGAGAGTGAGTCCGGAAGGGGGAATTTGGATGGTTTTAATCAAACAGGGGTACCGTTCGGACGGCCGAACGTTTAGTGTGCGTCCGACACAGCGTCCGAAAGCTGAAGAACGGACGGCCGAAGGTTGAGCTAGTGCGTCCAAAGTTCTTTCGGACGATTATGTGCGTCCGGAAGATTTCCAGAGACGTTTGTTTTAGAAAAACCAGAACATTGTTCGGACGAATATGAGCTTCCGAGACCAAACAGATACTTTCGGACGATTCAGAGCGTCCGAAATATCAGTGGTTCGGACGAAGTAGTGCGTCCGAACTATGAACCTATGCCAAATTTTTCTGTAAAATCCATAAGCATTTTCTGAGTGATTCAAAGCGATCTAGAGCTAAGGGTCTTGTACAAATATCAGCTAATTGATCTGAAGTAGGCACATAATTAACACGAATTTCCTTCTTACAAACTAGGTCTCTAATGAAATGATGCTTAACATCAATGTGTTTGGTTCTAGAGTGCAACACAGGATTTTTTGTGAGATTAATTGCACTAGTGTTGTCACATAATATAGGAACACAATCAAAAATTACACCAAAATCTTTCAGAGTATGTTTCATCCAAAGAAGTTGAGCACAACAATTTCCGGCAGCAATATATTCGGCTTCAGCCGTAGAAAGAGAAATGGAATTTTGTTTTTTACTAAACCAAGACTGACAAGGCAATTTCCTAGAAAATAACACATACCACTGGTACTTTTTCTATCAATTTTACACCCAGCAAAGTCAGCATCAGAATAGCTAATTAAGTCAAAAGTAGAAGATTTTGGATACCACAGACCAAAATCCGTTGTTCCTTTTAGATATCTAAAAATTCTTTTAACTGCCATCAAATGTGATTCTTTAGGACACGATTGAAATCTAGCACATAAACAAACCGCAAACATGATATCTGGTCTACTAGCAGTTAAGTAAAGTAAACTTCCGATCATACCTCTATAGTGTTTTTCATCAACACTATTACCTTCGTCGTCTTTATCAAGTTTGGTTGAAGTACACATTGGTGTACCAACTTGTTTGCAATCTTCCATACCAAATCGTTTGAGCAGCTCCTTTGTGTACTTGATTTGTGTAATAAATGTTCCTTCCTTAGTTTGATGAATTTGTAGTCCGAGGAAAAATTGCAACTTGCCCATCATACTCATCTCAAACTCTTCTCTTGCATTAGTAGTGAAAAATCCTTGCACAAACTTTCATTAGTTGCTCCAAACAGCTATTCATCAACCTCACTTTGAACATGTAACAATCCTTTTAAGTCCAGTACCTAAAAAGTGTGGTGTCAACAATACCTCTTTTGAAACCATTTTCCAACAAGAATCCACTTAATCTTTCATACCAAGCTCTTGGAGCTTGTTTCAAACCATATAAAGCTTTGGAAAGTTTGAAAACATAATTTGGAAGATTCTTATTTTCAAAGCCCGGAGGTTGTTCAACGAAAACTTCTTGGTCGATAAAACCATTTAAAAAAGCACTTTTGACATCCATTTGAAATAATTTTAAATTATTGAAACATGCAAATGCAAGAAACATGCGGATAGATTCTAATCTAGCCACGGGTGCAAAGGTTTCATCAAAGTCAATACCTTCTTCTTGAGCGTAACCTTTTGCAACAAGTCTAGCTTTGTTTCTTATGATCTCACCTTTGTCATTTAATTTGTTTCTAAACACCCATTTAGTACCAATGACGGGATGAGAAGATGGTCTTTCAACTAAAGTCCATACATTATTTTTCTCAAATTGACTAAGTTCATCTTGCATAGCATTAACCCATGATTCATCACTTAAGGCAACATCTATATGTTTGGGTTCAATGTGAGAAAGTAATGCACAATTATTGTTCAAAGGTTTATGAGAACGAGTAGTTACCCCATTGGATAGATCACCTATGATTAAATCTTGAGGATGATTAGAGACGAATCTCCAAGCTTTCGGAAGATCGTTTTGAGCATCCTCATTCTTTTCATCATCAACTTGATGGTTGTTGATATCAACGCTTGATGTAACCTCTTGATGATCTTTAGAAGATCAAGATGAGATGAAAAAGCTCCTTTAAAATATAAGTGTCTTCATCTTCACATAAATTTTTTGAGATAACATCTCTTAGATTCATCAAATGTAACATGCACAACTTCTTCAATTAAAAGCGTTCTTCTATTGTAAACTCGGTATGCTTTCTTGTCACTAGAATATCCTAGTGACTTCATCCGAAGGCTGTCGAGTATACCAAGACTACTCTACGAGTCCGGAAAATAAAGCTTTGAACATGTTACATGTGATTAATCTCAGGACATTGTCTCTTATACACATATAGATGTGTATAAGTGATGTATCACAAGTCTAAGAGAAGACATCTAGATGTGTATAAGAGACAGAACTAAACGTTCGGCCGTCCGAACGGTACCCCTGTTTGATTAAAACCATCCAAATTCGGTTCTAGACTCTGTTTCTTCAACACATCTATTTTTTGTATCAAAGACACCATCGTAGATGAGGAACTCTAGCAACCGAAAACTCATGAAAGATACCGTTGTGATCACAAAAGTCCCTTATCACCTGTCTCTTATACACATCTTGACTTGTTAAATCGACAGTCCATATTAATGTATCCAATAAATCCTGAATTTTGGAAAACAATTTTACAAATATTTCAAATGCTTCGTTTTTGTGAACAAGAAAATAATACCCAAGTAAACCTTGAATAGTCATCTACGATAACAAATGCATATTTGCAACCACCTAGACTAGCATATTGAGTGGGTCCAAATAAGTCTAAATGCAACAATTCTAAAGGTTTATGAGTAGACACAAAATTCTTAGGTTTAAAAGAAACTTTGACTTGTTTACCAAATTGACAAGCATCACAAATTTTATTTTTCAGAAATTTCAGTTTTGGCAAGCCTCTTACCAAATCTTTCTTGGCTAATTTTTCAATCAAATCCATATTAAAATGACAAAGTCTTCTATGCCAAAGCCAAGGATCATCTATAGAAGCGGTAAGACATTTTACCTTGCTATTGCTAATTTTATCAAGATAAATCACATAAACGTCATTGTGCCTAGTGCCTTTGAACAAAACAACATGATTTTTGTCAAGTATAAGACATTCATGCTTGGTAAAGAAAACATATAAATCTTTGTCACAAAGTGGACTAACACTTAATAGATTATAGTTTAAATCAGGTACATCAACAAGAAGTACATTCTTAATCAAGGCTTCACCATTTTTACCTACATCACCAATGCCGATTGATTTTGCTTTGTTGTTGTCACCAAAAGTGACTTTTCCACTGTTTTTGGATGTAAGGTTTGTGAAGAGAGAGGCATCACCCGTCATGTGCCTTGAACATCCACTATCTATGAACCACTTAGCATTGTTGGCGATGTTAAGTACCTACACAATAAATCAATTGATAACTTTTGGTACCCATGTCTTTTTGGGTCCATGAGTGTTAGTGAGATTGCTTACTATCCATGCAACTTTCATTCCAAGTTTTTCATTTTTCTTGACATAACACATATTCTTAGTATGTCCATGTTGTTGGCAATATCTACAAACAATGCTTTTGTTTCCATATAAAGAAGATTTTGGTTTTACAATACATAAGTCATCTATTCTATATATGACAAAATTTTTGTTGATTGCTACATTTCTATTTCTTTTCATATCAACAACATTTTCTTTCTTTCTAGCTAAGAGAGTATTTAAATCATCCATTCTTTTCTTGAAGGAGGCTTGTTCTTCCTTGACCTTTGATCTCTCATGCATTCTTTTCTTCAAATCACAATTTTCTTGTGATAGCCTATTGTTTTCATTCACAAGTTTAGAGTTAGCATTCAATAAAGCATTTGACTTTTTTACTAACTCCTTATTTCTAGCATATGATTCTTTTAAGCTATCATGCAATTTTAAAATGAAAGCTTCAAGATCATCTTCATCATTTTCATCATTGGAGTCATAGTTAGAATTTACCTCATTGTCTCCAATAGCCATAAAGGCCATTTGTGCCGACTCCATTTCTTCTTCAACTTCTCCTTCGGAGTTGCAATCGTCCCATGTGATTTGAAAGTTGTTGAATCTTGGTTTTCTTCCTTCCTTCTTTTTCTTGGAGGGACATCTAGATTTGCAAAAGCCCGAGTTGACTCGCACTCAATGCATTTATCATTTTGCTTCCTTAGTTCAAGTCTTTGAATCCCTTTGAAATTATTTGTGTTTGCAGCTCCGCCTCTTCTCATTCTTCGTTTGTTGATGTAATGTTTAAGAAATCCTTTAGTGATGAGTGCAAGATCTCCTTCATCAAGATCTTCATCTTCTAGATTGATGGAGCTGTTTTCATCTTCCTCTTGAGAGGTCTTTAGAGCAATGCCCCTTCTTGGCCTTGCTTCTTCATCATCCACAATCTTGGCCTTTAGCTTTAGTTCATAAGATGTAAGAGAATTGATTAGTGATTCAATAGGCATGAAATTTAAATTCTTAGCTTCCTCTATGGCAATTGTTTTGGCATCCCATTCTTTGGATAGAGCATTCAGAATTTTTCTGTTTTTCTCACCCAAGGAGTACTCCTTACTCAAGGCTTCAAGATCCTTTATAATGTCATTGAACCTGCAGTACATTTTGTCTATATTCTCATGTGGTTCCATCTTGAAGGACTCATACTTGGCAACAAGTAGAGATTTCTTTTGCTCACGATGGACATCATCGCTTCCTTCGTGAATTTCCTTCAACTTATCCCATATTTCTTTTGCAACTGCAACCCTTCATGCGGTTGATTCATTTGCATCCAAGGCATTATATAGTACATTCAAGCTTTTGATTATACACATCAAGTTTGCCTTGTCACATGGCCTGTGAGCTTAAGACTTGTCTAGATCTCTTCTTCTATTTGTGTGAAAATCAATGATAGATGCTTCAAATGGACCTTCATTGACAACATACCACAACTCAATGTCAATAGATTGCAGAAATATTTTCATTCTATCTCTCCAACTAATAAAATTAGCCCCATTAAACATGGGAGGCCTAGTAATAGATTGGCCTTCAAAAAACAGAGCATTGTTGGTTTCCATAGTTCTTTTCTCAATAGCAGTTTAAGCAATATTGTGAGACCAAGCTCTGATACCAATTGTTGGTCCCAAAGCAACCTAAGAGGGGGGGTGAATTAGGGTTCTAAAAATTATGCTTTCACAAAGCAGTGAGTATAGGTTTTAGATTTAAATGCAGAGATAATAAATTTAATAAAACAGTAAAGTAAAGAGAGAAAAATTGAACAAACAATACTTCCAAGCTAACAAGCTTGAAGTATCAAATTTCTTGAATGCTTCACACACTTGGTGAGCCAATAATCTTTACAAAGTTGGGAAGTTCTTGCTCACACTAAAACTCTTGGTTGACTACAAGATTCTTACTTACAACCACACTCTTGTACAGGATTATCACTCCACTCAAAGTTGAATTTGCACTCACAACTTCACACTAATACAACAAAGCACTATAGTCAATTTGCACTCAAATTACTCTTTTCTTAGGATTGTATACAATTGTATTAGATGATTTTTCCAGGTTTAAAAAGCCCCTATTTATAAGAGCAATAAATGGTGGTTTCAACCACTTCCTAACGGCTAAGTAATAAATGCACAAAATATAGCCGTTGGGGTTTCGGACGTCCGAGAGGGATGGAATGCGTCCGAGGAAGCGTCCGATCTTCGAAAACACTATCTTCAGTGTTGTTGAGAGACTACGTTCGGACGTCCGAGCAAGCGTCCGGTCCTTCGTCCGACAGAGGCTTCGGACGATCTGAGCGTCCGCAAGAAAGGCAGTAGGTTCCCATTCTTTCTGTCACTTTGTTCGGACGATGCACTGCGTCCTGAAGTTTTGTCTTGGTTCGGACGGTCCTGTGCGTCCGAAAGATATGTTCCTGCAACAGCTTGTTTTACATAGTTAAGTGTTTATGTCATCATCAAAATAAGGTTTGGGAAACATCATCTATCACCTCCCAATCGAATTTTCTAGAATAGTAAAATTCAACTGATTAGTCTGTGTTTAGCATCATTCATAGCCAATAGGTATTTAAGAGCCAAGTGATCTGTATGAACAATCACTTTACTACTCATGAGATATGACCTAAACTTATCAAATGCAAATACTACTGCTAGAAACTCGTTTCAGAGGAGGAATAATTCATTTGTGCTTCATTAAGGGTACGGCTAACATAGTGCACAGATTTAGTAAGACACATGCAAAACTTTATCTTTTTTCTTACATAATACTGCTCCAACGGCATAGTTTCTTGCATCACATATTAATTCAAAAGGCAAATTACAATTTGGATCGACTATGACTTGTATGGTAGTCAAAGCTTTTTTCAATTTAGTGCGTGAAGACAAACATTCATGATTAAAATCAGAAGGTACATTTTTTGCAACAAAGTACATAAAGGGAAAGAAATTAAAGAAATTTTTTTATAAAACGTTGGTAAAAATTAGCATGACCAAGAAAACTCCTCATCCCCTTCACATTAGTTGGAGGTGGTAATTTTCCAACGACTTCTACTTTAGACTTATCTACTTCCATAACCTTAGCAGAAATTCAATGGCCTAACACAATCCCTTCCTTTATCATGAAATGACACTTTTCCCAATTCAATGCCAAATTAGTATATTCGCATCTTGCCGAGACTCAGGCAAGGTTATCAAAACATGAATCAAAAGAATCACCAAAAGTACTAAAGTCATCCATAGGAAAAATTTCAATAAAATGTTCAATCATGTCATGGAAAATAGTAAACATGCATCATTGGAAAGTGCTAGGAGCATTGCACAACCCAAAAGGCATATGCCGATAAGCAAAAGCTCCACAAGGACAAGTAAAAGTGGTTTTCTCTTGAACTTTAGGGGTTATAGCTATTTGGAAATACCCTGAATAATCATCGAGAAAGCAATAAAAGGCATGTCTTGATTCCTGTACAAGCATTTGATCAGTGAATGGCAAGAGAAAGTGGCCTAGTGTCTTCATTAAGTTTCCTATAGTCAATGTAGATCCGCCACCCCGTCACTATCTAGAGGAAATTAGCTGATTTTATGCATTCAACACTATTGTTATGCCCCCTTTGTTTGGAACTACTTGAGTCGAGCTTACCCATTCACAATAACTAATTGGATAAATGATACCTGGATCTTGTAACTTCAAAAACCTCCTTCTTAACTACCTCTTTCAAAGTAGGATTTAACCTTCTTTGAGGTTATTGCGGTGTCTAGCAGGCTTTTAATTCTCATTAAGAAGTATTTTGTCCATGCAAACTATAGGGCATATTACTTTTATGTGTTCAATGATCTTTGCAATTGCCCCACGATGTTTTTTCAAAACCAAAACCAACTTTCCCAATTCAAAGTCGGAACAAGAGGCACTAACAATGACATGATATGTATTATTTTCTCCTGGAAAAACATATTTAAGATGAGAAGGAAGTGGTTTAAGCTCAACCTTAGGGGGGTTCGTTGGTCGGACTCCTCATTTTACCTTTTCTCTTCACATTGCTTTCTTCCATAGCCCTCTCCGACTTCTCATCTTCAATGCTCTCTTGTTTGATAGGCTCCATCTCACCATCATAGATGTCTTTCATGTCTATGGTGTCCTTTTCTATACATCTCCTATAAAATCAACAACCAATTCATCAATAATATTAATACTCATTATATCATCATATTTAGCAACAAATTTTAAATAATCAAAAAATTAAATTAAACAATGTCATTGTTGACTCTAAATTGTAGATTTCTAGCTTGGATATCTATAATGGCTCATTTGGTGGCCAAGAAAGGTCTTCCCAGAACTAACGGGGTCACCACATCTTCCTCCATATCGAGCACTATGAAATATGTAGTTAGGAATACTTTGCCTACTTTGATAATGAGATCCTCAACCACTCCTACTGGTTGCCTTACAACTCTGTTGACCAATTTAGTCCTCTTCCATTCAACTTCTTATTAGTATACTGAGGCATAAGATTGATGGAGGTACCCAAATCACAAAAGTCTCCTTCATACGTCACCCTTCCAATCTCGCATAGAATAGAAAATGAGCTAGGATCCTTGAGTTTAGGAAGAAGATTCTTTTGGATGATGGCACTGCATCCTTAATTTAGACACAAGATCTCATTCCCCATTAGCTTCCTCTTGCTTGACAAAATCTGTTTCATTAACTTAGCATAGCTACGAATGTTTCAATAGCTTCAATGAAGGACTGTTAATTTAAATCAGTATAATTTTAAAAATTCCAAAAATCTCTTGAATTAGCTTCCTTATCCTATTTCATTCTTTGAGGGAAAGGAATACTTACATGTTTACCAATTGAAGCTGAGAGATCCTTGTTCTCATCTTATTGATCAAGAACTCTAGTAGGTTCCTCTTCATTATCCTTGCTCTTGGAGGATTCTTTCTTTCTCTTTTCCCTACTCTTCTCTATGATTCTTGCATCATCCTCTTCAACTTATCTTGGTTCCAGGGTTTTTGCACTCCTCAAAATAACTGCTTGAACATGCTCTCTCCGATGGGTGTTATCCCTTTGGGTCCAATGGTGTCAATTGGTAATGTCCCAACCGGTCTCTCATTATTTTTTGAGCTAATTGTACTAATTGAAGTTCCAAGTTCCTTATAAAAGCTCACAAATTCTCATAATTTCTTCTTTGCAATTCGTGCTTCCTCTCCAAAGTTTCCATTTCCTTCCTCCAATTATCTTGGATTGATCATGGGTTATATGTGAAGCTAATTAATCCATAATTGGAATTTTGATGTGGGGGCCTTGGTGGTGGTGGTTGGTATGAGTTATTTTCTTGAGGCAAAAAGTTTTGGACATTCTTTTGGTGAGGTGGTTGATATGGTCTAAAGGATGAAGCTTGATTCAAAAAATTTTGTTGTGGCTGGTTAGATTGGAAATATGGATATTGAACATTATCCTGATTACTCCAAGAAAAATTTGGATGGTTATTTGGGTTATGGATATTACCATAGGAGGTAGGTAGATTCCTAGATCTGAAATTTTGATTGGAAATATATTGGACATCCTTACCTTGCATCATTCACGCTTCACAAATGCCATTCTAATGATTCCTTCTGCAGAAATCACAATAGAGGATCCCTTGAGATATTGAAGCAATGGAGTTTACTGGACTCCTTCCCATATTCTCTTGGGCTTTTGTCAAATTTGTCATCACATTCATCATCATACCCGATTGAGCTAAGAAAACATCATTGAGATTAATCGTACCTCCTTGTCCGGACCAACGTATTTAAATTTAGTTGATGGACTTGCTGTTGTGGTTGTTGTCCAATTGAAGGAGTGACTGTCCCATGATAGTAATAGGTTGATGCCCTTTTTTCAACAATTTTTGAGCTTCTTCAAGTGTTTTAAGAGGAGAAGCGCCTCAAGCGCTTGTATCAATAATCAATATTGTCTCTAGAAATAATCCATTGTGAAATCTCTGAACTTGTAGAAATAATGGAATCGCATGATATGGACACTTTCTAAGTAACTACTTGAAGAGCTCCCATGCCTCACTTAAGCTCTCCCCAGTGATTTTTCTGAATAAAGTAATGTCATTATGGAGCTTTGCAATTCTAGCTGGTGAAAAATATTTGACTAGAAACTTTTGAGCCAATTGGTTCCATGTGGTGAAAGTGCATTGTTGAAAAGATTGCAACCAAGACTTTACCCTACCTCTCAAAGAAAATAGAAAGGCTCTCCATTATACTTGAATGTTTCAATGATTTCTTCAAAATTTACCAAATGTGTGCATAGGGATCCTTGTTCGGGTCACCTCCAAATATAGCATGGGCATAAAGCATTTGAATCAAGGCAAGCTTAATCTCAAAGTTATTGGCTTGTACGGGCATTTAGGGAATGTTGGAAGTTGTCCCCTCAAAATTTAGTGTAGTATAATCTCCAAGAGGTTGAGGATTAACATTTCTACTATTGCCATTATTACCCACTACCTCGTCATTCTCCCCAGCATTATGGTTTGATCTGTCGTAGTATTCTCCTCTTAGTTTGATTCCAATTGTTTCCTTCGAATTTTGGTTAGAGTTCATTCAATCTTCCAATCACAAGAATGTAGCGATTGTTTAGAAAAACGAGTACCTACAACCATAAACTACAAGAAAAACCAAAATTCGAATGTCAAAACAAAAGAGAAATTAAAAAGAACAAGCCGCAATTGTAAATAATTAAAAGAAAAAGTATAATCTAGTAAGGCTCGCTAAACTAATACTGCCACCAAGAATAATCCCCGGTAACCCTGATGCCAAAAACTTGTTCAGGCAAATAATTGATTAGGTCTTTTAGTTCACAAACAAGTAATAAATAAAATCTTAATGACCCTAACCAACACTTACATACTCCCAAGGATACAAGGTGAGTTTGTAGATTGGGTGAATAAGGAACATTCCACGGGACTATGGGACAATTATTAGGGTTCACAAACCTATTTACTTGTGTGAAAAATTAATTAAAAGAATTTGTTTTCAATCCAACTAAATTAATTCTAGCTACTAAGATGATTAAAGATAAGAACAATTACCAAAACTAATTAATCTAAGAAAGCAATTAACTAAAACAAAATCAAAGTTCAGTTAATCTTAGACGAGCAAAGACAATAGATTAAATTTAAACTATGAAATTGCAATAAAGAACTAGAATTGAATTGAATATAAGAAACCAAACCCACTAATTGTAGCCAAAACACAGGTTGATGAAGCATGAAATCTTGATAAGAAATTAAAACCCTAACTAATGACAGTTAAGACCTTTCCAGTGCTATCTAATGATCTATCTGCTCTAATGATCAAATGTCTAACTCTCTCAGCTCCTCTTGATATTGGGGTATTTATAAGGAATACGTGGGTTTAATTCCCTATCGGATGATAGAAATATGGTAAACCTTGAAAAGGAGTTCATTCGGGCAAAGAAAACTTCAAAAACAAGTAATTTCTCTATCCACTGCAACGTCGTGCTCATGTGTGCACCAATTTGCACAAATTTGCACTAAAACAGCTCCTGGGAACTTGCTTTCTGGTTCTAGCACTCGTTCGCAGACTTTGGGACTCGCATGTGCGCAATGGCTAGATTGTCTGTCTCAATTTCCACCTTGATTTTGACTTTGAAGCCAATGGAATTAGGAAAAAATCAAAACATGAAAGTTGTAGTTCTCTCTCGTAACTTTCTAATGCATGTTGAATCAATTTAATCCCAGCTCAGACAAGAAAGTTATGCTTAAAATACTAAACAGAGTCCAAATTCGCTCCTAGCTGAGCGTACGTTTTTCATCCTACGATTTTTCTCTAACCTTTTGATCCTTTTTGAGTCCTTTTTTCATTCCAAACCTACACAAACCAAAAATAAAAAAATTAACTTCATAATTAACTCAAATATTGCTTGCATCATACTAAAATGCAGTAATTGATACACAAAATATAAGATAGTTGTGAGCTTATTAGTGAGCATGGTAAGAAACGAAATAAAAGGTAGGTTATGTAAAAATTTGTCTTGCTAAGGCTAATGCTATGAGAAAAAAAATAAAGACCTAATAAAGTGGTCAAAAAAGAGGTATGAAAGGTTATATTGCTATTTTTGACTTAAATAGTTGTATTGGTTCTCTAATGTTTTGCTATTATTTGACATTTGTGTGCTTGCATGTTAAGGTCCATTGATTCTTCTTTAGCTTCTTGGTGATTATACATGTTCAATTTTATACATCTTTTGATTGGTTATGGGTAGAAAAAATTTACTGTGTAATGTGGCCTGTATTGATAATATCTATAAGTTCTTGTATTTATAGTTAGGAAAACATTTTTAATATTTGTTTGAATGGATATTTTGGTGTGAATAAATATGAAACATGATTCTATGTGAATGGTTGGATATGGACTAGGTCAATGAGTCAATTGGATCAATCCGATTTTGATCTGTCCATTCCTATTTGATTTGATCAATTGGTCTTATTGTGTCTATTGAGTTTTGCTCTGGACTATCAAAATGCAAGTTGAACGGAGTAAGGAAACTCGAATTCCAAAAGATTAATAATTCAAGTTAATTAGCTAGGTTAGAAGAAGGTTTCTCGAATCCTAGCTAATTAATTTGATAGAATTCAATCACGAAGGTTCGAGGTTGGGTTGAAATATGGGAATAAAATCAACATTAATTATAATTTAATTAATTGATTAACCCAAGATTTGAATGACCCTAGATGATTGCTAACCTTCCATTTGACCTGTCTTTATTTATTACTAATGGCTCAATTTAATTCAATTGTTTTTTAGGTGTCCATTTGTAGCTTTTTAATTATTTTTGCAACTAATTTTCAAAATCCAAAAACTTGCAAGCTAACTATCTAAATAGAAATTGCATTAGATTCTCGGTACTTGTGTTAGTCCTCTTGGGATCGACCCTTGCTCACCCTCTTACACTGATAACCGTATACTTCTGGGTATTAGTTGAAACGTATGACAAGGAATTATAACTTCTTCAGCTCATTCCAATTTTTTGGTTCTAAATGACCTCCATGGCTTCATAGATAAGCCTTTTGCCAAGTCCAACAAACTAACCCCAGAACATTTTCCTCTTCAGGCTTTGGTAGTTTGTGCCAAGCCATCCAATGCTTCCTTTTGCCCCATTCTGATTTTCCCCAGAAAAAATCTGTAAAAAATCTTCTCCATGACAATCAACACAAATTCAAGAGGAAATAACACAGCCATAAAGTAAAGAAGGACGGAAATCAACACATGTTTGATCATAAGCAATCTACCACCTATAGACAAAACAAGCTCTTAACCAGAATGCTAGTTTGGAAGTTATTTTATTACATAGAGGCTGAAACAAGTTCTTTGTTCTTCTACCTTTCTGCTATGGCACTGCGAAATAGGTAATAGGCCAAGCTTTGTGCTGAAAACCAATAAACCTTGAAATTAATCTTACTATTAAAGAAGGCAGCTTGGTAGAGATACAGAAACTATTCTTCTGAATATTAACAAGTTCACCAAAGAAAGCTTCAAGTGTCTTGATGAATTTTACCATATTGATCGAAGAGCTCTTATCAGCCTTAAGATAGATGATAGTATCTTCTGCATAAGACAGATGAGAGATGATAGGACAATGAAGGGATGTTGAGAAGTACTAAATTCTACCATATAAAAATTCACTTTTTAGTCCCCTACTTTGTACTTCAGTAGCAACAATAAAGTAATGGAGAAAAGGGATTTCCTTGTCTCACTCATCTGGTTGAATGGAAAAAAATAGTGAGAGAGCAATTAAACAAAACTAAAAACTAGCAATTGGAAACAAAGTCTAAAAATTAGGTTTACAAACTGGGGGAATAGAAGCCAAACTGAGATAATACGATCGATAATAATACCCAAGAGATTCTGTCAAATGCCTTGGTCAAATCCAGTTTGATGATAGCATTACCACCCCTCGTCGTCTTGTCAATTAATTCAACCAGCTCTTATGCCTCAAGGATATTATCTTCAATCTTCCTATCTTTGACATTTACACATTTCTTTTTTGAAATTATTTCAGCAACAAAACTTGTAACCTATTGGCAATCAACTTGGTCACAATTTTGTTAGCATAAGTATATAGGCTTATTGGCCTGTAGTCACCACAAATGGAAGGATTCTCAATCTTTGAGATCATGCAAATAAGGGTACTTAAAATAGCTTCAGGAAAGGCACTGCCCGCAAAAAATTCTTTGGTTGCACAAATAAGATCAAGTGAAATAATATTCCATCAAGATTTGTAATGGTACCATTGAAACCATCCACTCTAGGTATACTTCTAGAATTTGTTGAGAAAACCTATACAGTTTTAACTCCTTTAATGTTGGAATAGCCATAAGAGTTGCATTGTCTTATGAGGCAACTAGCTGAGCAATATTAGCTAATAACTATTCATCTTGAATGAGATCTAATGGAATCAAGAGATCTTTGTAGAAATTAGCTGCAAGATGCTAAAGTTGATGTCTATCCACAGTCCATACTCCATTGGAATTTAAAGCCTTCTAATGCACAATTTGTTCCTTTTGATTTGAGGATAGGAATAAAGAACTTTTTCTTGTGATTCGCCTTCTTGAGCCATTTAACACTAGCTTTTTGCTTCCAAAAAGTTTTTTCCTCAGCTAAAGATTAAATTGAACTTGAAGCCTATCCAAATTGCTTTGATTCTTCTCAGCAAGAGATTGCTGAAATAGATTCTCTTGTTATGTGATGAATTCCTCAAATTGTTTTACTTTATCAAACATGTTCCCAAAATGTTCCTTGTTCCAACTCTTGAGAGCATATTTAAACCTCTTATGTTTGCTTGAAAACCTTAAATTCACAAAGGAGGACCATTACGATATTGATCCCAACTTTTCTGGACCACTTGAAGAAAAGGCTCATGTTTCAGGCATACATCTAGAATTCTAAACAATTGTGGCCATGAATATTGTGTAGAGTTCAAAGAGAGAGGAAGGGGACCGTGATAAGAGCATGTTCTATTCATGTGCGTAACATATATATCCTGAAAACCATTGAGTGCTTCCTGATTACAAACTTGATCTAATCTCTTATATTTCCAAACATGTGAACTTCGGAACAGAAAAAGGAACATTTAACAAAGCATATTGATTAAGGGAAGCATTGACCTCAACTATTCCCCTAACATCAGGCCAAAATACTATATTATACTCAGAAGATTCTGCTATGACATTAAAATCTCCACTTGCAAACTATGCACCCTGTGCAATAGCTGAAAATACATGCAAAGAATCCCATAACATCCTTCTGCCTTGAAGAGAACATTTCACATAAACAATAGAGGCATACATAGGATCAGGCAACTCATTTATTATCCAAAGCAAGATGAATAACTTGACCTTCAGTAGAAATGATGTTAATAGACGATGCATCAGACCAAAACATCCAAATGGAACTAATGGAATTAGTAGCATAATAGAAAACCCTAATTATTTTGTACAAGGGTCACCCTATTACTCTCCAACATAGGCTCAAGAATAGCCAAAAAGTGAATGGAATGATCCTTCACAAACTTCTTCATTTACCTTATTGAAGGCTTGTACCCCTAATGTCCCAAATAAGAGAATTCATTGAGGGTTAGGGATTTCTAGGTGAGGCTGAATGAGAGACCTCGTGCCACTTCTAGTCACCTTAGATCTCTTAGCATATAATTTATTCCTTCGAATATGCTTCCTCCTGCTGACCACCAATATGGAAGGGCTTTGAACATTGATATTATTCTTATCCAAGGTAGAAAAGAAACCCTTAAGAGCCTCTATTTGAGGAGATCTATCCTCCAAATAATTATCAGAAGTGTTATTTGTAGAAAGTGTGCTAATGTCATCCTCTTTATCCAAAGTCTCCACCTGATCATCTTTAATATCAGTTGAGAAATGATCGGGTAAATATTGATTAGTCAATTCAATTAACAAACAAGTTATAAATAAGCCTCAATAACTATAATCATTACCTACACAAGCTCAAAATGATATGAGGTATGTTTGTAGTCGGGTAAGTAAGGATCGCTCCCACGATGACTATTGGACAAGTACTTGGGTTCACAAATCTTTATACTAGTTAGACCAATTAATTGAAAGGTTTTGTTCCTACCTACTAAAGTAATCCTAATCACTAAGAAAATAAGAACAATCACAACATTAAATAAAACTAGAGAAAGCAATAAAATTCATCCAAAGAAAATTTAAATCAATGAACTAGAAAAATAATTGTAGGAAGATTAAATTAAAACTACCAAATTGAAATAAGAACAGAAACTGAATTGACCTTAAATAAGAAATCAAACTCAATAGGTAGCCGCAACAAAAAGTTGAGTAATGTGCTTGAAGCCTTGAACAAGAACAATAAAACCCTAGCTATGATTTTCCTAATCTAATATCTAAACCTAACTAATGATGAACATCTACGTTCAACTCCCCTCATAAAGGGCATTTATAGGGGATATATCAGGGTTTTAGACTTTTAAGTAGATAAAAATATGCCAAAACATGAAATGGAGTCCAACCAGGAGGAGAAACTTCAAAAACGAGTAATTTATGTCACCAGCTACTCGTCGTGTGGACATGCACATCGTTTTCTTGCGCATGTGCGTAAATTCTAGTAGCTAAATTTTTTTTTCTCTCGGATTGTGCACATGCGCAAAATTTCATTCATGCATGTGCACTAATTCAAGTTCACCAGTTTCAACTTCCACCTCAATTTTGCCCTTGATGCTGATGGAATTTGGGAAAACTTAAACATAATAGTTGTAGATCTTTCTCTTAAATTTCCAAAGCATCTTTATTCAACTATATTGGAGCTCAGACAAGAAATTTACGCTCAAGTATGAATGCTAAATAGTGTCCAAATTCGCTCCCTGCTAGTATACGTTTTTATCCTTTTGATTTTTCTCCAACTTTTTGATCTTTTAGGCTCCTTTTTCATTCAAGACCTACATAAACTAAAAATAAAACAATTAGGCTCATAATTCACTCAATTATTTCTTACATTAAAAGAAAACAAAGGTAAATGAGACATGAAATTTACGACATTTATGAGCTTATGAAATACCCCATACTTAGCTTTTGATCGTCCTCAAGTAAAAAATAGAATTAAAATGGATAAGCTCATTAAAAATGCACCTACACATCTCAAAAATTGTCCGCATAGATAATCAAGAACCAATCCATTATCATGAATAGTCCACGAACTCAGGAGTTCAAATGTTAATAAAACCCCACACTTGAAGTCTACTCTGTGTGTGTGAATATAGACATTCAATAAAAACTCCATTTTCAAGGTACTAGGGTCAAAGCATGCAAACTCTTACAATTTTCTGAACACCCCATAGCTCACTTTGTTTACACTTCTCCACTAATATAGACAATCAACTCAATTTAAATCAGGTAGGACTTTTTAGCTTGTAACGAAGGCAAAGGTATTGGCTAATCAAGGAAGAAAGATGGATATCACAAGACAACGAAGGAGTTTAAATTTATGCTGGCCACACATCAAAATAAAACAACTTCTCCAACACATTAAATACCAATTCTTCACAAAAATAAACCACACTTAATCAACAAACACCCGGTGAAAAATTTTGTACAAGAAACAAATGGTCTTCTTTCTCCAAAATCAACACAACATGCCAACCTTTTTCCCGGACATTTATTTATCAATTTTTTTAATGTCCATCACCAATACAAGTACCAATGATAGGCATGTACTAGTGATAGACACTACTTGCAAATACAAGTACCAATGATAGGCACTACCTGTATCACAACAGGGCAGGTACCAGTGATAGGTAGTACACACAATTGATGAAAATTTTCTTCTCAATTTCTCCTCTAGTATCCCTTGCCCTATTAATGTACACCACTCATTCATACAATTGACCGCCCTCTTTTAACCACCTTTCACCAGCTTATCCTGTTAACAATTAATGTGTGCATTAAAGCTCTTAAGGAACAATTTGGGATAGAAAAATCAAATAATTTATTAGGCATATAAAGATATGTAAAATGAGTTTTTATGAAAGAAAGCGAATGGTGCTTCTCTCCATTCATTACAAATCAAGGCTCAAATAGGGTACTAGGGATAAAATTCAATAAGGTTGGCTTAAAAAGCTCAAATGTCCAAAGAAATACTCTACCCTGATCTTTAAACCAAATTAAATTGTCTACAATTTCGCCTCAAAAATGTAATAAAACAAGTTATGGGATGCAATATAAATGAGTTTACATAATTATCTCGAAGTGTCAAAAATAAAAACAATTTATGGCTATGTGATGAAGAATTCTCACAAATCATGCAAGGAAATTTTTAAGATCGACTACCCACTCATGATGATTTGTCTTAATTCAAAAATTATCACGCAGAAAATCAAAGAGGCATGCTAAGCGATTGAAATTTTTTTGAAAATTTCAAAGATTTTTAGCTAATTTGAACAAAATTTTTCAAAAATCTTAAAAAGCTCTTAGATCAAAAGAAAAGCTAAAGTATTGAAGCAGAAATTGAGCAAATTATACCATCAAAATATAAATCCAGATAATTCCCTACCCCACACTTTTAAATAAACAATTTTTCTAATGTTAAAGAAAATAAAATTACAAAAAGGGAAAGGGAAAGCTTCTCTGGCAATGTAGAATGGTTGCAGTAATGTATCCCGACATAAATATGCATGAAGCGAGTAACACAGAAAGAGACGAGCGCATATAAATTTAAACCAAACAAACAAGATCGGTTGAAACTTATTGGCATCAAAATGACGAGCAACTCCTCCAGCACCCTTAGTCCATTTAGCTTCCCCTGTGCAAATAAGGCTCATGATGTCATTGAGCTCTATATTAGTGTCTCGAATAGAATAGACCATTCATCATTGCAAACCCAATTCACTCTTCACAGACGATTAATTATATTCCCAAAAATATCCGCCGACTTTCTCCTAGCAAATACCTTAGTGTTCACGTAGTTAGTGATGTTTTCCAAACCTTATTTTGATGATGACATAAACACTTAACTCTGTCAAACAAGCTTTTGCAGGAACAGCTCTTTCGGACAGGACAGTCAGAACTAGTTCAAAAGCACCTCGGACGCATTGCAACGTCCGAACAAACGCGAAAGAATGGGATTCTCCTTTTCTTGATGCTCAGACCGTCAAACCTCTGACGCATTCTCAACAAACGAAAGAAGATCGGACGCTTCCGGACGCATTACACCTCCTCGGAATTTCGAACCCCCAACGGCTATTTTTTGTCCATTTATTACTTAGCCGTTAGGAAGTAGTTGAAAGCTCTATTTATTGCTATTATAAATAGGTGCTTTAAGAACCTGAATAGATCATCTAATACATTGAATACAAGCCTAAGACAAGAGTAATTTTGAGTGCAAATTGACTATAGTGGTTTGTTGTATTAGTGTGAAGTTGTGAGTGCAATTCAACATTGAGTGGAGTGATAATCTTGTACAAGAGTGTGGTTGTAAGTAAGATTCTTAGCTCAACTAAAAGAGTTTTAGTGTGAGCAAGAACTTCCCAACTTTGTAAAGATTGATTGGCTCACCAAGTGTGTGAAGCATTCAAGAAATTTGATACTTCAAGCTTGCTAGCTTGGAAGTATTGTTTGTTCAATTTATTCTCTCTTTATTTTACTGTTTTATTAAATTTATTATCTCTGCATTTAAATTTAAAAATACTCACTGCTTTGTGAAAGCATAATTTTTATAAACCTAATTCACCCCCCCTCTTAGGTTGCCTTGGGACCAACAGTTAGTTAAATTGGCATAGAACTCACGGACTACTAGTAACACGGGCTTCTTGAGGTTGGAGACGAAGAAATTCCAGTCACGAGCTCTAACGATGTTGTGAATTTCAAGGGCTCTCGTGGTAGGTTGATTTGTATAAACCGTTCTTTAATCGCTACCCTCCACAAAACATCGGACTCATACCACTTATAGGTAGCTGCATCCAAAAACTGCCTTGGAACATGCTCCTCCTCATGCTGCTCGGTATCTTGCCAGTGAGGTGTCGCAGACGACGATAAACTAGTCGTTCCTCGGCTAGTTGGTTCCTTGCCTTTGCATGTCATACCTAAAAAAAAAATCCCTAATGAGATATAAGACACGCAAATAAAAACACCACCAACCCATACTTATTCAATTATATATGCTCAAAATAAGACTGAAACACAGTATGCACAAGAAAAAAAATCAAACATGATAATTCTAATACCAGGTTATATATATATATGTCAAAAACACTCCTGGATCCTTTTTAACCACAAAAATTGAATGAGGAATGATCATATGACATGAGGGAAGTCCTAAGAATTAAATCCATGCACTAATGTTGAGTATTTTAACAATTTTCTTCATTGATACATTTTATCAAACACTTGGCTATGATGCATAAACAAATCACGAATTTTTCTATATGTGAAATTCATACAATTATCCCCCAATTCAACTAACTAACCAAAAATCAAACACATTATTTTCCAATTATGCAATCCAACAACAATACACACAATGAAAGTATGAAAAATCAAAACCTCCCCTTAATTGAATTACAAGCCTAGAAAAAGAAAAATTTAAGGAAATTAATGAATTTCATACCTCAACGATGTTTATGATTGCAAGAAGGAAGGAATTTTGATACGAATTAGAGATAAAAATAAGTGGTTTGTGGGTAAAAGGTGATAGGGATGAGAGGGTGTTAAGAAGAGAAGAGTTTTTGAAAAGAAAAATTAGGTTTGGAATGAATAGAAAAAGAATAGATTTCCCTTTTAAATCGGCTTAAGCTCACGCATGTGCATAAGAAGACCGAGGGCTACATCGCTACTATTACTTGCACACACGCACCGGCTTAGGCTCGAGCATGTGCGCAAGTCGAGAAATTAGAACCCTGAAAGAAAAGCCTCTAGAATTTGTGCACAGGCACACCAATTGGTGTGCATGTGCATAAATTAAAGCCCCTAGACACACAAAACCAGTTCCTAACTACTCAAACCAACCCTAAAAACATAAAACCACATTTTTGTCCATTTAACATGAATTTTGGGATGATTTGCACACAAAAATCAAATAAACACAATAAAATAAAAAAGAACCACAAAGAAAAACGAAATTATATAAGGACATGGGTTGCTTGCCATGCAGCGCCCTTATTTATAGTCTGAGGCTCGACTTTGGCACGACGGATCAAGCATTGACGAGATGAACGATTTCCCGTTGATCGTTGATGATTCATGATAGTAGCGCTTCATCTGGTAGCCATTACTGTAGCGCTTGGATTCCTTTGAGCTCCATTGTGCCAAACGGGAATGTCCGCACTACTTCAAATGGTCCAGACCATCTTGACTTCAACTTTCTAGGGAACAATTTTAATCTTGAGTTGTACAACACAACCATTTCCTTAGTAGTTTTGAATTCTTTACAAGAAATATGCTTCTCGTGACAATCCTTTGTCTTCTCCTTACAAAGTTTCGCATTTTCATAGGCTTCTCTTGGGAATTCATCTAATTCATTCAGATCTAGAAACCTTTTCGCCCTAGCCTCCTTCAAATCATAGTTGAGACCTTTAATCGCCCAATGTGCATTTTGCTCGATTTGAACTAGGAGATGACATGCATTACCATAAACCATTCAATAAAGAGATATCCCAATTGGAGTTTTGAAGGCTGTCCTACATGCCCATACTACATCATCAAACTTTTTGGACCAGTCCTTTCTCGAAGTCACGATTTTCTCAAGAATGCACTTCAACTCCTGATTGGATATTTCCACCTACCCAGAAGTTTGTTCATTATATGATAGGGCAAATTCTAGTTTGGAGCAACAATGACTGGTACAATAATTAAAGCATTTTTCAATTTTCAAGTGCAGACAAGCATTCATCATTAAAAACAAAAGGCAAATATTTTCTGCAACAAAGTACATAAGAGGTAATAAATCAAAGAAAAATATTTTTTAAATAATTGGTATAAACTGGCGTGACCAATAAAGATCCTCACCGACTTCACATTAGTCGGATGAGGCAATTTTTTAATGACTTGTACTTTTGGCTTATCAACTTCTGTGCCGTTAGCCGAAATTCGATGGCCAAACACAATCTCTTCTTTTACCATAAAATGACACTTTTTCCAGCTTAGTTCCAAGTTAGTAGACTCACATCATTCTAAAACACAAGCAAGATTCTCTAAACATGGATCAAAAGAATTACCAAAAATACTGAAATCATCCATGAAAATCTCAATAAATTTTTCAATCATGTCATCGAAAATAGCAAACATACATTATTGGAAAGTGCTAGGAGAATTGCACAACCCAAAAAGCATACATTAATAAGCAAAAGTTCCATATGGACAAGTAAAAGTGGTTTACTCTTGATCTTGAAGTGCAATGGCTATTTGAAAATACCCTAAATAACTGCCCAGGAGTCAAGAAAGTAAGAAAAAACATGTCTGAATAGGCACTCAAGCATTTGATCAATGAACGTTAAAGGAAAATGGTCTTTCCTAGTGGCTTCATTAATTTTCCTATAGTAAATGCACATCCACCACCCCATCACTAATCTATAGGAATTAGTTCATTTTTCTAATTTAAAACAACGGTGAACCCCTCTATCCCATTTTGGAACTACTTGAGTTGGGCTTATCCATTTGCTATCAGTTATAGGATAAATGATCCTGGCATCTGGCAATTTCAAAATCTCCTTTTTAACTTCCTCTTTTAAAGTCAGCTTTAGCCTTCTTTGAGATTGTCTAGTTAGGTTGTAGTTATCAT
Source organism: Cinchona pubescens (assembly GCA_025175665.1). Taxonomy (NCBI): domain Eukaryota; kingdom Viridiplantae; phylum Streptophyta; class Magnoliopsida; order Gentianales; family Rubiaceae; genus Cinchona; species Cinchona pubescens. Next base: position 6,612,010 of record JANKKI010000043.1, read on the forward strand.
TAAGGAGTATTTTGTGCGAGCAAACCAAAGGGCTTATTCCTTATATGTTCTCAATGCTCCAGGAAATTGCCCCACGGTGCTTTTTAAGTACAAAACTCAATTTACCCAACTCAATATCTGAAAGTGAAGCACCCACAATAAAAGGATATGTATCATGTGACTTTCCAAGAAAAACATATTTAAGATGAGAAGGAAGTGGTTTAAGTTCAACTTTGAGGGATTCGTTGGTCGGTGGCCTTCCTTTACCTTTATTATCCAGTTTGCTCTCCGTCGTACCTTCCTCATGTCCTCTTTTTTAGTGCTTTCTTGTTCACTAGATTCTATCACATCTTCATGGAAGTCTTCCATGTCTTTGGTGTCATCTTCCATAGATTTCTTGTAAAAATCCATGACTAAGTCATAAATGATGTCAATACTCAATACATCATTGTATGCTGAAGGAAATTTAAAAGAATAAAAAAATTAAATGACACATTGTCATCACTAACTCTAAATTACAAATTTCCAACTTGGACATTTATGACAGCTCATCCGGTGGCCAACAAAGGTCTTCCTAGAATTAGCAGGGCAACCACGACTTCCTCCATGTCGAGCATTATAATATCTGCGGGTAGGAATACTTTGCCTACTTTTATGATGAATTTTTCGACTACTTTTACCGATGGCCTCACGCTTCAACCGACCAATAGACGAGTGACGTTTGTTGGTTTGAGTTCTCCTCCATTCAACTTCTTGTATGTGGAATGCGGCATAAGGTTGATGAAGGCACAACAAACACCAAAGGCCTCTTTGAAATGTCATTCCTCCTATCTCATATGGGATGGAAAATGAGCCAGGATCCTTAAGCTTAGGAGAAAGATTCTTTTGAATAATGGCATTGCATTCTTCGTTTAAGCACAAAATCTCGTCCCCCATCAGCTTCCTCTTACTCAATAAAATTTGATTCATGAACTTGGCATGGCTAGGCATATTTTCAATGGCTTTAATGAAAGGAATTTTAATTTTTGTCATTTTGAAAATTTTTAGAAATTTCTTGAATTTTTAGTTTTCTCATCATTCTTCATCCTTTCAGAGAAAATAATACTTACTTGCCTACCTGGTTTAGTCGAGAGGTCCTTAGTTTTACCTTGTTGGTCAAGAGCTTGGGTAGGTTGTTCTTGATCATTACTTTAAAGCTCTTGGATGCCTCTTGTTTTTCCTTTGCCTCACTCTTCTCCACGATCCTTGAATCATCATTGTCAACTTTCCTCGACTCCAAGTTGTACCAGTCCTCAAGATGACTGCTTGCACTTGTTCGCTCTCATGTCTATTATCCCTTGGATTCAGAATATTGTCACTCGCCAATGCTCCAGTGGGTCTCTCATTGTTTTGTCTAATTAGTTGTCCCAATTGCAGTTCCATATTTCTTGTAGAAGCTCGCAAATTCTCATATTCCTTCCGTAGAGTTTCATAGTCCCTTTTCAAAATATCTTCAGCAAATTGATCATGGTTTACATATGGAGAATAATTGGGATTTTGAGGTGGAGGCCTTGGTGGTGGAGATTGGTAAGAATTATTCGGCTGAGATGGAAAGTTTTAAAAATTCCTTTGATGAGGTGGTTGGTATGGTCAAAAGAATGAAGCTTGGTTGGAAAAATTAGATTGTGGCTGGTTAGGTTTGTAGGATGAATTTTGTCAGACAGAAACATTAGTTTGATTCGTCCAAGAAAAATTCAGATGGTTGTGCCAAGATGGGTTATAGATATTACCATATGAACTAGGCAGATTCCTAAACCTTGAATTCTGGTTGGTAGTGAATTGGACTTGTTCACCATATGGCATTGGTGTTTCACATAGGCAGTTTTGATAATTTCATCTACAGAAGTCACATGTTATGGCCTTTTAAGGTGCTGAATCTATGGAGTTCACCAAATTCCTTCCCAAATTCTCTAAGGCCATCATCAGATTGGTCATCATATTCAACATCATGCCTTGCTGAGCTAAGAAGGCATCATTGAGATTAATCATACCTCCTTGCTAGGCATTAACTTGATGGACTTGTTGTTGTGGTTGTTGCCCAACCAAAGGAGTGATTGTACCATGATAATAATGCATTGATGCCATCCTATCCAATAGCTTTTATGCCACTTTTGAAGTTTCAAGAGGGAAAATGCCTCCTATGCTTCGATCAATTATCAGTCTCATCTCCCACGAAAATAATTCATTGTAAAATGTCTATACTTGTAGCCATAATAGAATGACATGATGCGGACACTTTCAAGCAACTCCTTGGAATGCTCCCATGCTTCCCTTAGATTTTCCCAGTGATTTGACAAAAAGATGTGATGTCATTGCAGAGCTTTCCAGTCCTTTACAGTGGAAAGTAATTGGTCAAAAATTCTTGAGCTAGCTAATTCCATATCCTGAAAGTACCTTGCTGGAGTGATTGCAACCAAGCATTTGCCCTATCTTGTAGGAAAAACAAAAAATCTCTAATTCAAATACAATCGGTATGTACCCCATTGTATTTAAATGTATCAATGACTTCTTCAAAATTCGTTAGATGAGAATAGGGATCCTCATTAGGCCCACCTCCAAACATAGCGAGGGTTTGGACCATTTGGATTAAAGCTGGCTTGATCTCAAAGTTGTTGGCTTGTACAGGTATTCAGGCATTGATAGAACTTGCTCTCTCAAAATTTGGTATGGCAAAATAATCTCTAAGGAGTTGGTAATTAGCATTACCTCTATTCTCATGATTACGCGCTACTTCTTCTTGATTACCAATATTACGATTTGGATTCTTCATGAAATTCTCTCCTTGGCTTGATTCTTGTAGTTTTCTAGGATTTTTGGTCAGAGTTCATTCAATCTCCAAATCACCTAGAATTAGTGGTTGGCTGGAAGAACGAGTATTTACCATAAACTACAAGAAAATAATCAAAGTTCCAATATTAAACCAAAAGTCCAACGCAAAATTTAAAAACACTAAAAGCAATTGCAAATAATTAAAGAAAACAAAAAGTCTAATCTAGTAAGGCTCACTAAACCTAATACTGTACCGAAAATAGTCCCCAGCAATGGCGCCAAAAGCTTGTTCGGGTAAATATTAATTAGGCAATTCAATTCACAAACAAGTTATAATTAAGCCTTAATAACCCTGATCAATACCTACATACGCTCACAAGGATAAGAGGTATGTTTGTAGATCAGGTGAGTTTAAAGATCGTTCCCACAAGGACTATTGGACAAGTACTAGGGTTCACAAATCTTTATACTAGTTAGACCAATTAATTGAAAAGTTTTGTTCCTACCTAGTAAGTAATCCTAATCACTAAGAAAATAAGAACAATCACCAAAATTAATTAAAACTAGAGAAAGCAATAAAATTCACCGAAAGAAAATTTATATCAATGATTTAGAAAAGTAATCGTGGGAAGATTAAATTAAAACTACTGAATTGAAATAAGAAAAGAAATAAAATTGAATTTTAATAAGAAAGAAAACTTAACAGGTAGCCGGAACAAAAAAGTTGATGTGCTTGAAGTCTTGAACAAAAACAACAAAACCCTAGCTATGAATTTCCTAATCCATTGTCTAACCTATCTAAGATGACCATCTATGTTCAAATCCTCTCATAATGGGATATTTATAGGGGATATATTAGGGTTTTAGACCCCTAAGATGATAAAAATACGTCAAAACACAAAATGGAGTCCAACTGCGGGAAGAGAAAACTTCCAAAATAGGTAATTCGAGTCACCAGTTGCGTATCGTGTGCACATGCGTATCCTTTTCTTGTGCATGTGTGCCAATTCCAGTAGCTAAATTTCATTTTCTCTACTTGCGCACATGAACTGACTTTCATTCGTGCATGTGCACAAATTCTATTGCACCACTTTCAAATTCCGCCTCAATTTTGACATTGATGCTAATGGATTTTGGAAAAATTCGAAACATAAAAATAGTAGCTCTCTCTCTCTGATCTTTCTAATTCATCTTTATTCACTTCAATTGGAGCTTAGACAAGAAAGTTATACTCAAAATGCCGAGTAGTGTCCAAATTCACACCCTCCTGGCGTACGTTTTTTGTTCTTCTGATTTTTCTCCAACTTTTTGATCTTTTTGTCTCTTTTTTTATTCAAGACCTGTATGAACTAAAAATAAAACAATTATTCTCATAATTCACTCAATTATTGCTCATATTACATGAAAACAGAGGTGAACGGTCGCTAGTACGAAATATACGACATTTATGGGTTTATCAAGAAATGGTTAGTTTTTGGAAGAATCACTCAAGTCGTTCCAACAAGGTGTTAGGGTTTTCAGAGGTTGGAGCTTCCTTAGGGGCTTGAATAGTTTCCTCAAACATTGGGTTCTTGTCTTGAGATTGTGCAACAGGTTGTGGTAATCATCTGGAATGGTATCTTGGTGAGTCATAGCTGGCGAGGCAGGTTGGGAAGGCTGAATTGCAACAACTAGAGTGGTAGATTGGGAAATGATGATAGTGGCTGACTAATAAGTCTAGGAAACTAGAGTTATTTCCCTCTAAATTATAGCATTTTGATAGTTTAAATTCTGAAGTTGGATAAGTAATTGAGGATTTTAGTTAATTTCTTTCATATGTATTTGTATTTTCATTCTTGATTTAATTATGATAAGTTTTTGTTAAAAATTAAGTGATTAGTGGTGTTAATATTATACAGGTTAAAAATTAAAGGCTAGCAGCTGGAAGGAACAAAGCTGAAGGGATCAGATTGCAAAAATGGATGAAATAAAGAATGCTGGGAGGAGAATCGATACCAAGCGATCTCGATCTCGACTAATATAGACTTCGATCTCGACTATCAAAAGAGACTGTCTCTTATATTAGAGATCGAGAGCGCGATCTCAAATGTTCTAGACCGCTATCTCGACTCGCTGAGAATTAAATTGTAAGGGCAATTTTGTAAACTTTCGGCCAGTAACTCCTGATTTTTTGCCTAGTGTAATATTAGACTATTTAAACTACTTAAAAATTAGTAAGAGAAAGTAGTAGGTAGTTTTAGTTAGATTTTAGATAGTTTAGGATAGCTTGAACTCCAAGTTTACTTCTTTAATAGAAATTTCTCTTTAATTTTCTCTTAGATCTTCTTTTAATTTCTTGTCAAGTTCGAATTTTGATTAGATAATCGTAGTGGGTTAATCACAAGATTCACGTAGATAAAACTTTTATTCGGTTGCTTGTCTAATTTAGTAAGAATTTCTTTACTTGCAATTTAGGGTTTCTTAGGTCAATTAGGGTTCTTGATAATTTCTTGCATTTCTAGTTTGAATTTTCAATTTCTTGCATTAATTCCTAGTTAATTCTTAGTGGGCTTTCTTTATTTCTATCAAAAATCCAAAAATATTTAGATTTCTAGTTTAACTCTTTCCAATTCGTAGTTTAGAAATGGTTGCTTTTAGTATTCAAGGTCTCTCATTTGTAGTCCTTTTAGTTGGGTAATTTGCTTGCTTTTAATTTTAGTCTTAATTTGGTTAATTAGGTTAGAATTAAGTGCTTTCCTTTACTTATTTTACTAGAATAGATTAACTAGTTTCTTAATTTCGTAATTAGTTATTTTCACTTACTTACTTTTTAGTTAATCTAGCTTTAATTTAAGTTTTTATTGCTTTCATATAATTATGTTTTCTTTATGAGAGTAGTTGTATCACCTATCGCTTGATTTCGCTTAACTACACACATATCCGTAAATCTTGGTAATTGCCTCGTTGTCCAACAATCCTTGTGGGAACGAACCCTACTTCCTTTTACTACTAGTTGACAAATGTATAATTGCGGGATGTCACCTAGTTAGTAGTAGGATTTAGGTGTTTTGTTAATTTATAACTAGGTGCGTAAGGCATCAAGTTTTTGGCGCCGTTGCCGGGGATTGTCTTCGATTTTTGGCAATATCAAGCGTTTTACGGGTCGTGTAGATTAAGCAGTTTAGTTTAGTTGTTAATTTTGTCAATTCTTATGTTTGATTTGTTTGTCTTGTGGAATTGACTTGGAATTTCAATTGACTATTTGCCTTGGTTGTGTAGTACATGGTAAGGAAGCTTAGTAGCCATTCATTTTCTTAGACAAGGAAAAGGAGAAAGAGTTAAGAGAAATTTGAAGGTTGAGAAGGGTACAACAAGAGCAAGAAAGGATAGAAATGGAAAATGCTAATGCTCATCAAGGGAATGTGAACATGGAAAACTAAGAAGAAGAGGTAGTTGGAAATAATGGAATTGACGCAGTGGCTACAGGAATGGAAATGGCATGAATGGGAATGGAAGGCCATTGAGGGAGTTTGCTTTACGTAATTTTGATGGGGCAAACTCAAGCATTGCACTGATGCCCTTGCAAGCCAACGATTTCGAAATCAAGTCCGCTCTAGTCCAAATGCTCCAAGCCCATGCCATGTTCAGAGGTGGACCAAATGAGGACCCCTACACACACCTCATAATTTTGAAGAAGTCTTGGATACATTTAAGTTTAATAGAATACACCTGGATTGTGTGCGCATGAGGGTGTTTCCTTTCTCTCTTCGTGATAGGGCAAAGTCACGGTTGCAATCCCATGCCCAAGGAGCATTCACCACTTGGAACCAACTTGCTCAAGAGTTCTTGGTGAAGTACTTTCCACCTACAAGAACCGGTAAATTAAGGAATGAGATTACATCGTTCAAACAAGATGTTGGTGAAAGCCTAGGTGAAGCTTGGGAAAGATTCAAAGAGTTGCTAAGAAAATGCCCTCATCACTGCCATTCCTTTGTGGCTTCAAGTTCAAATCTTTTATAATGGTTTACTTCAAGAGACGAAATCCATCGTAGATGCCTCCGCCAATGGCTCTATCTCAAATAAGACTCCGAAAGAATCTCAACAGTTGTTGAATAAGATGGCATACAATGACTACCATCATGGAACGATAACTCAATCGGTGGTTCAACACCAAGCTAATCAAGCCAGTGCAAGTAGTGGAGCATTGAATCTAAACATACAAGATGCCCTTTTGGCTCTTAAAGCATGTTCATGAGTGTGATGAACAACATGGCAAAGGCGTTAGAGAATCCAGGGAAACTTAATAGTGTAAATGCTATGACTTCTTCTCCAACTCAACCAAGCATGACATGTGATTTTTGCGGAGGTGGCCATGCCAATGGGAATTATGAGATGCCATATGGAGCTAATGAGCAAATCAATTATGTGGCTAATCAATCTTCATTTCCAAGGAACCAATCCGGAGCTTATGGGAGCACTTATCAATCCTTCTTGGAGGAATCACTCAAATTTCTCATGGAGTAACACCAACAACAAATCCAATCCTCCTTACCAATCAAATCCCCCACCTCAAAACGCCGAACACACTCAAGCCCCGAATTCTTCATCTAGACCTTATCAACTGCCACATCAAAGAAATGTCCAACCCAACTCATATCAAAATTTTCCCAATCCTTCATTTCAAAACCAACAACAAAGACCTCCTTTCTATTATGAAAATTCTTCCCAACCCATGTATCATGATTAATATGCTCCTAGAGAGAATTTGGGTGAAGAAGGTTGAAAAAGAGAAGCCGAGCATTTGAGAAGAGAATTGGATGGAAAAATGGAAAAGCATAAAAGAGATTATGAGAATTTGACGGCTTCGACAAGAAATTTTGAGATTCAATTAGGGCAATGGGCAAGGTTGAATAATGACAAACCTATTGGGGCATTTCTGAGTGATAATATTCCAAACCCCAAGGAGCAATGTAATGCCATAACCTTTCAACCTAGCTAAGGAATGGAAAAGAATTGGTTGAATTTAAGGAGAAGATAAAGGTGGAGGAAGGAAGCAAGGAACAAAAGTCCAAGGTGTTGGTGATGAAGTCAGGAAGGAACAAAAGAATGAGATCAAGGTATCCAAGAAGAAGCATGTGGAGGAACCTTTGATCATAGATGTGTCAATAAAAGTGTCATACCCTCATCTTGTGACTCATTGATCGAAGAAAGGAGAAAAAGAGAAGCAATTCACCCATATCTTGGATATGTTGAAAAAGAATAATGTCAACATTCCTTTGATTGATGTCCTCACCAAGATACCCAACTATGCTCGTTTAATGAAGGATCTTTTGGAAAGGAAGTGAAAGTGGGATGATGATGAGAAAGTATGCCTTGATGCCCAATGTAGTGCCATTGTTCAAAGCTGTTTGCCCCCTAAACTTAAAGATCCCAGTAGTTTTATGATTCTGGTGAATGTTGGAGGAAAAACGTGGCATCGATCACTTTGTGATTTGGGGGCAAGTCCATAAATATCATGTCAAAGGCCATCTATGACAAGTTAGGGATCAACAATGTCAAGCCAACTAATATCATACTTCAATTGGCGGATTTATCGGAGAGGAAACCATATGGCTTGTTGGAAGATGTGCTTGTACAAGTTGAAAAGTTGGTATTTTCAGTTGATTTCTTTGTACTAGATATGGGTGAAGAGAGTGAGATTCCATGATTCTAGGGAGGCCTTTCTTTGTCGACCGCTCATGCATTAATTGATGTGAACAAAAGGAAGTTAATCTTACTAGTTGAAAATGAATCAATTGAATTTGAGGTGTTTGAATATAATGACATTATTCCCATTGTTGAAGAGAAATGTTCTAATCAATCTTTTAATTCTATCCTTGCTAGGTCAAATGAAGAGCGAAATGAAGTTAACCAAGGCAATTGGCTCAAGCAAGTTTTGGAAATAAAGGAGTATCTGAGAAATGAATTGAAGGAAAAACCACCCGATAAGAAATATGTGTTGATGGAGGTGTGATGAACAGAGTTTTGAAAAGAATAAGCAAAATAGTGATATCAATAAATTGAGAAGGCACAAAAAGAAAAGAAAATTGTTTGAGAAACAATTGGAGATGTTAATTGGGGCACTAGCGATGGCTAAGGCTAGAAAGAAAGGACTTGTGAATGGAAAACCTGAAAATCAAGCTTTAATCATGAAGAAAAAGAGGATCAAACTTTTTTCGTGGAAACCAAAAGGGAAAGGAGGATCAATCATCCTCAATTACTTGGAATGAAGTCCATGCTATAGTCAAGCTAGTGACTAGAAAAGAACGCTACTTGGGAGGCAACCCAAGTCTTTAATTTAGTTGTTGTTGCTTTCTTTCATGTGATTTTTAATTGGCTTGATTTGGAGTAAATTGGTTTGAATTAGGTTAGAATTTTTGTTAAAAAAAAAGAGTTGAGTTTTTGAGTTGAATAAATGGTGCTAAAGAATGAGTGAAAATTGGCATCCTAACTTGTGAATTTTTTGTTTGTAGGTTAATCTCTTACCCTTGAAAATGGAAAAAAGTGGTCAAGAGTGGAGTAATTTCGACTAAGTGTGAAAATTACACTTTGCAGAAATTGAACTTGAGACCGCGATCTCAAATGTGGAGCAATTTCAGCTAAGTGTGAAAATTCACTTTGCAAAATTGAGCTTGAGACCGTGGTCTCAAACTCAAACTTCTGGAGGGTAGAATGGTCATTTGGTTTGAGATCGTGATCTCCACTCCAAACTTCCACAAAGACTATTTTTGCACCGAGTTGAGATCGCGGTCTTAAATCTGAGATCACGATCTCAAATCTTTCGAAATTGCGATCTCAAAACTGAGACCGCGATCTCGAATGACTAAAATTTTTTAAAAGCTTTGATCTTTATTTTCTTTTCACAATTTTTCTGTATTCTTCTTCTCTCATCCGAAAGCCCTAACCCCAACTCCTCAAATTCTTCCCTCATCTTCACCAAAAATCACTTAAAACTCCACACCCATCGCTAATATCATTTTGTTTTTCAGACTGGGAACATTAAAGCAGGCATCTTTTTGAGGATTTTTGGAAGAAATTTGGCTTCAAGGGGGATTGACACACAAGCAATTCTTGGAAAAATTTCAATCCAAAAAAGAATGAGTAATATGCTTCCTTGGAATATTAGTTGTAATTGGCAATTTTTGTGGAGTTTTGTGGATTACATTGTGGCAAATTTGTGGTATTTAATTATTGAATTGTGGACAAGTAATTGGTGCTAATTTGTTTTAGAAGAATTGTGATTTTGAATTGTCCAATTGTTGGAATTATTGGTTTGATTTGTGAATTGAGTTGAATTGAAATATTCGGAAAATTTTTGGAAATTTGTGATTGTGATTTTGTGGTGTTGGTTCTTGATTGAAGGTTGGATTTTTAAATGGGTGATTGAATTCCATTTGCATAAAGAAAATGACGAGAGGTGTATATGGCAGTGTTGAAAGAAGAGTTAGAATGAGAGGGAGAGGAACTAGTTCTAGAAAAAGGAAATCCGGAGAGATAGAGGTACGAGTGGAGAAGGGGGTTTGGAACAACCATTTGAGGGTGGTGAGCAAATTGAACCTCAGTTCTCGAGTGATAGGCTCAACAACTATTCAAGAATAACAAGAAGCATGAGGTGATTAAAGAAAGGAATTTTTACATATCCATGCAATGGGGAATATATGAAGATGCTAGGCGAGCGATAGAAGAACGAATTAGCTCAAGGCATTGGGAGGGTTTTAACACTCAGGTTGACCCCGGGGCTACCCAGTTAGTCAAAGAGTTTCATTGCAATTTAAGTGAGTTAGAAGATGGCAAGGTGTGCATCCAGGGGGTTTTGGTAGATTTTAGTGCTGATGTGATTAATGCGTATTTCAACATACCCCCCCGTCCCTGGGCCGTACTTTCTAGTCAATATTTGGCAATTTTGAACAGTAAAAATAAGGATATGAATGCAGCCAAAGATACCATTTGTGATAGAAGGATAGAGTGGATTAAGAGTACTTCGTCTTCCACTGAGTTAAAATTTGCTCATATTTAAGGACTCTCATTAGTGGCTAAGTTATGGTTTTATTTTATCAGTAGCCGCATTTGGGGGTCCAACATTGTGAGCTTTATCCAAAGGGACAAAGTACTCTTAGTTTATGCCATCATGACTGGGGTCCCGATGAATGTTGGTCACCTTATTAGACAGGGATTTTTAGAGAGTGGTAGGTCTGGACGACTCATATTTTATGCCCCTAGTCTATTTCACCATTTTTGCACCATAGCGGGTTGCCCGATTGGTCATTTGGAACCATTGACACATCCTAGAGGAAGGATCAATCGGGAATATATCTATAAGATGGTGAGAGAATATGAAAAGCACCACCAGGAGGAACACCCTACCTAGCCACAGCCACCACCACCTCAAAGAACTTCAATGATTCCAATACCCCCAGCTTTGGTATTTAATGCTCCAGTAAATGAAGAAGAAAGGAATGATCTACAAGGGTACTTGTTGTATAGTCAAATGGTGATGCACTACAACTTGACCGTCTTGCCAGAGAAGCTTTAAAGATTATTTCATTAGGCACTTGGGTCTAGCCACTATCACCTCTGCCATGGCACTTTGTTCCACTTCGTGGATAGTACTACACACCACCGGCAACTACCACACATCATGCGGGATCTAGCTACACGGGTGAGATTGGAGGGGACATGGATGATGATCATGAAGAGGCCCAACCTAGTGACGCTGAGAAGGGTCAAGAAGAGATGGAATGAAGAGATGAAGCCACCATTTGCTTGAGCATGGATGCAGAGGAACCCTAATCACTGGATCGATTTGATGGATGATGATAATTCTCTCTGTTTTTATTGAACACCATAACTTTTGATTACTTTGGATTACTTTTGTTATACTTTCAGTCTTTGGAATTGAAGTGTTTTAATTTTTCTTTTTAAGTAGTTTGGCTAATGGCCTTAAGCTGATGCCGAGTTGATACATTTTGATGCTTTATGAATGGAATTTCTTTTGGATTCTCATGTTTGATACTTGGTGAAGTTGCTGGTTATTGCTTAATAAAAGTAGAGTGGCAAAGGGCCCTAAGTTGATGCCATCTTTGCATTAGTTGATGAGTTGAATTGAATGCTGATTTTGTTTGAAACTTGAATGGTGAGATGCATGGCACAGTTTATCACTCTTAGCATTTCTACCCAATTTTAGTTCTTAGTTTATAGTTATATCATGATTTGAGTAGTTTTTGTTATTTTTGGGTTTGTCTTTGTGTTTAATTTTGGGTGAGTGAAAGGATGATTTATTCAAAAATTGGAATAAAATAGGCAAGTTTGTAGGTGTCTATTTCTTTGTTTTGGGAATGGTTATTTTGTTCATATCATTGCCACTTGATGTTTAATGGATGGAAAATTGATCAATCAATTATTTGTGATTGAAGTATATGATTGATTCATTTCAAGAATTTTTGTGTGAGTGAGTAGTTGATTTGCAACATAAAGAATTCATAAACTTAGCATTACTATTTTTCAAAAAGAAGTGTTGAAATTTTAGGATGTAAATTTATTTGAAATGTTGCTTCTTATCAAATCACTTATATTATGTAATTGATGAACTATCTTTTGGAAAGAAATGAGTTAAATGAAGTAGAAGGAATTTTGGGACATTTCGTGTGTTTGCATAGGGAATGTTCTTCTAACTTGTGAATAATTGATATTCGAGATTAATTTTTGATACATTTCACTCCTTTTCCTTGGTTTAAGGCCGAAAAAAATAAAAAATAAAAAAAGGAATAAGGCGAGTACAGGATTCCGACATGTACCCATGTTGTTTCTCTGAAATAAGCCATTAGAGTAGTAATAAGGCGAGTACGGGACTCCGACATGTACCCATGTTGTTTCTCCATGTTAAGCAGTAAATGCTTGTAATACTTATCATTAATCTCATATTACTTATTCCTTGTTAGAAGTTAATTTCCGAAATGTGTGACAATTGAATTTAAGTTGATTCCTAATTGAACTTCTATTTTCATGATGCCTAGTCGAGAGAGTTGATTAACTATTCATAATATTTATGATTTGAGAAGTAATGATGTTTCAAATGAAAAGAACTAAAACTTTTGGTAACTCATTTTGAGAATGGTAATACTTGGTGATGTGAAATCTTGTGCAGTGAATGAATGTGTGCTTCTATGTAAAACAAAATTTCAATTTTGGATTGATTTACTCATATACTTCACATATCACGTAGTGTTGAACATTTTCTGAGAGATTACTTAATTGTTCTAAGTACATCGATGATTCATCAAGTGTCACGTCAATTTTGGAGGTGTTTATATGTTTGAATGTTAGTAGGTTTTGTTTAATGTTAATCTTTGTTTTGCTCAGGACTAGCAAAATGCTAGTTTGGGGGTGTGATAACTCTAGAAAACTAGAGTTATTTCCTTCTAAATTATAGCATTTGGATAGTTTAAATTCTGAAGTTGGATAAGTAATTGAGGATTTTAGTTAATTTCTTTCATATGTATTTGTATTTTCTTTCTTGAGTTAATTATGATAAGTTTTCGGTTAATTTTTTAGTTTAATTAAGTGCTTAATGGTGTTAATATTATGTAGGTTAAAATTTAACGGTTGGAAGTTGGAAGGAACAAAGCTCAAGGGACCAAATTGTAAAAATAGATGAAATGAAGAATGTTGGGAGGAGAGTCGAGATCACGATCTCGACTTGGGAAATTGTCTTACTGTATTAGATTTAAGATCGCGATCTCAAATATTTCAGACCGTGATCTCGACTCACTGGGAGTTAAGTTGTAAGGGCAATTTTGTAAACTTTCAACCAGTAACTCCTGATTTTTGCCTAGTGTAATATTATACTATTTAAACTACTTTAAAATTAGTAAGAGAAAGTAGTAGATAGTTTTAGTTAGATTTTAGATAGTTTAGGATAGCTTTTACTCCAAGTTTACTTCTTTAATAGAAATTTCTCTTTAATTTTCTCTTAGATCTTATTTTAATTTCTAGTCAAGTTCGAATTTTGATTAGATAATTGTAGTGGGTTAATCACAAGATTAAAGCAAATTTGCGTAGATAAAACTTTTATTCGCTTTCTTGTCTAATTTAGTAAGAATTTCTTTACTTGCTGTAGACACCTATTTTTGTCTCTTAAGTTATCCCCTATTTTCCTTTTAATTTGACTCTCAATTTTCTTTTTAATTTCCCTTTTAATTTCTTTTTAACCTGCTTTTTGATTTCCTCTTAATTTATCCTTTAATTCTCTCTTAATTTGTCTTATGGTGTTTAATTATTATGTGTTTTATGTATTTTTGAAATACAAAGAATGAGTTTTAATATTATTAAGTTTTTAGATTTTTCAAAAAAAAAAAAATTATTAAAAAAAAAAATCACTTTGGCCACGTTTTTCTCTGCGTTTTTTCACCCATTCTCACCAAATTTCAGATGTCTGATACTCCCAACATGACAAGGAATGGTCTTTGACCATTTTTACACTCAATCGACCTCTTTAAAGAGCAAAAAAATCAGTCTAAAGTGGAAGGGACGAAATTTCTGCAGAAAAGAAAAGAGAAGAAATTTTCCTAAGTCTGGAAAATTTTCCAGATAGCCAATTTTGAGCAAAAATTCCAAACGATCTAAAAGTAATTAGACTAAATTCCAAGAAGAAAAGTTGTAGAAAGTACCTGGAACTACAACTTATCTTTGTAAATCTCAAGCAAAATCATTTATTTGGAGGGTCAAAAACGTGGTAGAATCAGGCTGGTGGCCAAGAAAATCTGCAACAAAAAGAGATTTTCCAAGTCCGGAAAATTTTCCAGACAGCCAAATTTGAGCAAAAATTTCAAACGATCGAAGAGGAATTAGACTAAACTCGAAGAAGAAAAGTTGTAGAGAGTACCTAGATCTAAAACTTCTTTGTAAATATCAACTAAAATCATTCATTTTGAGGGTAAAAAACGTGGTAGAATCAGGCTGGTGGCCAAGAAAATCTGCAGAAAAAAAGAGATTTTCTAAGTCTGGAAAATTTTCCAGACAGCCAACTTTGAGCGAAATTTCCAAACGATCGAAGAGGAATTATTTTAGGCTAAACTCAAAGAAGAAAAGTTGTAAAGGGTACCTTGGACTACAACTTCTCCTTGTAAAGCTCAAGCAAAATCGTTCATCTAGTGGTTGGAAGAAGGCCGGTTCATCAACCGGAAGGTTGGAGGTACCGAAAGCAAATTCGGCTCAAACACACTCCAAGCCGAGCATAACCTATTCCACCACATTCCTGAGGCTTATCTTACTATTTTTGCATTATTTATGACTTAATTTTCTTCTTTTTTTTATTATTTTTTTTAATTTCTTCTAAGTTACATTTTTGATGACAATAACCACCAAACTTTAATTTGATTTTTGTTCGACATTTTAATATGTTTAATTACCCTTTGATTGTGAAATTACCGTTTTGCCCTTATGAGTATTAAATTGTAAATAGGCTCTGATTTTGCACATATTTTTCGATTAGTTTATTTTGTGATGATTTGTGCTTTATATAATATTTATGCTTTTTCTTACTTGTTAAATGATGTGAATTTACTCTTCTATCCTCAAATTTTGTTTAATTGCACGATTGGACATTAAATATTTGAATCAAACTCAATTTAGTCCATGACTTAATAACTGTATCAATAATATAAAATCGGGCAAGAAGTAAACTTTGGCGTGCATGACAAACGACTCTTGCCCTTGGTGTATAAGGCACTGCAACAGATGTGTGTAAGCAACTTTAAATTAGACCCCGGGCTAAATTTACCTGTCAATATTTTTATGTTTACCATTTATTTTCATTTCCTCATTAATATGTATATATTTTTATTACTTTTAAAACTATCTTAAGCACACGTACGCTACAAAGTCTGTAATAATGAATACTAAAATTGAAAAGGGAAACGCAATAAAATCATGCAACCGGTCCAACGCCGGGTAAAGTGGGTGCCGAGGGAAATTCAAATCTATCCCAAACCTTCCCATGTTACAACAAGATTCCCGAACTCATGTTTTTTGAACTACGTGGACCAGGAGTCAATCTAGACTAGGGTTTATTTTTTTTCTTTAAATTTTGATGTATTTTTGTGTCCCGGCGCACCAACACACCGTGTGGCGACTCCAATCCTATGTTCCCTGACTTAGATTATTTTTGTACAATTCATAGTCGCATTTAAAGCCCCGTTATGTAATAGTAAATAGGTGATTCATTTAAATTGGTAATAGTAAGTAGGTAATTTATGTTTGTAATAGTAAATAAGACTTTTGCATTTAATCACCTATTTCACGAGCACCACATTGGTGACGGTGCCGGTCCAAAAAGGTGCCGGCCAGATTGCGGGTTGTGGGGGGGATGCGACAGCGTGGCGACTCCACTAGGGACTTTGAGAATCCGGGCACACAATTTTAACGCGTTTCTCTCAATTTTCACCCTTTCATTATAAACCAGCTAATTTTTACCAATTTTTTTTTGAGCTATGTTACCGGCTCTATACCTCGTTTTGCGTGCCACGTGCAAAGTGTTACTTTAATTGTTCTTTTCCAATTACTTTACACTTGATTTACCGTATTTGTGGTCACCATTTTTTGCTGTCTTGTGTGCTGGTTTACGGATTTTTGTTTCTCGTTTTATGTGCCACATGCTACGTGTTACTTTAGTTGTTCTTTTTCAATTACTTTACACTTGTTTTACCGTATTTCACCATTTTTTGCTGTCTTGTGTGCTGGTTTACTAATTTTTGTGTCTCGTTTTACGTGCCACATGCTACGTGTTACTTTAGTTGTTCTTTTTCAATTACTTTACACTTGTTTTACCGAATTTCACCATTTTTGCTGTCTTGTGTGCTGGTTTACGAATTTTTGTGTCTCGTTTTACGTGCCACATGCTATGTGTTACTTTATTTGTTCTTTTACAAATACTTTACACTTATTTTACCGTATTTTACCATTTTTGCTGTCTTGTGTGCTGGTTTATGGATTTTGGGTCTCGTTTTATGTGCCACGTGCTATGTGTTACATTATTTGTTATTTTCAAATTATTTTATACTTGTTTTCCTATATTTCACTATGTTTGCTATCTTGAGGTACTCGTTTGCTCGATTTAGGTCTCGTTTTACGTGCTATACCCTGTCTGCCTATGGTGTGATTTGTTCTTGCTTTATTGTACATGTTTTAATATATTTTGCTATTATACCTGTTTGTGGTTAATTTGGGTGCAATTTTTGGGGTGTTGGGGTGCATCAAACCTTTAGAGCCAAACGCGCTAAAATGTGTGAATCTTACCGCCTCCAAGTGAACACAGCATAACACATGTCTCATTTATTGCATGTCTTATTTTGTGGGTATCGTTCCCACATTCCCTGTAGGAATTAAGATGATCTACCCAGATATGCGGCCGTGACACAATGTGCACGTAACGGTATCTGTGGCGATCACCTGACCACCGACGATAAGGCCCATCGGGATTGACGGATTTTATTTTTGGGCCCAAAGTCTGAAGGTTCGGGAACCAAGCCCATCTAGATTGCATTAGTAAGCCAAGCCTCATATTCATATAGCTTAAACCATAGGGCAGAACTGGGTGGACCTTGTTTAGTTTAGGACACTAGACACGAGGCGGTAGGACCCACCCATTTATCTGGCTTGTAATAGTAAATAGCTTTACAATTTTGTTATGTAATAGTAATTAGTTTTTCTGATTCGTATGATTTACTTTGGCCGTGTACTTTGTATCTACTTCCCGCAAGAAAGAGTAAATTTTGATTTTTGCATTGCATAAGCCTTAGGTAGGGTCAAAGGCATATGGTTGCCAGACCCAAACAGGAGACCCACCCCCGCGACATGTTTCCAAAGTTTTATTATCCCTTGTGTGCATTTAGGCTAACTGTCTCTTGTAGGGCCTCCGTAGGGGTACTTATTGCATATCATTAGCCATAGAAGGGATACCCTGTCGGATACCCTGTGAATAGAATTCCATACCTATCCCTAGGTACATAACCTACAATGGGATTTGTAAGCTTGCGTGTTCATTTTATAAAGGCTCTGAAGGGGTACAAGCCTCAAGTAAGGCTAACATGTATTTCATGCAGATGAGTTCCGTCTCGAGTAATTGGAAAGGCGGCCAAAGTGCCCTATTTGCTACAGGAGTGGGAACGAAACATGCAGTTGTCAGAACTGAATACAATAGCTGGTTATTTGGGTCACCTAGTATGTCTACGGGATATTGAGCCAGATCGGACCATAGTGGTGCTTTTGTACAGGTTTGGGACAGTGAGGCAGCTGTGTTCAGATTCGGGAAGTTTGAAATGGCGCTCACACTAGAGGAGATCGCAGGATTTTTCGGACTGAACTTCAAGGACCGGGCTATTATACTACCATCCCTAGGTACTACAAGGGACTTCTCTTTGTTCACCGGCATATCAGAGGCTGCGATACCAGGAAGACCATAGGCTAGTTTGGTTTCTTTGATATTTTTACAAGAGCACTTCGGCACAAAATAGGGTTTTCCTAGGAACAAGACTCATTTTTTGCATCCCACTGAGGAGTCCTGGGTTCAGAAGCGATTCCAGGTTTTTGCTCTAGCACTGACCAACGCATATCTTTTTCTAAGGCCGGATCTGTGGGAGGATAGCATTTAAGACGGTACGGATGTTAGCCGATTTGATACATGGCGTCGGTGGTCAAGACCTCACCGTAATCCCTACTATTCTAGCTAACATATTGGTGGCTTGTACAAATTGTCAGAATGGAGTCAAATTTTTCAAGGGTTCAAGCCTTTTGTTGCAGGTCTGGTTCATGGAACATTTGGGGCGACGAAAGATTGTTCGTCATGATTTTTCTTGGGGTAGAGTGAATTGGGTACAAAGTCACAATCAATGCATCAACTTGGCGAAGTTGCTGAAAGACAAGGAGAAGTACATTCACTGGTTGTCTTCATTGAAGGAGTCAGAGATACAGTGGATTCTAGAATGGGTACCCTGTCATGCACCGAGTCTGCAATCTGCTAGCCTTCCGTTCATACCCTTGATAGGAAATGAAGGCATTGTTCCCATACATGCCTTTCCGGGTCTTACCTCAGTTTGGGACTTCAGACAGTACCTCCAAAATCAGTGACTGATCGATTCACCATGTTATGTTCGACAAAGGGATACGGCCTGAATCAATACCAGAAAAGTCGAGTATTTTGTCAGGCATCCAGACGTGCGTGTCAGGAGTGGTTATACGATCCACAGCAGCATGGAATTTCAAGGACCACACCTCAATACGATGTATGGCTGGAACATTTGCTTAGCCGGCAACCGCAAGCTGTAATAGACCCTTCAGAAGAAGTTGCTCGGTTGACCACACTATTGGAGGCTAAGGATAAAGAAATAGTGGAAAAGGAGATAGCTCTAGATAAGCACAGGCAAGCTTACAAAAGACTTCAAGAACAGTAATCATGTATTCGAGAGCAGGAATACAACAGAAAGAGGGCATGCACCGAGATGGCCGATGATCTGGGATGCCTAATGCACAATGGGGCTGCTGAATCAGCACTTAGCAAGCTTCTACGGTTCGAGGAGCAAATGGTGAAGATACGAGACCATCTAAAGGAGCTCGCCGAATAAGTTCAGACGGGCTTCGTCCCCTTCAGTCGTAGCTTTTTTTTTGTTTTTAGGGTTCCTGGGGAAGGAACCGCGTTTTATGCTGTAAACTTATGATTATGTTTGTTTATAGATATCTAAATTTTCTTTTTTTTAATTATGTTTTAATATGAAGGTACTAAGTGTCAAAATAGCTGCCCAACGCAGCCCTATTTATACCCGCTAGCGTGCACGTAAACTTCGATTTGAAGACAGTATGAGCACCGTACCAGCAAAAGATGTGGAAGGGACCAGTGGGGATCAAAATAAGAGACAGGGGCATCCCAACAGATAAAATCTATACCCCAACAATTGGCCAGATGAACCAAGAAATGCACTGGTACAGGCTGTCTCTTATACACATCACCCCGCCAATCAGGAGATGCTACCTCCTCATATTCCTAATCCCGGCATGGGGATGCCGCTACCCCTACCACCACAGAATCAACCTCCTCCAACTCCAATGCCACCACTGATAGATCCAATTCTACAACCACCACCTCCTCTTGAGTTGGAGTATACCCTGGATCTGTCTATATGCCTCTTAGCTGTTCGATAGTTTCATGAAGCAGCAACAGGGGACAGATAAATTTGGAGCTATCGACTACCAAGATCTATGTCTATTCCCCGAAGTGCAATTACCGCCAAAATTTAAGATCCCAGAATTTCCAAAGTACAATGGCACTGGAGATCCGGTAGCTCACCTTAAAATATTCTGCAACTTGCTGGGAATCCGACAAGCGACCCTTGGATAGCAATGAGGGTATTTGCCAGAAGCTTGGAGGGAGATGCCTTATCATGGTATTTAATGCTTGATCCCAAAAAATTGCAGGATTGGACGGACTTGGCAAATGCTTTTGTGAAACAGTATGAGTTTAACCAAGCATGCAAAGAGCCAGACCATTTTGCTCCATGAGCTTAAAGAAGAAGCCCTCAGAGGATTACCGTGAGTATGTGAAAAGATGGAGGGCGTTAGCTGCCAGAGTGAGAGCCCACCTATGACTGAGACTGAGATGGTCAAACTTTTTATTGATGCGCAAGAACCTCCTTACTATGAAAAGTTGACCGGGTCTATTGGCAAATCATTTTCAGAAATCATCCAACAAGCAGAGGTTGTTGAAAGGGGCTTGAAAAGCAGAAAAATTATTGACATGACGGCCTTCAAACTTCAGATAGAGTCCATGCAGGGGAGCATGTCTGTGGCTAAAAAATCCCTGAGCAAGAAGGTTGACAAGAAAGAAGAGGAAGTGACTTTTATTTTCAACCAACCCAGATGCCAACCACCACGCAACTTCCATCAATACCAAAGACCTAACCCACAACCCTTTTATCCACCACCTCCACTACCACCTCAATACTACCCTCAACCCGTATACCAAACACAAGTACAAATGCCCGTGCCTAATCCACAGCTCCCATATTATAATCCAAGACCACAATCCCCAAACAATCAAAGATCCAACCAGCCAAACAAATTCCTTCCACCAAACTCCAACCAAGCCAGACCACATGGCAGACCACCCCGTAATTTTACCAATCTAGGATGACCCATTGAGCAACTATATGAGCTGTTGAGATCAGCAGGGAGATTGAATCCCATAGCTCCTCCTCAGTATCCGGGGGAGAGTTCTGGATAGGTTTGGCGCCAATACCCACTGTGCCTATCATTTTGGAGCCCTAGGGCATTCAACGGCTAATTGTTGGACGTTGAAGAACAAGGAGCAGAATATGATCGATGCACGTGGGATTATCATTAGGAGGCCGGAACAAATACTGATCTAAACACTAATCCGCTGCCACTGCATGAGCCTCATGTTGGGATGGTTTGTATAGAAGCGGAGACGGAAGAGGAAGAAGGAGCAATCAATGAAGTGACAATGACTCAGACCAAACCGTTTTATTTGGATTTGGAGTCATTTGAGCCTTTTGTCATAGACATGGATTCGTTTGAGGTAGAATCCCAGCAGCCCGTTGTGATTGAACTGCCAATACAATTGCCAATTGAGAGCACACATGCAGTGCCGTGGAATTATCAACCCTCACTGTGATAGTCGGTGGAAGGCCAATTTAGATGGAGGAAGTGCCCGCATGTTAACACAAGGTCAGGCCGAATCACAAATGACAACAGTTTTGAGTCCGGACAATCCAAAAAAGGTAAAGAACCCATGCAGGCCTCTAAGGCTGTAGCAGACAAAGATGTGGAGGACTTTATAAGATTGATAAAAAAAAGTGAATATTCAGTAGTTGAGCAGCTGAATAAGATGCCCTCACAAATTTCTTTGCTTAGCTTATTGTTAACATCCGAGCTACACAGGGAGGCAGTCTTGAAGATTTTGAGTGAGGCTCATGTGCCTCGTGATATTCCCACTGACAAACTTGCTGGGTTAGTGGGCAGTGTGCTGGCATCAAACCAAATTTGTTTTTCTGATGATGACTTAACTTCTGAAGGGAGCGACCACAACAAGGCTCTATTCATCTCGGTTAGATGTGAGGGGCGGCATTTGCCTAGGGTCATGGAGTTGATAATGGGTCTGCTTTAAATATTTGTCCCCACGTCCAAAATAAGGTTTATCTCTCCGGACACAGTCGAATTCATCCATCTGGTGCGCAGACTCTTTGACGGGGCTCGAAGACAAGCCACCGGAGAGATAAACCTTATTTTGGACGTGGGGCCAACTGCTCATCAGATCACTTGCCAGGTTCTTCCAATTGTTGGGGTATATAATTTACTGCTGGGATGCCCCTGGATCCATTCTGCTAGGGCTATTCCGTCATCTTTGCATCAAAGGGTTAAATTCACAAACAAGTTGACATCCCACATCATCCTTTTTGTCGAACCGGATGACCCCTGCCATGATGGTCATCTAGAAGTTGGGGAGAGCAGTGACACTGTCTCTTGTACATCTTAGTTAATGATGTGGTCTCTGTCAACCGAGGGTCTGGAGAACAGTCAACAATGAAAGATGTCTGGGATAAGACGAGTGTAATGATTGCAAGGGAAATGCTACGTGGAGGATATCGCATTGGCCAAGGTTTGGGCGATGAATTTGCAAGGCATAATACACCCTATTGAGCTACCAACGCAGATGAATACATTTGGGCTCAGTTTTTGCCCAAATGCCAGGCAGTTGAGGGAGCAGCTGAAAAGAGCTGAAAAAGAAGGTCGAGCATTGCCTATGGTCATTCCACCTCTTAAGATTACTTTCCCACGTTCTGTCGTCATTATGGCTCCTGATGCAGATGAGGCTGAAAAGGAGGATCTTATCCAAGGCGTAGCCGAATTATTTGAGGGAGTAATTATTCAAGAGCAGTCGGAGAAGGATGACACTGAGCTACCATTTGCTGAGATCGACCAACTGCACAACAGGACATCTGATCATCTCCCTAGTCATAGGGAGTTTCGGTAAATTTGAAAAGATATTGTTTTTAGTTTTGCTGCTTTTAATTTCATCTTTTTATGCATGTTTTGTACTTCTTAAGTCTTTTTGTTTATGCCATCTAGTCAAGAAGTAGGTGCATTCACAGCATTGTATTCATGATTCATGTACTCATTCATCTATTTTGGAGATGAATCTTGAAAACAATTTGATTAGTAAGGCAAGTACAATCATGATATTGCCTTCATGATTCATCTTATTCATCTGTTTTGGAGGTGAATTCTGAAGACAATTGATTTTATAGGATGGCCAATGAATGTTAAGTTTATGTTCTCTAGGATCACTTGTATAAATTTTTGATTAATGAGAACTTTTTCTTCAAGATGTTTTAGCTCATTTTGTTTTCTTTCAATTCATACTTTATTTTTTCCCAGATGGCCCAAAATTAATGCTTTTGATCCTTCGGATACTACAGTTTATGAGGTCGATGAGTGTAATTTCGATATCACACCCGACCCTGATTTTACACAGTCTGAGAGTGGTGAGGACGAGTGTGATATTGAAAATGAATTCGGGCGACACGAGGAAAAATCAAAGCCTAACTTGGAAGAAACAGAAACGGTAAACATTGGGACAGACATGGACATAAGAGAGGTTAAAATCAGCATACATTTGATCTTTCTAGAGGGCAGAGGAAAGATGTGATAGAATTTTTGATTTTGTACCAAGACGTCTTTGCTTGGTCTTATGATGATATGCCTGGCATCTCAACAGATGTCGTGGTTCACAAATTCCCCACCGATCCTAAATGCCCGCCTATAAAGCAGAAGCCAAGAAAGTTTAAGCCGGAAATGAGCTTAAAGATCAAAGAACAAAGGCAGCACAGTTTAATGCCACAATCATCATTGTATCCCGGTATCCTATTTGGCTTTCCAATATGGTGCCAGTACCGAAGAAGACTGGGGAGGTCAGAGTTTGCGTCGACTATCGAGACTTAAACAAGGCCAGTCCCAAGGATGATTTTCCCCTGCCAAACATTCACATCATTCTAGACAGTGCTGCCTGCCATGAGATGGAGACTTTTGTCGATTGTTTTGCTGGGTATCACCAAATCCTAGTGGACGAGGAAGATAGGGAAAAGATAGCATTCATTACTCCTTGGGGGACATTCTGCTAGAAGTTATGCCATTTGGACTCAAGAATGCTGGTGCAACATATCAATGTGCTATGACCACCTTGTTTCATGACATGATACACGAAGAGATGGAGGTCTATGTAGATGACATCATTATCAAATCCAAGAAGGCTGAGAATCACTTGACCAATCTTAAGAAGGTATTTGAGAGGATGAGGAGATATAATCTGAAGTTGAACCCAACAAAGTGCACCTTTGGAGCTCCTTCCAAAAAGTTATTAGGTTTCATTGTCAGTAAGTGGGGAATTGAGATAGATCCAACAAAGCTATCTGTGATATGTCTGTGCCAAAGACTTAGAAGGACGTGAAAAGCTTCCTGGGAAAAATCAATTTCATTGGTCGCTTCATTGCTCAGCTGACAGCTACTTGTGAACCTTTGTTCAAACTGTTGAGAAAAAATGCACCGATGTACTAGAATGATGATCAGAGTGTTAAGAGACAGGATAGATTATCTTTTGAACCCTCCTGTCATGGTCCCCCCAAAGCCAGGGTTGGGATGGATCACAAACCAATGCATTTTGACAATCCATGGGTTGTGTCTTGGGGCAGCATGACGATTCAGGTAGAAAAGAGCAGGCTATCCATTACCTAAGCAAGAAGTTTACAGTCCATGAAGCCAATTATTCTTTTTTGGAGCGAACATTCTGTGCATTGGTTTGTACCTCCCAACGGCTAAGGCATTATCTACTGGGTCATACCACCTATCTCATTTCCTGATGTGATCCCTTTCGCTATCTGTTAGAAAAGCCTATGCCGACTGGACGTTTGGCTAGATGGCAGATTTTGTTAGCAGAATTTGATATCATCTTCACTACTCAAAAGGCTGTCAAAGGACAAGCGATAATGGATCATCTTGCTGAGAACCCAAGGGAGAATGATTATCAACTCTTGCACACATACTTTCCGAACGAAGACATCTTATTCATTGGTATGCCGAAGACATGAAAGATGAATGTCCACATTGGAGGCTATTCTTTGATGGTGCATCCAACACTTTCGGTGCGGGCATAGGAGCAGTTTTGATATCACCAGAGGGCAGACACTTCCCAGCAACAGCCAAGTTACAGTTTCCGTGTACGAACAACATGGCAGAGTATGAGGCTTGCATACTTGGTCTGAAAATGGCATTGGACATGGGTATTAAAGAGTTAGCTGTGTTTAGTGATTCAGATTTGCTCGTCCATCAGACACTGGGGCACTGGGTAACCAGGGATTCTAAAATCATGCCATATCACTGTAGTATTCTCAAACTAGGTCGACAATTTGATGCTTTGGAATTCACTCACATACCCCGATCCAGGAATGTATTTGCCGATGCTCTGGCTACCTTATCTTCAATGATCAGCCATCCAGACGGCACAGTGATAGAACCCATTACCATTCAGGTGCTAGAAAAGGCAGGGTATTGTTGCACTCTTGAGGCAGAATCTAATGGACTTCCTTGGTTTCATGATATCAAGGTGTTTCTGGATAGAGGTAGCTATCCTCTAGGGGCTAGTACTTCAGATAAGAAGTTCCTACGCCGAATCCTACTTGTCAATCAAGTTCTTTTTAAATGGCAATGTACTTTATCGAAGGACGATAGATCTGGGTCTTCTGAGGTGCGTTGATAAGAAAGAGGTCGCTTACGTTATGGAGGATGTTCATAGGAGAGTTTGTGGGCCACACATGAACGAGCACTTATTAGCTAAGAAGATAATGAGAGCAGGCTATTTTTGGCTTACTATGGAGCATGATTGTATCGAATTTGTCCGCAGGTGTGTTAAGTGCCAAATGCATGGGGATGAGATAAGGGCAGCACCAACTGAATTGTACAACATCACTACTCCATGGCCCTGTTCAATTTAGGGAATGGACGTCATTGGATTGATCGAGCCGCCAGCTTCTAATGGTCATCGCTTCATTCTGGTAGCGATTGAATATTTCACTAAGTGGGTCGACGCTGAATCCTACAAGAGCGTAACAAAGAAGGTAGTGGCGGAGTTCATCCGAAAGAACATCGTTTGCCACTTTGGGATCCTGGATACATTGGTTACTGACCAATGCCAAGAACCTGAACAATGACATGGTAGATGGCCTTTGTGCCCAATTCAAGATTAAGCATCGGAATTCCACCATCTACAGGCCAAAAATGAATGGGACGGTTAAAGCATCTAACAAGAATCTTAAGAGAATTATTCAAAAGATGGTTGACAGTCAGCGTGATTGGCATGAAAAGCTGCCATATGCATTGCTGGGTTATGAACTGGGCACTAGGCCATTACTGCAACGTCTTACCTCCCTCAGGTTCGGTACTGGCACCATATCTCAAAAGTAGAGATCCCTTCTCTACGCATTCTTATGGAAACTGAGTTAGAAGATGCAGAATGGGTAGTGCTCAGACATGAACAGCTTGCACTCATTGATGAAAGACGGCTAACAGCTGTGTGTCATGGCCAATGTTATCAACGGAGGATGGCCCGAGCTTACAACAAGAAAGTCAAGCCCAGACATTTTCAGGCTGGCGATCTAGTCTTGAAACGCATATTGCCAATACAGGACGAAGCAAAGGTGCAAGTTTGCTCCTAACTGGCAGGGGTCCATTCATTGTACACAAAGTATTATCAGGAGGAGAGGAGCTCTTATCCTTACGGAGATGGATGGACAGGTTTTCCCCCAACCGATAAATGCGGACATGGTCAAAAAGTTTTTCATCTGATTTGGCTGGTTGTAAACCTTTAAGTCATTGCAGAACATAGGATAGAATTCCTCATGTTGTTTTCTTTCCCTTTTCACCCACATTCGGACTAAACCCTTTTATGTTTCTTCTCTTTATTTGCCTATCTTTCATTTTGATTATGCTTTGTCCCTAACCTTTTCTGTAAAAACAAATTGGAACTGAGCTAATTTGCAATATTGGGGCAAATTTTTGTGGTTGGCGGAAAAAAAACAAAAAAAAAGATAGTTTGAGAGGTTGACCAAAACAAATGCCCAACAAAACTCAGTTTGTTATAATAAAACTGGGGCAATTTTTTTCAAATCTATTTCCCCAATGTCAGTCCCTTGCCTGATAGTAAGACTCTCAGCCCAAAACTGGGGCGAAAGTTTTAGATAAGGGACATAACCAGTTTTTCTCAGATCAGATTAACCCACTCTTCCATCCCTTGTAGCTTTGTTCTTTCCAACCAAATCGTCCATCTTAAACTGGGGCAAGTTTTTGTTAAGATAATCCCAATCTTTACCAATTACATGACTTAACCCATTTTGACCCTAACTATCCTAAGTTCTGCATAGGCTTATCTAGATGTGTATAAGAGACAGGCCTATCTTTTGCTCTCTAACAAAAACTTTTTTTTTTAAATAAAGGCAGCCTTTCTGTTATCCGAAAAACTGTGAAAACTAAAGTTCGCATGCATTGGAAAAGGCAATTACTTAGCCAGACGTCTTCTGTTTACTCCCACACCTTGCCGTTTACTTGGACCTCATAGGTGAAAACCCGAAAAGGGCACTTTTATTTAAAAAAAAAAAAAAAAAAAGAGAGCAAAAGATAGGCTTGGTTGAAAACCCTACGGGGCGGCCTAGGCAAAAGGAGAGTGTGCGAAAAAAACAAAAATATGTAAAAGTTTGAAAAATAAAAGGGAGGGAAACCTTAGTGAAAACCTGAAAAGGCGCTGAGGAAGGGGTAAACTGAGCAAATGGTCAAATTCTGGTTAACGACTTCTTTGGGTCCAAGTCTGGGAAAGTGTGCAACTGAAATTTGTTGACCGAAGTTAGGCTTATTGGTTGCCTCTATGTCATTCTCTCAACACAGCCATTGGCCTTTAAAAGGCACGTATCCGATGGATCCAAACATTGCCTGATCGGGTCCAAATCACTTGGAATGAAAGTCAAAGCGGTGTTAATACGGTGATGGCACGATTTTTACTAAGATTGCTCCCATGTACCTGTATTATTTATTCATGTACTTCTATCAAACTCACATGTTGCCATTTAGTTTGTTTGTAGTTGTTCTTCTTGTTATTGATGTTTTAGTTGTCAAATACGTGAAAACCATCTGTTTAATTGAACTACGTTCGACCTGATTCTTGTGGTGGGATACGTAGGCAACTCTTAGCGAGCTCGGTCGCACATCTAAATTCACAGATGAGAGCTGTCTTGATATCCAACGGTCTTTCTTCGCATTTTGAAAGGGGTGATTCACGCCAATCCCTAATGAAGCAATCAACCTCACAGGTGATCGCCACTTGGGAGATGGTACACTGAGTTCCCAGTCAAACCTCTCAGTTTAAATAATGCTGTCATTTACTGTTTAGGGCTTAATGTTTCAGTTTACAATCCAGTCATGTTAGGGTTAACTACTAATTGCCTTTTACACTTCATTTCATGGGTAAGCCCCATGACATGGCTCCGTGTATGTATCATACTTATTGCATTTTACCCGATAAACGAATTTTGAGTTCTCATATTTCATTTTTCATTAACCTGATAAACGAATTTCAGGTTTATATTTTCACCCGATAAACGAATTTCGGGTTCTCATTTCCATTTTCATTAATCTGATAAACGAATTTCAGGTTTTAATTTTCATCCTCGATAAACGAATTTCGGGCTCTCATTTCCATTTTCATTAATCTCATGAACCCCTGTCTCTTATACACATCTAGATGTGTATAAGAGACAGCTCTACGGGTTCTTCTTTGATTTCCATCTTAATTAACCTGATAAATGAATTTCAGGTTTGAATTTTAACCTGATAAATGAATTTCGGGTTCTCATTTCCATTTTCATAACCTGATAAATGAATTTCGGGTTTGTATTTTTACCCGATAAACGAATTTCAGTTTATCATTTTCATTTTTCATTAAAATGATGTCTCGAAAACAGGTTTATATTTTCACCCGATAAACGAATTTTGGGTTATCATTTCCATTTTCATTAATCTGATAAACGAATTTCAGGTTTTCATTTTCATCCCCGATAAACGTGTCAATTTCGGGTTCTCATTTCCATTTTCATTAATCTGATAAATATAAACAGAAAATTCGTTTATCATCCCCGAGGACTGAAGAGTAAACCCTATTTTCATTAACTTGATAACTGTCTCTTATACAAGTTTGGAGTAAATAGAGTCCCCGAAGATGAATTTCGGAACCCCAATTCATTTTCCGATTGATGCAACCGGCCAACAATTTGCACCAACGTTGCATCAGAAAAACGAATTTTGGGTTCTCATTTTCATCTCCATTAACCTGATAAACGAATTTCAGGTTTATATTTTCACCCGATAAACGAATTTCGGGTTCTCATTTCCATCTTCATTAACCTGATAAATGAATTTCAGGTTTGAATTTTAACCTGATAAACGAATTTCGGGTTCTCATTTCCATTTTCATAACCTGATAAACGAATTTCGGATTTGCATTTTCATCCGATAAACGAATTTTGGATTCTCATTTTCATTAACCTGATAGTTGAATTTCAGGTTTACATTTTCATCCGATAAACAGAATTTCGGGTTCTCATTTCCATTTTTTATTAACCTGATAAAAGAATTTCAGGTTTGCATTTTCACTCGATAAACGAATTTCGGGTTCTCATTTCCATTTTCATTAATATGATAAACGAATTTCAGGTTTTCATTTTCATCCCCGATAAATGAATTTCGGGTTCTCATTTCCATTTTCATTAATCTGATAAACGAATTTCAGGTTTATATTTTCATCCGATAAACGAATTTCGGGTTCTCATTTCCATCTTCATTAACCTGATAAACGAATTTCAGGTTTGAATTTTAACCTGATAAACGAATTTCGGGTTCTCATTTCCATTTTCATAACCTGATAAACGAATTTCGGGTTTGCATTTTCATTCCCGATAAACGAATTTCGAGTTTCCATTCTATTAACCTGTTCTATTAACCTGATAAACGAATTTCAGGTTTGCATTTCTATATCAACCGATAAATGAATTTCGGCTTTCATTTCAATTTTGCATTACCCGACAAACTCACAATCGTTCGGGTTTTCATTTCACTCTTGTTACCTCGATGACACAAAGTCGGGTTATCATTTTAATTTATATGTCTTTACAGGGATAACATAATGAAACGTAGCTGTGAATAACAGAGACTCTTAACTTGACATAAAAGCCGTACTTTAAGCCAATGCATTGCTTGTTGAGTTTCATTACCAGTGGCGTTTGCATGTTATGTACAAGTGTATTTTCTTTGTTATTCACAGCTACGTTTCATTATAAATCCCTGTACTCCCGATAAACACCAGATCGGGATTTCATTCTTGTTTTCAAATTTCATTTATGTCTCTTATGGTTCATTTCACTGGGAGTCTTTTTATTCATTTATTTCCCCCAATGAAGACTTTTTCGCTCTAGATGAATAGATAGACCTAATCTCCCCGGTGTGTTTGTCAATATGGTAAATTTCCTCTTTCATGACCTCATGAGCTTAATGTTGACATGTACAAATTTAGTTGCATGATTGGAATCATCCATGTGGTGCTCGTGTCATGCGGTGTCAACAGAAAATGTATACAGAGACAGAATTAAAAGGAAAATAGAGGATGTATTAAGACAGGACTGGTAAAGCAGCTATTTTAAATCCCTCTTATTAATCTGGATTTGATTTTTTAATTTGACTCTCAATTTTCTTTTTAATTTCCCTTTTAATATCTTTTTAACCTGCTTTTTTATTTCCTCTTAATTTATCCTTTAATTCTCTCTTAATTTGTCTTATGCTGTTTAATTATTATGTGTTTTATGCATATTTGAAATACAAAGAATGAGTTTTAACATTATTAAGTTTTTAGATTTTAAAAAAAAAAAAAAAAAAAAATATTAAAAAAACTAAATGGCAACATGTGAGTTTGATCTGTCTCTTATACAGACAGAGTTGTTTTGGCCACATTTTTCTCTGCATTTTTTCACCCATTCTCACCAAATTTCAGATGCCCCATACTCCCAACATGACAAGGAATGGTCTTTGACCATTTTTACACTCAATCTAGATCTTTAAAGAGCAAAAAAATCAGTCTAAAGTGGATAAGTTGAAGTTTCAGCAGAAAAGAAAAGAGAGAAATTTTTCCAAGTCTGGAAACTTTCCAGACAGCCAACTTTGAGCAAAAATTCCAAACGATCTAAAAGTAATTAGACTAAACTCAAAGAAGAAAAGTTGTAGAGAGTACCTGGAACTACAACTTATCTTTGTAAATCTCAAGCAAAATCATTCATTTGGAGGGTCAAAAACGTGGTGGAATCAGGCTGGTGGCCAAGAAAATCTGCAGAAAAAAAGAGATTTTCCAAGTCTGGAAAATTTTCCAGACAACCAAATTTGAGCAAAAATTCCAAACGATCGAAGAGGAATTAGACTAAACTCAAAGAAGAAAAGTTGTAGAGAGTACCTGGATCTAAAACTTCTCTTTGTAAATATCAACTAAAATCATTCATTTTGAGGGTAAAAAACGTGGTAGAATCAGGCTGGTGGCCAAGAAAATCTGCAGAAAAAAAGAGATTTTCGAAGTCTGGAAAATTTTCCAGACAGCCACACTTTGAGCGAAATTTCCAAATGATCCAAGAGGAATTAGGCTAAACTCAAAAAAGAAAAGTTGTCAAGGGTACCTTGGACTACAACTTCTCTTTGTAAAGCTTCTTGCAAAATCATTCTTTTAGTGGGTGAACAACGTGGTGGAAGAAGTCCGGTTCATCAATCGGAAGCTTGGAGGTGCCGAAAGCAAATTCGGCTCAAACGCACTCCAAGCTGAGCATAACCAATTCCACCACATCCCTGAGGCTGAGGTGAGTTAAATGAGCTTTTGAATCGATTGTTTTGGTGACAAAATGCTTATCTTACTATTTTTTCATTATTTATGACTTAATTTTTGTTTTTTTTTATTATTTTTTTAAATTTCTTCTAAGTTACATTTTTTATGACAATTACCACCAAACTTTAATTTGATTTTTGTTAGACATTTTAATATGTTTAATTACGCTTTGATTGTGAAATTACCGTTTTGCCCTTATGAGTATTAAATTGTAAATAGGCTCTGATTTTGTCACATATTTTTTGATTAGTTTATTTTTTGTGATGATTTGTGCTTTATATAAGATTTATGCTTTTTCTTACTTCTGAAATGATGTGAATTTACTCTTCTGTCCTCAAATTTTGTTTAATTGCACGACTCGATATTAAATATTTGAATCAAACTCAATTTAGTCCATGACTTAATAACTATATCAATAATATAAAATCGGGCTAGAAGTAAAATTTGGCGTGCATGACAAATGACTGTTTTGCCCCTAGGGAGTTAAAGGGCACTACAAGCTAAATGTGTGCAACTTTAAATTGGACCCCGGGCTAAATTTACCTGTCAATATTTTTATTTACAATTTATTTTCATTTCCTCAGTAATATGTATATATTTTTATTACTTTTAAAACTATCTTAAGCACACGTACGCTACAAAGTATACAATAATGAATTAAAGAATTGAAAAGGGAAACAGATCTTTCATGCAACCGGTCCAACGCCTGGTAAAGTGGGTGCCGAGGGAAATTCAAATGTATAAGAGGGTCCAATTTCATTTTGCAACATGATTCTTGAACTCATTAACATTGAACTATGTGTACCAGGAGTCAATCTAGACTAGGGTTTATTTTTTTCTTTAAATTTTGATGTATTTTTGTGTCCCGGCACTCCAACACACCGGGTGGCAACTCCAATCCTGTGTTCCCTAGCTTAGATTATTTTTGTACAATTCATAGTCGCATTTAAAGCCCCGTTATGTAATAGTAAATAGGTGATTCATTTAAATTGGTAATAGTAAGTAGGTAATTTATGTTTGTAATAGTAAATAAGACTTTTGCATTTAATCACCTATTTCACGAGCACCACATTGGCGCGGTGCCAGTCCAAAAGGGTGCCGGCCAAATCGCGGTTGTGGGGGGGGTGCGACACTTGCAATTTAGGGTTTCTTAGGTAAATTAGGATTCTTGATAATTTCTTGCATTTCTAGTTAGAATTTTCAATTTCTTGCATTAATTCCTAGTTAATTATTAGTGGGCTTTCTTTATTTCTTTCGCAAAAATTCAAAAATATTTAGATTTCTTGTTTAACTCTTTCCAATTTATAGTTATAAATGGTTGCTTTTAGTATTCAAGGTCTCTCATTTGTAGTCCTTTGAGTTGGGTAATTTGCTTGCTTTTAATTTTAGTCTTAATTTGGTTAATTTAGGTTATAATTAAGTGCTTTCCTTTACTTCTTTTGCTAGAATAGATTAACTAGTTTCTTAATTTAGTAATTAGTTATTTTCACTTACTTACTTTTTAGTTAATCTAGCTATAATTTAAGTTCTTATTGCTTTCATTTAATTATGTTTTTTTTATTAGAGTAGTTTCATCACCTATCGCTTGATTTCGCTTAACACACATATCCGTAAATCTTGGTAATTTCCTTCCAACAATCCTTGTGGGAACGATCCCTACTTCCGTTTACTACTAGTTGACAACCGTATACTTGCGGGATGACACCTAGTTAGTAGTAGGATTTAGGTATTTTGTTAATTTATAACTAGGTATGTTAGGTCATCATCATTGACATAGTCAACTTAGGAACATCCTTCTCCTTATCATGATCATTGGTATTGAAATTTGAAACCTCATATTTTTTACCTTGTGCAATACTCGAAGGACCTGTATCCTTGGATTTTTAAATCTACGTTGAACCACCTTCTTGGATGGTAGCCACTCCTTTTTTTAGGGTTCAGTTACCGGCTTCTTCTACTATTACTTCAGTTTATGCATGTCTTACTGATCAACCTTAAGAGTTTTGATCACTTTGTTGATCATGATTCTCTCCTGGATTGGATTGAGGACAATTCATCAAACTTTGACCTTGAATCATGCATATGGTGCAGTATTGGGGAAGGTTTTTGTAAGTGATGTTTTGCCAGATTTCTTACCCATCAATCTCAAACCTTAGTTTTGATGGCAGCTTAGATCAAATGTCCACTTCAACACATACTCAACCAATACTTGGGCAAGATATTGTTGAAGTTGCCATGTCAATTTTCAATGGCTATCCCACAGCTTGTGCCAGTTGAAAACAATGGAGATCTTTTGAACAATAATAATGGTAGTTCTTCAAATGAAATCAAAACTAGCATTAAGGAAGGCTTAATGTTAGATTGAAAAAATGGATGCCACCTCAACACCTTCATAGGAAAACTGTTAAAAAAAAACAAATTTCCCTTCAAATAACAACGTAAATAATCCACTTCAAGAGTGAATTTTGTTAAGATATGTGCTTGTAATCCAAGTATCCAAGAGAGAATTCACCAATGAAACTAACAGTAAGGAAGCTTTCACGAAGAATGGCCATATATGCTTTTCCATGGCTGAATTTTCCAATTAGTGCGAACCTTAATGGCTATAATAGTTCTTCCACCTCCTTCTTTGAAAAAACTGGGGCAGCCAAAGTAGTAATCACATTAAATTTTACTGCCTCTATAAAAGATTTCATGCGAGCAGTCATGATCAAAAGAAAGATTAATTAAAGAAGAGGCAAAATATAGAGAGAGAGTTTAGAGAGAAGTGAGAGCACTTTTTTGAGAGTACATTCTTATGACATTTCTTTCATCTTTAGTTTTTGAATAGTTGGATTTTTAGTGTGAATGTTTAGATTCCAAGTCTAGTTAGTTCAAATGCTTTGAATAAATGTTTTGCTAAGTGGTCCGGTTTGTGTGACTAGTGGTTTTGATTATGACCACCTAGCCTTGGTAGTGCTTTTGGTAGAAGGATGATCGTTGGCCAGTTCAACACCATCACCTTTAGCTTATTTTGGATGTTTACTTAGTTGTTTTGGATGAATCTTTGGGCCATTTTGGCAAGATTCTATTTCAATAGTTTATTTATGTGCCTTGGTTGGAATTATCTTAACTTGCTTTTTGTGATATATGGTGAGTAGAAGAAAGAGTTGTACTCATCAATTGAATAATGTGAACAGTGTGGTAGTGTTTTTTGTTATGGATTAGAATGATGTTTTTATGGCTTATTTCTTTTTGGGAGAAGTTGAATTGGATATTGAACTTTGGTAACACTTCATGTAGAAAAATGGGATTTAATCCAACAAACTCAACTATGTTTTCAAACACTTCATAAAAATGTTTTTCTCAAATAAATTTGACTTGAAGCTTTATTTTTTGCAAGTATTTTTCTAATACCAACTTTAATGGATTGCTGATATGGTTTATACATTTTATAGTTTTTAGACATTGGGTTTAAGTATAGAAAGAAATGAATTAAGCATCCTTGGTCATGTTGCATGAATTGTATCACCAGATATTTTATGGGTCTGTTAAGTTTTGGTTTGGTGCATTGAATGGGGGTAGTGTGAATCCCCCATTTTAACCAAAAAGCCGAATTTTGGAAATGATCTAGGCAATTCTTGGACCGTTTAAGCCAAATAGCCTACCTAAAGTCAATTGTATCCTTAGTGTCCCCTTCAACCCTTAAAGCCTAAACTTCTTGTCAATCGTATGATTGAGCCATTCTATTTTGTTTACTTATTCTCTCTTCATCCCATTACCTTAGTCATTGTAGAAGTTATCTGAATAGCTCTTCAATGTGATAGCTAGAGTTTATACAATGGATTTAAGAAATTTTTGTGTAAGTTACTTAGGGGTTGAAATCAAATGGTCAATACATTATTCAGATTACCCTTTTTGTAGTCAGTTGATGTACAACTTTACTAATTTTCTGCAATATTTAAATTGTAAAAAAAAAACTTTCTTTCCTTTTTGGTCACCTTCGTATATATCAATTGAATAAAAGAGGTTCAAAATACCTCTTTGGGACAGTATAATTGGATATTGTTGTTTCGAGTATGGATTGACTGATTAGTGTTGATTTTTGGGACTTTTGTGTATGGGATAGTAGTCCAAGGGTAAGTTTTGGAATGACTAAGGTGATTTGAGACAATTATATCCATATTTATCTTATTCCATTACTTGGCCCACATTACAACCTTTAAAAGTCCTAAATAATCCTTAATTTGGGCTATTAGATGTGTAAGAGTTAGGCAGAAGCATTACTTGGATAGATGCTCTTTGTTAAATCTTTACGGGTGATGTCAGCAAATATCCTTATATGTTCACTTGAATCTTTTGTGCTTCCTAAAATAAGTCTTACGGGCAAACAAGATTTAACAAACAGCAGCCATCCAAGTAATTCTTCTGCCTAACTCCTGTCTCTTATGCCTGCAAAATGGGGGCCACTTTGTGCCATTGAAGTACCTTAGGAAAAATGGTTCGCCTGCAACAGCATCCATTTTACAGGCAAACCATTTTGCAGGAATCCATTTTGGCTGCTGTTGAACTACCCAAATGTATAAGGTTCATTGGCTACAAGCTTGCTCCCAAAAGTGCATATTTTAGCTTTTTTGGGTTTTTTCCATGGAAAACAATGTAATTTCACCCAAAACCTAAGCCCAAATATAAAACCCTTTCAAGGGCTGATTCTAGGAAACCTATCTTAGTTTTTGTTTCTTTTTTCTCCTCACAACTTGGGGATCTATTTTAATTCATTTTTTATTCTCCTAGACTAGTTTTCATTTATGATATGTAACTTTGTTCTGCAACTTTGTAAAATTCTTTATTTATGTTAACGTACTATATTTACTTACATTTTCATTGTTATTTAAGAATTTTCCTTCAACATATTCTCCAATTTTACTAGCTTTTAATCCAACTATTTCCTTTACAAATTTTGTTGTTTTCTTGTTTTGTTCACTTCAATTCATTGGGTTGTAAAATGGACTAATTGGGTAATATGAATGGGCTTAAAAGTTAATTAGGGAAATTTATCACTTCCTCAGTTAGTTTGGGTAAATAAGTGGATATGGCCATTTGAACCTATAGTTAGACCTAATTTATTATTTCATTAGGGTTAGAATTGGATATTCACAAACTAATTCACCTAGTTGATTGTAGAATTCTAGGGGCAGTTAATCTAGCATGGTTAGTAAAGGTTGTAGGAGGGATCCACATTCAGGAAAATTAAATTAATAGACCAATTACGCGAGGGTTCAGGATTAAGATACACGTAGGATTCAACCTCTAATTTGGCTCATGTAATCATTTGATAGATCTAGTATGATTAACAAAAATCCATGACATTGGCTGGCACAAACCCTAATCCCTCTTTTAATCATTTCTAGTTGTTAAATTAGTTTTAACCTAGTTTCTTGTTATTTCAACCCTTCAAGTAGTATTCCAACCAAATAATTGTTAATTGACAGCTAATCCATGTGGGATCCATCCCTAGTTCCCCTTACTACTATCTGACACCATATTATTGTGGGATGCCATCTAGATAGTGGTGGGATTTAGGTGATTTACAATTGTATAATTATATGTGAAGCACATCAATAGGAAGCACATTAGCTGCACCTATGACCACAGAACGGCAAACATTCACAACATGATGGTCATGACAAGACTAATGTTTGTTGCAGTGAATTTGCTAAACTGGTGAAATGCATAGAATCCGGGAGCACTTTTGTAGTGGCAAGCACAGAGATCTTGGATTAATTAATATCTACACAATCTATGAAGAAAATATTTAACTTTTTGAGCAATTAAAAAATAATTTGAAATAAAGAAAAACAATTAAAAGAAGATTTTTCTAGCAACAAAAAAATATTTAACT
The DNA here is from genome assembly GCA_025175665.1 of Cinchona pubescens. NCBI lineage: Eukaryota > Viridiplantae > Streptophyta > Magnoliopsida > Gentianales > Rubiaceae > Cinchona > Cinchona pubescens. The sequence continues at coordinate 6,649,713 of JANKKI010000043.1, forward strand.
TTTTGAGCAATTAAAAAATAATTTGAAATAAAGAAAACAATTAAAAGAAGATTTTTCTAGCAACAAGAAAAGGATCTTTATAAATGATTGTTTTCATATGCATTACATGGTTGGGAGGAGTTGTATAACTTTGTAACCTAAAATCAAAAGAAAAATCTTTTGAAGCATGATTATCTACTTTCATTGGGTGAAGTAAGTGTTGGGAATGAGTCTAGCGGCATGTATAAATGCGTGACTTGTTATTTACCTAATATGTCGATATTCTGAAAGTATGAAAAATCTCTTTGGTAGTACAAAGTTTGATCTATCTACACTATTTATTGATTAGGTTTTCTTACTTTAAATTTGGTTTTTTTTTTTTTTTTACTTTCGCATTGATTTTAGTTGATATGCATTATATCTAGTCTTAATTCTTTTAGTTGCCCGATGTTTGTAGCTAGCGCAGATTTTAAAAATTTTCCAGTAGTTACTCATACAAGAAAAGATGTTCATGTCCTTCAAGACGTTAAGCTTGTGAATGGTGGAGCTCAACAAGTCAATAAAATCTAGTTTGAAGTCCAAGCAAGAGAAGGTTCTGAGTTAGTGAAGTCCAAAGGCCGAAGACTTGCTGACAAATTTGATCTACCATGAAGGGCTTGAGGAAACCCTAATTTTGGACAACACCAAGAATCGGCCATATTAATCCTATTTGGCCATGGATTTAGTTCAAGACTTGTTTTAGGATTTATTATTTTATGTGTTTTTCTTAATTTGGACAAGTGTTAGTCCACATTTGTTTTTTAGCCAAGTTTTAGGTCCTTTTGTGCCAATCCAATTCTTATTTGGATTTAGCTAGTTAATGTCCTAGTGCTTAGGAATGGGAGCTACTTTTCACATCTTTGTAGGGTTTGTTGGGCTATGTTTTTCACGTTACATACACCAGCCTCATAGCCAAAACATTCTCCCAATTTGTCTTTCAAAGGTTAAAGCTTGTGGTATTTACGAGAATGTTTCTTGTGGTTACCGACCCAGAATACTATTGGTTCTTGTCTCGTTATAGACAATGGATTGATATCTCATAAAGTCAAGAACAAATATTTTTAAATTCTTATTTTTTAATCAAAGGGTTTAAATCTGTCAAGTCAGAACTTATGTTATTCATTTATTGTTGCTAATTCTCGTGTTCCTTGTTGTACCATCTTGGCCAAATCCCCTCCTAGCGTTTCCTAAGATATTATCTTCATGATTCTTATGGGTATTATGTATTAGGGCGATCTTAGTTCTACAATTCAAATTCAGGTCTCATCAATTTCTCTACAAAGTTTGGATCTGCTACACCTCAAAAAGGTCATTTATTTAGTTAATCTGGATATGTGATAAACTGAATGGTGTGTTATTGCCACTTGAAGTGTCAAGGTTCAACCAGAATGACGGGTTCCCTAAAAAGTCAACTAGGTATGTTAGCATAGAGGGACGAGCCACTGTGCCTAGCTAAAGGACATGAAACTTAGCTCTTTTTGGTAGGCACCCCAATCCCACAGATAACTTGAAGTATGTTTTATTGTTTAATTTTTATGTTAAATGATATTTCGCTGTGCATTTGAACTTGGTTGAGAGTGTTACTTTGCTAGAAAATCAAAGTACAAGAAAAAGTCATAAGTTGTTACAAAACATGTGAAAATTTCTGTTGGCAATTTACTCGCAACAAGGCTATTTTTAGTCGTAGTGAACAAAATAGGTTCACAAATGTGGTAAAGATTCAAGAGGTATTTTAAATCTTTGCCTTTGCCTATGGCCATTTCAATTTAGTAGCAGGGAATAGCATTGTGGTAAATATTTTGTATTCATGTTGCACTATGGTCGGTGAACGAATTTCCATATGTATGAAGTTTAAGGTTCCCTTTTACATATTCAACTAACATTTGTTTTGATCACTATGATACCATGGAAAATGAATAGGGTGACTTGGATTGATTGTTCATTTTTGTGTTGTTAAATCTAGTGTTTTGCTAAGGACTAGCAAAGGTTTGGTTCAAGGGTATGAAATATCCAAGAATGTGGGTTATTCTATCCTTTTTTTACACTTCATTAATGTGTTTTTCCTTGTATATTAAGATTTTTAGGCTACTTAGATTGTATTTCCTTATTTCGTAGTAGTAGTATCATCTATTCGTTAGTTTGGCTGTTTTAATAAATCAGTTGTTTGTATGTAGGAAGGACTGAGGACAAAGTATTAGTTGTGAATGAAGCAAAGAAGAGGAAAGAAATTTTTGGAAGTTTATTGGCCGTAGCAGGTGATAACTCTAGAAAACTAGGGTTTTGTATAACTTAATTTTAACAGTTTTGCCTTGGCTTCGTATTTTTTAGTGTTTATTTGCATACTTTTGTGCATTTCCATTTCTATTTGTTAGTATGTGTTTAATGTATTGTTTTAGTTTGTATTTAATATTATTTAGATTATATTAAATTATTTATACGTTTAGGGTTCACAATTAGGATTTTAGGTAGTAATTCTTCCCTGAATTAGGCTTTGTGTGTGAGTTTGTTCTTATTTGATTTTTTTGGTGCTTGAGACCACTTAAATTATTGTTTATGTGTTTAATTAGTTTATGTTAATGTGTATTAATGTGTTTTTAAGTGTATTTAGGGTTTTGGGAGGTTATATGCATATCGAAAGCGGCGCCATGAAATCATCGACCGTGCTGCCGGGGCCACTTCGTCTCTGGTGCAGTACCTTAGGGAAAGTGGTTAGCCAGCGGACACCCATCATAGAACCATCACTACCGACAGAAAATTACCCAAGGCAGTAAGTTTCGCCAGCTGCAAAGTAGCTCTAAGAAATCCATATTTCCATTTTTTTGAGTTTTTTTCCATGGAAACAATGTAATTTCATCCCAACCCTAAACCCTACTATAAATAATACCCCTTCAAGGGCTGATTCTTCAAAACCTAACTTAGTTTTTTTTTTTTTCATTTTTTCACCTTCCCACTTGGGGAGGAATTTTAGTTCTTCTTCCTTGATTCTCCTAGACAAGTTTTCATTTATGGTTTGTAACTTTGTTCTACAACTTTGTAGTACTTTATTTATATTAATTTAATTTTGCATTTAAAATTCCATTCTTATTTAAGTTGTGTTGTCTTCAATAAATGCTCTCATTTTACTAACTTTTAATGCAACTATTTCCTTTACTAGTTCTGTTGTTTTTCTTGCTTTGTTCACTTCAATAGCTTTCCCATGTTTTATTTGCTTTCTTGTTGTTAAATATGTTTTATTTTAACATGGGTTGCGTCATGTGAAGCCAATATCATTTGGGAAGGGTTAATAAGTTGATTCGGTCATAAAATGGACTAATTGGGTAATATGAATAGGCTTAAGAATTAATTAGGAAAATCGATCACTTCCTTAATTAGTTTGGGATATTTAAGGGGATATGACCATTTGAGCCTATACATGGACCTTATTTAATATTGTATTGGGGTTAGAATTGGATATTGGAGGACTAATTTACCTAGCTGATTGTAGAATTGAATAGGTAGTTAATCAAGTTTGGTTAGTCAAGGTTGAAGGAAAGATTCCATTTAGTCTAATTAAATTGATAGATATAATTACCCGAGGGATTGGGATAAAATTACGTTTAGGAATCAACCTCTAATTTGGCTCATATAATCATTTGATTGACTTAATGAACCAAAATCTAGGAAATTGCCTTGCATAAACCCTAATACCCCTTTTAATCATTTTTAGTTATTAACCTATTTAATGATTGTTCCGACCCTTCAAATAGCATTTCATATAAATAATCAGTAATTGACAACCAATCCTCGTGGGATCACTCGGTAGTTCCCCTTACTAGTATTTAACATCACATGATTGCGGGATGCCATCTTGTTACTAGTAGGATTTAGGTGATTTATAAGTGTATAACTAGATGTGAAACGCATCGGTAGGAAGCACTTCAGCTACATCTACGACCACAGAAGGGCAAACATTCGCAACATATTGCCGTGACAAGACTAAGGAAGTGGTTATGGCAAATGTTCTAGACTTGTGAAATGTGCAGAATCTGGGAGCATTTTGGCATCAACGAGCACAAAATTCGAGGATCTACTTATGCCAAAGTTGATACAAGCTTTAAATACAACTATTTATGTACTAGCCTACAATATGCTACAAGTGTACGGCAAAGAGTATATAGAAATAAGGTACGTTGGCACAGAGAAATAAATTACCAATTACCAAACGCTTCAGATTAATTAATATCCAAACAATTGATAAAGAAGATTTTTGGATTTTTTAGGAATTAAAAATAATTTGAAATAAAGAAAAAAATTAAAAGACTAATTTAATTAGCAACTACAAAAGAAGATTAACTAGTAAAACACTTAGAGAAAATTAGCTTTTGAAGTTTGGAAAGAGTGGGTTAGGTTCCAGACTAGCTAGTTCTTTGGATTCACTAAGTTAAATGGTTAGATAGTCTAGTTTCACCAGTTAGGTGCTTAATTCCCAAATACACCGAATCTCAACTGTTCCTTGTGATAATCAAGTTTTTCAATTCACCCAACCCAATTATGGATTCCTCCTGTCACTTTTCCAGGAAAACTTTGATTACCAAACTCTAAAATTATCAAAGCAACCAATTAGAAAAACTAGTTGGTCAAAAATTCAATTTCACTCAACATACACAGTAATCTCGGTCTCTAATGGAGGATTAACTTCCGTTTTCTCCTCAACTAACCCAATAGTTAAGGAACTAGCAGTATTATCAAATCATCCATAAAGTCCATAACTAAATGGCCAAAAGGTTAAAATCATCCACTAATTGTTAGACAAGGGTTATGGAGGTTTTAGTTTTAAACATGAGGGTCAACCGGTCAATGATGTTTATAAATGATTGTTTTAATGTGCATGACATGGTTGGGAGGAGCTCTACCTTTGAAATTTAAAATGAAAAAGAAAAATCTTTAAAAACATGGTTATTTGATTTCATTAGGTGAAGTAGGTTTGGGAATGAGTTCAGCGGGACATATAAGTTGCTTGACTTGTTACATACCTAATATGTCAATGTTCCAAAAGAATGACAAATAGCTTTGAGGAATAAAGTTTGATCTATATGCACTATTTATTGATTATTTTTTCTTAGTTTAAATTAGGGTTTTTGTTTTTTCTATTCTTCAGTTAACTTTCATATTAGTTTTAGTTCATATGCATTATATCTAGTCTTAGTTCTTTTAGTTTTAGATGTTTGTAGCTAGCACAGACTTTAAAAATACTATAAAATATCCACCTCAAGAAGGGTCAGTTATGCTAGAGGTTGGCATCTCTAGTGAATATGGATATGTGATTACTTGAATGGTGAGTTAATGCACTTGAAATGTAAAAGGTTCAACTAGAACGATGGGTTGTCTAACAAAGCCAATCAGGAAAGTTGACATCAATGGAAGAGTCATTATACCTAACTGAAGACATAAAACATAGCTCTTTTTCGGAGGCAACCCAATCCTTTTGATAATTTAATATTTAACTTGAAATATGTGTGGTTTATTGTTTAATTTTTATGTTAAATGATATTTCCCTATGCATGTGATCCTTGTTAAGAGTGTTACATTACAAGAAAATCAAGGTGTGAGTGAAAAGTCATAAGTTGTAACAAAATTTAAAACTACGGCATACTTTAGCCATGGTCAACAAAATAGGTGGAAAGTTCTGCTAGTAGTTTGCTCACGACAAGGCTATGTTTACTCGTAGTGAACGGAATAGGTTCACAAATGTGGTTAAGATTCGAGAGGTAATTAGCTGTGGCCATACACAAGACATAGAAACCCAAATTTTTAAATTTTTGCTCTTATTACATCTAGATGTTAATTTAGCAGCGGCAAATAGTGGGCATCTAAAACATAAATTTTGAAATTCTAGTCTTTGGCTAGGGCCGCCATCATCTTTAGCTGCAGCAAAAGTCCCAGTTCAACCTTTTGACACAAATGATGTTTTTCTTTACCTTCATTTTGATTCTTCTTCTATTCATCTAAATACTTCTTTCTTTCATGCCGTTCCTCTTCCCATTCACATATCAACAAAAATCCATCCAAATTTTACCCAGTAATCACCAAAGTTTCTCTACTAATATCATCCACAAGAATATTTGGACAATTTGTGAAGGTTTGATAGTGGAGATTAAAGGATTCATTCTTAGCACTGTATATCATGTATTTCCCATAATGAATTGTTGATAAACAGAGATACTCACAGTTAAGTGCTTGATTGATATTGTTGGTACTATTATTTTACCCTTATTGAGTTGAATTACATTGAAAAGTTGTCCATAAATGAGGAAGAACAGAATAGGCGTATTCTTCCAAACCTTCAAAATTTTATAAAAAAAAATTTATAACCCTTGAGCATTTTCAAATATATGGAACTCAATTATCTCAACACCTGATCCTCAAGAAATGTTTTTCCTACGAGCCCTCATGGGATAAATATAGCTATTTGGTAATCTACTAGAGAGGCAATATGGAAAAGAGAATGAAGGCATTTTGGGGATGCATTGTCTCTTAGAGGTCGGGGTGCAACCTGTAGTCTGTGATTTCTATGCACAAGTATTGTACCATGAAGATTGTGTGGTTAAGGTGAGAGGGAAGAAAGTTAATTTCAACTTGAGACCATATCTAGTTTGCTTGTTAGCTCAACATTTGAGAATCCCGGTTATAATACTTTTCAAAAATAGGATGAGAAAGACATGTGGGATATTGATAGGGTTTTATGTGAATAGCAGGGGGTTTTGAATTAGCATGTCTTGTGTTCCTTTTCGATTTTCTATGACATGATTCGGCTTTACAAGCCAAGGTTTGGCTTTATTTAATTTTCTCTAAAATTTTCCTATCATCCACTACAATGACATCACTCTAGACCATATTTATATAATTTATTCTATCCTTTCTCAAAAGTCTTTTGATTTTGGGAAAGACAAATGCCAATGGGATTATTGCCACAACAGGTAAGTCAAAGGGGAATTTAGTTTTCTTATTTGGTTAAAAGGTTATTTTGATGCCCATAATTATCCCACATCGATAGGCTTGAAGGAAAGGTATTGTTATGTAATATCCATGGTCATAAGCTACTAATAACTTGGAAAATATTTTGGCCTATTGGTCTAGGGCCAAAAGTTATTGGGCTACTCCAGGGACTATGGTGTTACATTTGGTATCAGAATGAACCTCGTTTGATCTCTACATGGGCTGAGACTAGGCCAATTTATGGGGCCGTGACTAAACAATGGAAAGAAGGAGCTAAGTGCTATGTTTAAGGGCAAATGCCACCTCTAAAGCCCATACTAGCTTGCTCTAGAGTACTACACAACCAAAGATGGTCTGATTTGGGCATTACAACGATGCAAAGACTGTAAGTGGGAATGAATGTTTTACCCAATCCCATATCAGTGGGCTTGATGGAAATATATTGTTATATAATATCCGAGGTCATGGGCTACTAATAATTTGACTTAAGCATTTTGGCCCAGTGGTTTAGGGTCAAAAGTTATTCGGCGAACCCTGGGCTCGAGCACATGTTATAGTTATGTCTTCAAGTATGTGTCCAATAAAATAATGATGAAGCCTCATCATATGTTGTTCAGCCATAGCCCCCCATTACAAAGGAGTTTTTTGATACCATCTTGAGTGCATAGAATCGATGTAGTTTTGCTGAGAGGGTTGATGCTAATGTTGTGCCTCTAAAACTTCAACCACTTACCATGGACTAGAGGGTAGAGAGGTCGGAGCAGGCAGGATGAGTTATGAGATTTTAGTAGATGGAAGGCACAATGCATGAAGATTACTTATCAAATGTAAAGGACATCTGTGTTATGGGCTAGCATAGCTAGTTCACTGATATCGCAGTTTCCACCCTTACCTAATTTAATGATGATGCTAGTAAGAATGATGAGACAAGACGTCAGGAGCCAGAGAAGTAGTGGCTTATGATGAGAAGGAGGAGATGGTTCTACTTCTTCACTACTTGACTAAGGGGGTTTCCTATAACTTTTATGTTTTTATGCTTTCTTTTTACTTGGGATTGGATGTGGTGTTATGTGTCAGTTCAGTATCTACTATTAGACTAATCAGAGGCATTTTTATTTTGCTTTGATTATAGTTAATAATATGTTTAGGTAAAGTTGTTTAATAGATCATTACGAGTCTATATGATTAATTTCTAGAACTTCGAAGAGATGTAAATATGTTTCAATTACCTTTGGGATATAAATATGTGTATTAACATGTGCATAGATTCCTTCGCTTATTAATCCCAAAAGTGCATTAAAGTATTTTCTTTTGTAAACACGTATAGATATAATTATATATTTTAATTTTTGACAATTTTTGAAAAAAGAAAAAAAAAGGTATAAACTTGTAGACTTCTAGAAAAGTATTTTTCCAATTGTTTTTACTAAGGCTTGTCATTTGATTAGAGGATAGTTATACTGAATCTTAGAATTCGACTTCTAACAAGAGATTTAGAGTTTCTTAGTAGTTCCTTTTGGTGTTTGTTTTTTAGATTTTTGGCTAGGGAAATGTATCTAATCTAGATCTTCTGTTGGATCGTTTAAGTTCAAATGACGACCTTGATTATAATTTTACCAAGTTCACTTTTGAGCTTTAAGGACCTATTTCTTTGTTAGACATTGTAACATAATCTTGAATACATTTTGTATTTTTATTTATTTCTTTCATTTCCCATCACCTTTTGACTTGTTCAAATGTTTCCTCCTGTTTGTGTATGTGACTGATCTTTAAGGGAAAATGTGAACGTCAATCTGGGAAATGAGAATGAAAGTGCTACTAAAAAATAGGGAAAAGAAAAAATAAATGAAAAATACATTTTTTATTTGTTGTTTCTTGCAAATAAATGATATGAAGGAAAGAGTACACATAGATAGTTGGTGCCCAATTTTTCAAGAATGAAGGGTTTGACCTATGATTTGTGGGTTGAAATAGTTCAAAATACATTATTTATTCAACTATTACTATATATATTTTGGTACCTGATTGTTAAAGAAAGAAGGGTATGACCTATGTTTTATGGGTTGCTAAATATTTCAAAATGCATAGTTTATTCCACTATCATTCTATATCTTTTGGTGTAGTTTATTCCACTATCATTCTATATCTTTTGGTGCTATTTATTTTTCAAGTGCTTATGATGTCTATGAGGGTTACTTAGGAAGAATTGTAAGCCAACATTAAATTATTCCGTCGAAGGGAGTCAAACAAGTTTTATCCCATATTATCCTACCCGATCACCCTAACCTTACATGTATTACAAACATGATAAAGTCGTAAATGATCTTTAGTTCAATTTTAGGTTTTGATATGAAGGGGGAAATGAATGTGTAAACATGAGTCTAGTGTTCCTTGTCAAAGTTAGATGTTGGTATAAATTGATATAAGTGATTGTGATATTTCCTTTGTATATTATTTGGGTAATAATTTTTTTTTGTTGCACTATGGTCGGGGATCAAATTTGCATTTGTACGAAGTTTAATGTTCCCTTCTACATTTCAACTAACATTTGTTACAGTCCCTATGATACCATTAAATCATTGAATTGGATTGATTGTTCATTTTTGTGTTGTTAAGTCTAAGTATTTCTAGGGACTTGCAAAGGTTAGTTTGAAGGGTGTAATAATACCATGAATATGGGTTATCTTGGCCTTTAGTTACACTTATCATAGTAGTAGTATAATCAGTTCATTAATTTTGCTATGTTCATAAATATGTATTTGTATGTAGGAAGGATTAAGGTTAAATTATTAGTTTTGAATGAAGCTAAAAAGTGGAAAGAAATTTTTGGAAGTTTATTAGCTGTTGCAGGTGATAACCTTAGAAAACTAGGGTTTCTATGACCTAATTTGAACAGTTTTTGCCTTTGTTTCAAATGTTTTTAGTGTTTATTTCCGTACTTTTGTGCATTTCCATTTCTATATGTTAGTATGTGTTTAATGTAGTGTTTTAGTTTTCATTTAAGGTTAATTAGATTATATATATGCATTTACATGTTTAGGATTTACAATTAGGGCTTGGGATAATTCCTCTCGAAATTAGGACTTGGTGTCGACAGTGAGTTTATTCTTATTTGATTTTTCAATGTTTAAGATCATTTTAATTATTGTTTATGCATTTAATTAGTTTATGTTAATGTGCATTGATGTGTTTTTATGTGTTCATAGGCTTTTGGGAGGTAGCAAGCATATCGGAAGTGCCGACAGATGAAAATGGGCAAACCGTATGAAACCGGTGATTAGGCTGCCAGGGTCACTTCACCACCAGTGAAGTATCTTAGGACAAATGGTTCACCGGCGGCAAATCATCATAGAACCATCTTTGCTACCAGCAAACTACCCAAGGTAGTAAAGTTCGTTGGCTAAAAACATGCTCTAAGAAGTGCATATTTCTACTTTTTAGGTTGTTTTCCGTGGGCAACAATGGAATTTCACCCAGCCCTAACCCTGATATAAAAACCCCTTCTAGGGATGATTCTAGGAAACTTACCTTAGTTTTTCTTTCTTTTGTGAGGAGTAATTTTATTTCTTCTTCGTTGATTCTCCTAAACTAGTTGTCAATTACATAAATGGTATGTAACTTTGTTCTAAATCTTTGCAAATGTTTATTTATGTTAATTTACTATATTTAATTAGATTTCAAAGCATATTTAAGTTGTTTTGATCTCAATAAACACTCTCATTTTACTTGATTTTAATGCAACTATTTTCTTTATTAGTTTTGTTTTTTTCTTACTATGTTCACTTCAATTGCTTTCCCATATATTATTTTCCTTGATGTTGTTAAATACATTTTAGTTCAACATGGCTTTGGGTCGTGTGAAGCCAATATCATAGAGGTAGGGTTAATAAGTTGGTTGGGTTATAAAACGGACTAATTAGATAATATGAATGGACTTAAGAGTTAATTAGGGAAATTGATCACTTCCTTACTTAGTTTGTGTTTATTAAGGGGATATGACCATTTGTACCTAACTTATACTTAATTTAATAATGTATTAGGGTTAGAATTGGATGTTGGCGGACTAATCACCTAGTTGACTGTAGAAGTCTATGAGTAGTTAATCAAGAGATTTGGTTAGTCATAATGGTAGACCTAATTACACAAGGGATCAGGATTATGTTACATTTAGAAATTAGCCTCTAATTTGGCTCATGTAATCATTTGATTTACCTAATTAACAAAAAACTAGAAAATAGGCCAGCATAAACTCTATTATGTTTTCTAATCATTTGTAATTGTTAACTTAGTTTTAACCCAGTTTCTTGTTATTTTATCCCTTCAAATAGTATTCCCACAAAATAATCGGTATTTGTCAACCAATCCTCGTGGGATCGGTCCTTAGTTTTCATTGCTACTATTTGACACCACATACTTGTGCAGTGCCATCTGTTAGCAGTAGGATTTAGGTAATCTATAAATGTATAAGTAGATGTGAAGTGCATTAGCAGGTGGCAATTTAGCTACAGCTATGACCATATAATGGAAAACATTCGCAACATGATGGTCGTGACAATACTAAGGATGACTACAACAAATGTTCTATACTTGTGAAATGTGCTGAGTCCAGGAGCACTCCTTGGCAATGGTGAGCATAGAAATCAGGGATCATAAGATTTTAGCAACGAGATTTATCTAATGATGATTCAAAATTACTTCGTAACCATTCAGGATTTGAGATATTCATTCGTCTATTTATGTTACCTTCCGTAAATATTTCATTTCGATTCCTTGGAAAGATTTACAATAATTTCTAAAATACTTAGATTTTTTTCTACAATCAATGAAGGATTTGTTCTTTGTTAATGAAGAAATCTTCTTTCTGCACGAAGATAAGAAGGAAGATTCTTTCACAAATCACATCAACTAGCAGCAACATTTTGTTCTAGATGGGTAAGATTACTCCACATCCTGTATCCAGAGGTTTCAAGAGCGTTATTGTTAAACGGCAACTTCCACCCCAAGGCAGGTACAAGCTTAACACTAGTGGCTTGTACAGGAGTTCCACTGATGTAGCAATAGGGGGTGGAGTCCTTTGGGATTCTAGAGGCTAGGTGGTGGAGGCTTTTGCAAGTTATTTCCCTCACATATATAAACACACCAGTCTTTGGGCTAAAATTTTAGCTTTGCTTGATGGGCTACGAATTTGTGCAACAAGAGGTATACAAAACTTAATTGTGGAATTAGATTCATAGGTTCTTGTTTAGGTGTTTCAGCAGGTGACAAAGACTCCTTAGAGGATTTACAACACTATTCAGCAATGTCTTCAGCTCAACTCTTACTGTAATACTATTTTCCAGTTCATTTACAAGGAAGGAAATGAAGTGGTAGACTGTTTAGCTAATGTAGGGGATGATTCACTTTGTACTACGTATTTTCCACCTTCTGATCATCCTAATGTAGTAGCTGCTCTTATCTATCTAGATAGGAACTGTACAGGCAATGTAAGATTTCACCAAATGTCTAGAGAGGATTAGGGTTTTATCTTCCCTTGTTTTGAGCTTATGCAGTTTTATAGAGCTTCAAAGGGTTCTATGTCTCTGAAGCTCAACTTGTGGGAGGTTTTGGTTTATGTTCCCCTTCTTGTACTCTTCAAATAAATCTATAAAATTTGGAAGTGAGGCCCTCCACCAATGTACAAGTAGTTAACTAAAAAAAAAAAAGAGGAATATTCTTTATCAGGTTGTTTTGCTGTAGTTTTCATGTGTAGTTAACTTTTGAGTAAATGACCCCAATAGCCCCTGAACTTTTAACAATATTTCTATTTGGTCTATTAACTTTTATAAATGACTATTAAGTTCTTAAACTTATCAGTTTGGTTTTACATGGTCCTTAGAGCTAATGCAACTAGGGTAATTTATGTTTTGCCCCATCAAGGTTTAGTCCATTATTAGTTTTGCCTCTCCTAGATTACAAATTTGGAAAAATGACCACATTTTAATAGTTTTAGGTATATATTTAGCTATTGAATAGTTAACTGATAAAAAATGACAAAACTAGTATTTTTACACATTTTATTCAATCATATGTTTGTTTTTAATATATTATTAAGAATATTATCCTTTTATTAAGGGATAATCAAGTTATTTGAAATCTGATGACATTTCACACGAATATAGTAAAAAAGGAATAACTACCTAGAATCTATGGACTAATAAAATAAACTAATTAAGAAGGAAAAAAAGTAAAATTAAAATTGGAATAATTGCTTATAATTATGTGATTGTATTTTTTATTATCAAAATATGTCTTAATGTGTATGTATGTGTGTATGTGAGTGTGTGTGTATTTGTGTGTGTGTATATATTTTTCACTTTACAAAATTATATTAGACTGATACAAGAAAATTATTATTTTTATACTTTTCTGATAATTTTTTGCTTATTGAAATTGTAAGAAAGGTAGTGTCATTATTTTTTTAGTCAAATTTGTTAATTATTTAATGTTTAACCAACACTATTAAAAATATCTAAATGGCTTCTTTTTAGGAATTTTATACACTTTTAGAAGTTGAGAGACTAAACAGAAATGTTTTGAAAGTTCAAGAACCATCAGTGCCATATGCCCTTTGCTTTTTTATATTGGGTTTAGATGGAACCTTAGTTAGGGTTTTTTTTTTTTTAATATTGTAAGGATGACATGATAATTTGGTTAATTTAGTATGAATATAGTTTATTCTCCATATCTACTGCATAAATGTATTTATTGTTGATTCTAGTTCTTTAATCAATTACTCGTGTAGCTAATCGGGGGATGTTTTGTGATATTTGAAATAATTCTTGTGTATTTTTTGTAGTTTTATGCATAGGAAAAATAAATTGGTAATCACTGAGTGTAATTGTGATGGGTGTATTGATGCACTTCACATCTAGTTATAGAATTCATAAATCACCTACTCCTAACTAACTACATGGCATCCCGCAAGTATATAGTATCAAATAGTAACAAATAGTAACAAGTGAAAGTATGGGTCGAACCAACAAAGATTGGTAGTCAAGTACTGATTATTTGGTTCAAATACTATTTGAAGGGTTGATTTAATAACAAATTAAGTTTAAAACTATGTTAACAACTACAATAAGAAGAAAGGGGAATTACGATTTATGCGAGACAATTTCTTGTGTTTTGACAGCATTAATTAGGTCAATAAAGTGATTCTACGAGCCAAACTAGAGGTTGATTCTGCAATGTTACATAATTATCATCCCTTGGGTAATTAGTTCTATTAACTTATTTATCCTAAATGTGGATCCCTCTTACCTAAATATGGATCCATTCTACTACTTGAACTAACCAAACTTCATTAATTATTCTTAGAATTCCAACAACCTATTGCAAGATACGTTAAATATCTTGTTATAGAATTTATAATCACATGACTCTACGATTAACTAGACAACACACTGCAAGTGCACGGGATCGAATAGTATATGTTGAACCCCAATTATGATAATCATGTTTTGATGATGACCAAATCATACTAATGGTTTGCAATCAAGTGTGTAGAGAAGTATCAGGATGTTCGAACACTGCAAATCGTCTGAAAGAAGGAAAAACAACCAAAATATGAACGAACGATGAAGACTGTCCGAAGCAAGGAACCCAAAGTCAAAGAAGTTTCTTTCCTCAAGAATCGTTGATGCTGAAGACCGTCTGACATATTGAACCCAAGATGAACGAACGATGAAGACCGTCCAAGACAAGGAACCGGAAGTCAAAGAAGTTTATGTCTGCAAAGATCGGACGCTAAAGACCATCCGACAGATAGAGCTTCGGATGAAGCATAACGTCTGAATAGCTAAGTGGAATTGTCCAGAGTATTAGACACAAGACCGGATGCAGAGGCTATGCATTGGACTTCCGAAAGGTCCAACAGCTAGTTCGTTCGGATGCACACTCACAGCATCGACTGTCCGAAAGACCAAATGGCTAGTTTCTCAAGAAACAAAAAATAGCCGTTAGAGAGCTGTTGGAAGCAATTTTTGGGCTTCTATAAATATCCCAAAGTCTGTAAATGTAATATAGAGAGTAGAACTACTACATTCAATGCAAACACGCGTAAGAGCTATTTGGGAGAAATAGGCTAAAAAGATGTGGGTTGTATTAGTTTGGGTAGTATAGATCTCTTAGCTCAACTAGATGGGAATTAGTATGAGCAAGAGTAGACTAGTGAGTGATCTTCAAGTGTAAGAGTGGAGGGATAATAAGTGTACAAAAGTGAGTTGTATTGTAAAACCCTTTGGCTCCTCAACTAGAGGAACTTAGTTGGTGCAAGGGTGAGCCTACTTTGTGTACAAGAAGGTTATTGCCTCACCTTCTTTCAAGAGGCACTACTAGTGGATATACTCCAAACGTGAGAAGCTTGGGAGTTTGGTTTGATACTCTCTATCTCAATCATCTTATATTTGTTCTTTGAGCTCCAATTATTGAATATCTTTTATATTCATTTGTGCTTAAGTGTTTATTTGTTGCATAAAGTTTGCATTTCTCATTAACCACATTAAAAGGTTTGTTCTTTTGATACAACCTAATTCACCCCCCTCTTAGGTTGCTCTTTGAGGCCAACATTTGGTATCAGAGCTTGGTCTCATATATTGAGCTTAACCGCTTTTAAGTAAGATCATTATGGCAACTAATAATGCTTCTATTTTTAGAGGGGCATTCTATTACTATACCTCCCATGTTTATGGCATTAATTTTGTTTTTTGGTGGGATAGAATGAAAATTTTTGTTCAATCTATTGATATTGATTTATGGTATATTATTTGTGAAGGTCCTTTAGAAGCTAACATCATTGATGTAAATACTCATAGATTAAGACTTAAGACTAGATATGAGTTAAATGCACAAGATAAAGTAAGTTTATCTTTAAATGGTAAAGCCATTAATATTTTGTATAATGCTTTGGATGCAGATGAGTTTTCTAAGGTAAAAGGTTGCAAATCAGCCAAGGAGATATGGGAAAAATTGAAAGATCTCCATGAAGGAAATGAAGATATTAGAGAGCAAAAGAAGTCACTTCTTGTGGCTAAATTTGAATCCTTCAAAATGGAATCTCATGAGAACATTGACAAGAAGTATTGTAGGTTCAATGATATTGTAAAGGATTTGGAAGGTTTGGGTAAAGAATATTCCTTGGGTGAAAAGAAAATTTTTCATGAAAAATTGTATGAATGCTTTACCTGAGGAATGGGAACCTAAATCCATTGCCACAGAGGAGTCTAAAACTTAAATTCTATGCCTATTGAGTCTTTGATTAATTCTCTAACCATCTTTGAATTGAAGATGAAATACAAGGTACAAGATGATGAGGAAGCAAAGGGAAAAAGAAGCATAGCATTTAAAGCTTCATCAAAAAGGAGAAAAGACTCAAGGAAGCCTCACTTCAACAACTTCCAAATCACTTGGGATGATTGCAATTCGGATGGAGAAGTTGAAGAAGAATATGAGGAGACTCAAATGGCTTTTATGGCACTTGGCAACAATGAGGTATCCCCTAGTTGTGATTCTTACATGATTCATGTGATAATGATGATGATTGTGAAACCCAGTATTTTAATAGCCTTGTTCTTTGATTTTAAAATCATAAAATGTTACATTAATATTATTTTTTATCATAAAGTCTCTTCAACTTATTCGTTTTTCAATTCGGCAAATTTTTCGATTGGCACCCTGTCTCTTATACACATCTAGATGTGTATAAGAGACAGAGAGCTTTCTTACGATCTGAATTATTCACAAACAAATGATAATTTAGTAGCTTAGTTTTTGGGTTAATTAGTCAACTTGGAGACTATTTGGTCAATGTGGGTACTATTTCTTATCAACTTTAGAAGTTTTTAAAGTCTTCTTCTTGTTGTTTTCTTCCTCATTGTCTCTTAGCAGCAGCTGAACTCCTCTTCCTCCATTTTCCCAAAATTTTCTTGGATTTCAAGTAGAAATCACTTGGAAGGTAAGATTTTTGTATTTTAGCACTTTTGGCTTATGGGCTTTATGATCCAAGCTTTAATTTCAAGTTTTGTAGGATTCTTTATGGCTGAGAAAACCCTCTTTGCACCTTATATGTGTTGATTTATGTATGTTATGGGTTGTTTTTAGTGTTTTGGAGGTTGGGAAGTGATTGGGATTGATTTTTAACAACTGTTTCCATGGTTAGATTACAAATTTTAAGATTATGAGTTGGGGTTTTGTCTTCCATATGTGGCCTAGAATGTTATGCTATGAATGCTTATGTCTATGCACATAATGATGTTTTAAGAGTGTTTTAAGGTTAGTTTGGATAGGAATACAAACTTCCTACTCATAATCTTAAAATTCTGTCTCTTATACACATCTATGTTGATGACAATAATTACAACTAGGATAATTTGAATAAAAACTAATGTTTGAAGGATCTCTAATGATCTTTTGATGATTTTAAGTGTTTCCTTGGTAGTGGGTTGGATAGGAAGGATGTTTGAATTATGCGTGTGGCTAATCGGTAAAAATTTCAGTTTGGTAGTAAAGAGGAATTCCACCCATAGGTTGTTGCTCTAATGTTGTAATAGAGTTAATTGTAGTGGTTATGGGGTATGGATTGTTGTGGAATGCTATTGATATAGTCCTGGCTATTGCTGTATAAGAGATGTGTATAAATTGTTGGTTGGTTGTAGAATATGTTGTTTTGAGTTTGGTTGTAACCAAGGTCCATTGCAACCTTGGAATTGGATTTTGTTGGTTGGTTGAATATGTTGTTTTGAGTTGGGTTGTAACCAAGGTCCCTTGAATACCTTGGAATTGGATTTTGTTGGCAGGGAGGATAGCCTACTTATAGCCTAAGGCGAAGTTTTCGGTTTTTCGGAAAACTGAGCTTATTATCTCTTATACACATCTAAAATAAAATTAATCTATAGTTAAATAATATTTGATGGGTTTTAGCTTGTCGGGTTGGTCGGAATTTGTGAATAGGTCATTTTGACCAAAGAGCTGTTGGTGTCGTTTTCTATCGAGTCATTCTTTAACTTCTACATCTCTTCTAAGAGTCCTCTTATACTTTTTAGGTACCACGCCACCTACCGCCGGCGATCGCGTCTCGTGATCATTTGTGCAGTTTTTGCTTTGATAGGTGGGTAACATAGACCTCTTCCACTTGTATTTTGTTTAACGATTTTCCTATCCTCCCTGCCAACAAAATCCAATTCCAAGGTATTCAAGGGATTTTATGTTAATCAATTGATATGTTTGCAAACTCTTTTGATATGAAAGCATTTTATAACTGTTTTGGCTCATAGGGACCTTGGTTACAAGATGTGTATAAGAGACAGGTGAAATGTTTGATTTGGGAGAACTGGTTCTATAGTCATACATGGGACGCCATGGTGACTATGATTATGAACTATTTGATCGGGGTCTTGTGATGGGATAACTTGACCTCCCGGTCACTAGTAGGTGTAGTAGATTACTAGATCTGACTAGTACTGTAGGTCATACCTTTGAGCCTAAAAGATACTCATGCTATTTTATTAAATTCCGGATTGAAACTGTACTTGGATTTGTTCGCTATGCTTTAGCATGCTATGTTTTGAAATGATTGGATCTTTTTGGCTATGTTTTGGACATGCCTGACGTTTAAATGGCATGATACATTTTAGAAACTACATATGATTATGGTTTATTGACGCTTAAATGGCATGAGACATTTTAGAAACTGCTTCATGACTATGGTTTTCGCAAATGTTATTATCTTTATGTTTTCTTTTTATCGAAATGCTTGGCCCCATTTGAAGAGCTTTTATGGTATGCGCTAATTTTAGTTCTTGGTAGGTGACTTATAATTTTCAGATTAGGTGCTCGCTTTTGACTCTCCATCACGTTAGATTTTCTCGATTCCACATTATTAGGCGAAAACCATAGTCATGAAGCAGTTTCTAAAATGTCTCATGCCATTTAAGCGTCAATAGATAGGTTTAATCATGATGTACTTTTTTTTGTTGTAACATCTTTTGTACTAAGAAGAAATTTTGTAATTCGTATCTTAACAAATAAAATGAAATATTCGGTTTTATAGTTAAGTAATGGTTTGATGGTTCTATTACATTGCGGTTAAGTTTGTTGCTCTGTTCGTTTGTGCCTTAGCGCTTTGGGCCAGTGTACCATTAGCGCGGCGTGTTACGGTCCCGTTTTTGGGGTGTGATAATGATGACATTGAATCATTTATTTTAAAATGCATGAATGTTTGAAAGAATCACATGCTAAGAACAAAGAGTTAAAAATTAAAGTTAATGCTTTATTAAGTGCCAACTCAAAGCTTGTGCATGAAAATAATTTTTTAACAAACGAAAATGATGCTTTGAAGAAAAAAATTGATGGAAAAACCAAGATCATGGAAGAACAAGCTTCACTAAAGAAGAGATTAGATGATCTTGATGTTATTTTGAGAAAGAATAAAGAAAATGTTTTTGAAAAGAAAAGAACTAGAAATATGTTTTTAAACAAAAATTTTATCACCTTTAGAAAGGATGATTTATGCTTTGTAAAATTTAAATCTTCTTTTTATGACAATAAGAATATTATTTGTAATTATTGTCATCAACATGGCCATGTGAAGAAAATTTGTTGTGTTAAAAGAAATGAAAAATTGCGAATAAATTCTATTTGGGTGATTAGGCATGTTACTAACCCAATTGGACCCAAGAAAGTTTGGGTGCCAAAAGTTGTTGCCTAACTTTGCATGTAGGTATGCTTGGAGTGCACCAAGGAATTCAAGATATATTATCAATGGAGGGTGTTCAAGGCATATGAGCTAAGATGACATTGAAATGGGTAACATCTAAAATTTTGTGTTAAGAATGTGATTTCATTTGTTTAGAATGCTAGGGAATAAGTATCTCGAATTTTTGTCTATAGTAAGTCACTACTTGCAAAAGAAAGGGGGAGAATAATCTTAGGGGGAGCTTAAATTGCATTATTTTTCTTATGTTTTGATGATGCCAAAAGGGGGAGAAAATAATGGGCAAAAATCTCTTGTATTGGTTTTTCATATTTTATGGTTGTTTTTGGAATGGCCCAAATGATTTGTCATCATAAAAAAGGGGGAGATTGTTGAACCCCAGTTATGATAATCATATTTTGATGATGACCAAATCATACTAATGGTTTGCAATCAAGTGTGTTGAGAAGTATCAGGATATTCTGACACTGCAAATCGTCCGAAAGAAGGAAAAACAACCAAAAGATGAACGGACAATGAAGACTATCCGAAGTAAGGAACCCAAAGCCAAAGAAGTTTCTATCAACAAGGATAGGGTAATAATTAGCATAAATGGTGACAAAGAACTTCGCAAACTCTTGTTTTGGATAGGTTGGATGATTAACTAATCTAGAACATGGATGATGATGATGATGCTAATTTTATTGTTTGAATGGTGAATAATGCTAAGTTTCTGTCCATTCGATGATCAAGTTAATCATCACCCAATAAAATTAGCATCATCCAACCTTAATTCATAACAGATTAGAACATGGATGAAAGAAATAACGGAAGAACAAACATTGAAAGCCAGTAAACTAATCTAAATGTTAATATAAGAAAGCAAGTAAAGAAATCATTAATTTAAGACAACCAATAAAGAGTAATAAAACTAGAGTAAAATAGCATAAAAAAAAATTCTGTCAAAATGGGTTTCAGAAAACTTCTCTAATGAAGAATTCTGAGTTCTTGGTCTAAGGTAGCCAATCTTGAAACTCCTTTCAACTCTTCTTAAAAAAAAGAAGAAAGAAAACCTTGTCTAATCTTGTAGTACCCGAAGAGAAGCAGAGAGAGAATGTCATTTTGATGTTCTAAAGACATTTATTTATAGTTTTTAAGAGTTACAAAATGTAGAGCTATAAAAAAAGGTTTAAAATGCACCATTACGAGCCTAAAACGGACTCTTGGAACTCTAAAAATCGTCAAAATCGCATAAAAGTGTTGAATCAACCATAGTTTGCGATTGTCTATTGCCGACTACAATAATGCTTCTATCCCAATCACAATCTACAACTGATTTTTCCTTGTTAATCACAGTCAACAATTGGCCTTTGGCAACTTTGCACAATTTCACCATTGTGTCTTTAAAATTATCGTTCAACGTCTGATTGATGCACCATTTGTTCATACACAACCATAGAACAAAAGAACAAATTGATATCTATAATTTAACTCAAAAATAATACTTAAATGCTGACTAAAACTATAAATAAAAGATAAACAAGAACTCACAAAGGATACTTTTGGGAGGAATTAGGTAACCAATCTAAACACAACCCTAAATACATGTACACATAAATATGGGTTTAATAACATTAAATAAACACTAAAACACTACACTAGACATATATAAACACATAGAATGAAATGCACGAAAACAAACATGGAAAACCTAAAAGCACCAAAACTAGTGCAAAAACCATACGAAAAATAGCAGGAATAATCCTAATTTCTTAGGATTACCATTGCCCAATTTATAGCCTCAAGTTCACATATTGTTGACAAATAGAGATCGTCCCATGAGTACTATGTATTAATCCTACCAAGAACTAAAATTAGCGCAACCTAACTCTATCCAAATGATCGATGATTGAATGCCAAAGTCAAAGCAATAGAAAAGTAAATTGAATAAAGAAAATAAACAAAAGAGTAATTGTAGTGATGAAAATCTAAGGTACAATTATCACTCAATGCTTCATATGAATATCTCATCTCTCCTCTCTTCCAATTATGAACTAGGGTTTTGTTGACCTTGGGTTCTAATATGTTAACAAGATCCTTTTGAAATCATGCAAACCTAATAATCTTAACCAAGTCACCATATTTATGTGAATTGTAATCGGGACTAAGGCATTAAGAGCTATCCCTAACTTGGCTATCTACAGTACACAGGTATATGTCTATCATGTACATGAATGAATTTATTCATCTAAACAAATAAATAAAACATAGGTTATTGAAATCTTGTTTAACCCAAAGTTCTCTTTGTCTAGTTCAATCTAGGGTTTCTATATCAATTCAATTGGTGGCCTAGAAATTGAAATTAAACATTAAGCATAGACTTGAGCAAATAATCCAATTGTTCAGGATCAAAAGAGATAAAGAGATTTAATAATTCAAACTACATCTTGAGATGTAATTGAAACTCTAAAAAAATTTTAAATTAATTCACAAGTAAATGAAAATAAACAACCAAAGGAGTTTTTACAGTCAAATCTATGACATGACAACAAAGTGATACAGTAGAAGAACAAAAACTCAGTAATGGCTTCTGTTCTTCAGTCTTCTTCTTGATCTTGGCACTCCATGGATCAATAGCATAGCTAGAGTCTTTATTTGGGGGAGATAGAGTGAAAATTTTTCAAAACATTAAGGGGCAAAATATATATACCTTAAAATTACTATATAGAATTCCTAATATTTCCAAAATGCATGGGGATAGGTCGCCCCTGCCAATCCCTTGTTGGCTATTCCATCACCTTGGATTGATGGCTCTTTTGATGTTACTACACTAACTATAGTCTAAGATTATGAAATAATTATCCTAGAACACATATATATAGCGTTTCCTATGTAACAAAAAATGTATAGGTCAAAATAGCCTCCAAAAATTTGAAAGATCATTGAAACCTAAACTACTAGTGGGGGAGTGGCTTTGGGCTCTCTAGGAGTGTCATGCACAGCTGAGACCACGAGACAGTGGTTGGACGCAACTTTGGTCCTTCTGAGTGCAACTTGTGTCTGGGCTACATGCATACAAGACTAGTTTTCACTGTTTAGGTGACCAATCACCTGTTTGATCCTCGAATCCTTCCCAAATTTTATAAAGACATTAAAACACATTAGTAAATGCACTTAAACACTTTAAATGAATAAATTAACATTTCCATCTAAAAACCCTAAAAAGACAAAAATTCCCATACTTCATGCACACAAAACATTAGAACTCGCTTAAAACGCAAACTTAAACACAACTAAATAACTCTATTTTTGGAGAATTAACATAACGAAGTAGGTGATTTAGTCCACCAAGATCAAATTCTAATCCTTGTTCAATATTAAACTAAGTTTAAATGGAGTTTCGAGTGGTCATATCCCTCAATTAACCCTAAGAAAGTAGCTAATTTCCATAATTAAATCTTAAGCTCATTAATATTTTCCAATTTGTCCATTTTCTAGGTGGAAAAGTGCCTAATCAAATTATTAATCCCATGGAATTGGGCACCACACAAGCCTAACCTGTTAAACTAAAACATATTTGACTACAAGGAAGGAAGTAAAAGCATTATAAAGCAATTAACGGTGAATAAAACAAGAAAACAACAAAAAAGCATTATAAAGCAATTAACGGTGAATAAAACAAGAAAACAACAAAACTAGTAAACAAATAATTGCATTTCAAGCTAGTGAAAAAAGAACATTCATTGAAAGCTAAACAACTTAAATTAATATGGAAATGTAAGTAAACAAAGTGCATTCAACATAATTAAAAACTTTGAAAGTTGGAGAACAAAGTTACACAAAATGGAAAAACAAATCTAGAAGCCAATGGAAAAAGAGAGCTAAAATTCCTTCCTAAGTCGGGAGGAGAAAATAGAAAGAAAAATTAGGAGGCACACCTAGAAATCAGCACTTCAAGGGGTATTTATAGTAGGGTTTAAGGTAGGGGTTGGAATTACATAAAAGCCCTCCAAAGGATGGCCCAAAAAAAGTGGATTTTGTACACCTTCTCGGTGCCAAACCCTTTGTACTTGGAGTTTCTCTGGCATGAAACCATTTGTACTAGGATACTTCGCCACCAACAAAATACCCTTTGTAGCCCAGTTGCCAGTTTCGTCCGTTTCGCCCATTTCACGCCCGATTCAATTGCAGTTTGCTTCAAACTTTCCAAAATTGTATACCAAACATAATAAACATTAAATAATATTAAATAACACTAAATAGACACATAAACTGTTGAACCCCAGTTATGATAATCATGTTTTGATGATAACCAAATCGCACTAATGGTTTGAAAACAAGTTGCAGAAAAATAGGTAGGTTCGGACGCAAATGACTGTCCGAAAGATAGATTTCGGACGATGGTATTCATCCGACACAAAGAATTTGAAACAAGTCTCGGACAAAGAACAGCGTCCGATCATATTTCCAGAAGACCTTGCTTCGATCGGATGCATCCTCGGACGTCCGAACGAATATCCTCTCTGACAACGGACGCAGCGTCGGACGCAGGGATTAGCAGCGGCCGTCCAAACGGTCCAACGGCTAGTTCGTTCGAACGCATACTTGCTACATCGGCCGTCCGAAAGGTCCAACGGCTAGTTTTCTAGTAAACAGAAAATAGCCGTTAGAAAGTTGTTGGAAGCAGATTTTGGGCAACTATAAATACCCCTAAGCCTGAATTAAACAAATAGAAACTTCTACATTGATTACAAATAATTCTTGATCTATTTGGGAGAAATAGTGGGTACAAGTGTTGTAATAGTGTAGGTAGTGTGAAAAGAGCTTAGAAGTGTAAGAGTTCTTCAAGTGTAAGAGTGGAGAGATCACAATTGTAACAAAGGGAGGTTGTGAGTGTAAAACTCTTGGCTCAACTAAACGAAATTAGTGCGAGCAAGAGTGATCCTCATTTGTATACAAGAGGTTATTGTCTCACCTACTTTGAAGAGACTTTTAGTGGTTGAACGTCAAGTTGTGAACTTGGTAATTGCTTAGTCCTTGTAAGAAGCTCTTTGTAGTTGAAAGCTCCAAGCTTGAGAAGCTTGGGAGTTTGGTTTGATTATCTTAATCTCAATATTCTTATTTGTTCTTTAAGCTTAAATTGTTGAATATCTATTGTATTCATTTGTGCTTAAATTTTCATTTGGTGCATAAAGTTTGAATTTCTATTAAGCACATAATAAGGTTTGTTTAGATACAACCTAATTCACCCCCCTTCTTAGGTTATTGTGTTGGGGCCAATATAAACACTTAACAAAAACATATAAATTATGAAAAACAAAGATAGACAAGAACGCAACAAAATCCTTAATTCTGAGAGGAATTAGGCAAATAATCTAAATACAATCCTAACCATATATACATATACATATAATCTAAATAATATCAAATAAACAATGAAACACTATGTTACAAACATATTAACACATAAAAAATGGAAAATCGCTAAAGTACACACATAAACACTAAAAATACTTCAAACCAAGGCAAAAACTGTTGGCACAAATTAGTTCATAGAAAATCCTAGTTTTCTAGAGTTATCACATAGAATCTATGTTTTAGTTACACGAATGTAACCATCAAAGTTTTAAACTATAATTAGTTAAAACAATAATTAAATAATTGTATTGATTAATGAATTTAAATGAAAAGTTCAAGTCAAGGCCCAATAATTTGAAAGATGCAATAAGTGGACTTTTCTTAGTTTGGGCTCGATCAAGTAAATTAAATAAAACTGACAAGAATGCATCAAAGTATTTTGGACTATGTCATGGGACGGTATAATATTTTGTCTTAATTGTGGGTGACTTAATTTAGAAGTAAACCAGTAGGGTAGGAGATCCTATTTTTACCTATAAATAAGGGTGCTCTGCTTATTACAAGACATATGGCATTAGAGTCTATTGTATACATCAAGTCTCCCAAGTCCTTGAAGCTTTTTGTGTTCTTCAACCATCAAGTCCTTGGAGTGCTGGAAGATCTTCATATTCCTTAAGTGTTCAACTGTCCTCAAGTGCCGAGAAGTCCTCAAGTGTTCAATTATTCAACTGCTGATCAATCCTCAAGTGTTCAAGTCTTTGAGATCTTCAAGTCCTTCACAGATCAATAGACGTTCTTTCTCAAGATCTGTTTAAGTGTTCAAGTCCTGAACTTCTTCATAGATTGAGAGATGTTTTTCCTTGAGATCTACTCAAGTGTTCTCCTGTGAACAAGTCTTCTTTCAATTACCAAATCACCGCAAAAAAAATCTATCATCTTTAGATTTATAATTTAAAGGAACAAGAATCACAGGAGTATTATTTGTAAAAAAAAATACAAAGTCATAATTGTTTACCTTCTTTCATTAAATTAATAGAATTGACATTTTTTTATTGTTTTGTTCTTGATTTACAGTATCTTTCCATACTAGAAATTTGTGTGAACAAATTTTTGCAACCCTGCCCTCTGGAACCAACTCTACCCTTCATCTCTTTTCCTCAATGCTTCATGGTTGCACAAGAGCAAAAGTCTACTCAAAAGAACATCATTCGTGAGACTCTCTTTGCAAATTCACACTCGGACCTATGACTCAGACAAGTTTAAATACTTGCAATGAAAATAGTTCAACAAAAAATTATAAGTGTGGCTATAAATAAGCGACATTATGCAATTTCATTAGAGTCAATTGGGTCTGATTAGTTCAATGCATAAGAGGACCTTTTCATTAGTTCCAATGATGTTCTTTTACGGGCATGTCTTCCAATTCTTCTATGTCAAAAATCTCAAGAAGTATTGAAGAAATCAATTGCAATGATACCAGTTCTCCATCTTCTAATATTTCATCCACAATGCCATCCATGGTCACTAGTGCTTGCATCATGGAGGAAAAAGTGATCCAGATGTCAAAGACAATCTATTATCTAAAAAGGATCATGGAAGAGAAAGATCTTCAAATTGAAAAGTTGATGAACAAGTTAGAAATTGTCAGTGGAACGCAAAATGTTGAAGAGAATTCCTACAACTCAACTTCTTGTCAAGATGCTTATGAATGCCTTATGTCTGTGGTTTCTCTTTCTGTCAAGCGATTTCAAGTTATGATAGCCAATTCCATGAGAGTTCAATTGGATGGCACAACAATCATTGTTTCTTTATTATAAACCATACACGAGAATGATCGACATTTTGAAGATGTCACTCAGTTACCAACCTCCAAAGTTCCAACAATTCGATGGCAAAGGCAACCCAAAACAACATATTGCCCACTTTATAGAGACATGCAACATTGTTGGCACAGAAGGGAATCTCCTCATGAAGCAGTATGTGTGATATTTGAAAGGAAATGCATTTGATTAGTGTGCGGATTTAGAATCTGAATCAATCAACACTTGGGAATAGATGGATCGTGAATTGCTAAATAATTTCTATAGTGCACATTGCTAGTTAGCATGACAGAATTCCCTAATGCTAGATAATGGAAAAATGAATCAATCATTGAATATATTGATCATAGAACGCACTATGCCTTAGCTGCAAAGACAGAATGTCAAAAACTACTTTTGCTATAGAATGCATTGGCAACTTTCATACATTCTTCGAGGAATTCAACCCAAGACATTTGATAAGGATTAAGTATTGTGCATGAGGGCCTAAACTAAAGTTCAAGAAGCTAAGAAATCAGATAAATTTGTGAAAGATGAGGTCTAGGAAACTCTTTTTGATTTTGCAGTTAGTAGACAAGAACACCGTGAAGTTTTTCCAACTAACTGGAAGTTTTGGAGCGGTATCATGATCAAAGTGATGTCTTCTCAATCAGTTCCTTGATAAGAGGCAAAATTGCCTAGAAGGCTTCATGACACGAGCATAAACTGTCTTCCAGTTCAAATTTCTGCTCCTTAATAAGAGCCAAAATTGTCTTGAAATTTCTTTGATAAAAGTATAAATTATCTTCAAAATTACAAATATTCAAGTACTCCCTTACACAAGTGTAAATTGTCTTCAACTCCCAAGTTCATTGAAGCCTCCTTGACACGAGCGTAAACTATCTTTAAGTCTCTAGTAGTTCTTTGAAGCCTCCTTGACATGAGTTTAAACTGTCTTCAAGTTCCTAATCCCTAGAAGCCTCTTGACACATGCAAAAACTGTCTTCATGTTCCAAGTAATAGAAGCCTCCTGGGCTTGAGTGTAAATTGTCTTCAAGTTCCAAATCCTTTAAAACCTCCTTGACATGAGTGTAAATTATCTTCAAGTTCCACATGTTTTAAAGCCTCCATGGCACAAGTGAAGACTGTCTTCAAGTTCCAAATCCTCAAGTATGTCTTCACATGAGCATAAACTGTGTCTCTAAAATTACAAATGTTCAAGTAGTCCTTGAAGTACGAGTCTAAACTACATGTTACTCTTGGCCCATACGAGCATACACTGTGAACGAAACACTAAAAAATTAAAAATAAAATAAAAAAACAAAATAAAAGCATGAAACAAATGAAGGCAACTTGCCGACAACTCCACTCAAAAAAATGTCAAATAAACTTCTCAACTATAAATGCATAAACTCATACTTTTACTGTCAATATGTGCCATATCACATAATAAATCTATTACACACAACTAATTCGAAAGAAATGTGTAGAATTGAGCCTTTATAGCAGCCAAAAAGGTAGAGGAGGATCAATAGACCTTATAATACAAGCACACAAATGTGACACAAAAGCTAGGCATTATAGTACCATTACAATTGTTTAACTAAAAAATGACAATATAACCTTTCGTAGTTCCTCTACGGCCACCTTTTATTTAGGCTCTTTATTTTATTTTTTCAGGTTTAGTAAGACGTATTTTCACACAAACCGCCCTAAGATTATCATTTTTTACCATGCTTATGTATTTTACATAGAGCAAGCCAATTTTTTTCTTTTATTCAAGCTCATTGGAGTATTTGGAACACATAAAGAGCTTGCCATGGAAAAACGGATTATATTAACGTAAGTCAATTAAACAACTATAATGAAACCTAATATTTCACTATGCAAAAACATACAAATGAAAATACAAAGGTCTACATCATGTTACTATACATCTACTCTATCCTAATCAATCATCATAGAGAAGCAACTCCAACAACTTCAACTAAGCATGTGTATTAGAAATAAACTATGTGACTTCTCTCTAATAGTAATGAGTTCAAGAATTTATATTCAAGAAAGCACATTTGACAAGAATTCAAATTTCCATCCTTTTAACCAAAAATTGTGAAACATTAATGATGTGATTCAATAATTCTATGTTTTCATATCATTGGTAACTAGACATCAGTCCTATTACTAATACGCCATTCCATTAATACATGACATAACAAATTTACATCACAAATTGAATACTAACACTAAAACAACTAAACATATACAATTTTAAGTAAACCATAAATTGCCAGCATTACACAACTACAGCAAGCAATATTCAACAAAAACTAACTAACAAACTCATTGAACAAAAATTAAAATAAATTTCACTTGACAAACTATGCAGATATGAGCATGATCAATCTCATGTTACCCTTGATGGTTCGGCTACGTCTCCTGCCCTTCCTAGTCCTCATTCATTGCCTTTGACATAATCTGGAGGTCTATAGTTCCACTCCAGTGACAGAGCAATCTAAGGATAGTGCAACATGTTAAAAGTTCCCAAGGTGGCTGAGTTGCCACACTAGGAAATCCATCTTTTGCCTCATCTCCTCCAAACACTAGTTGTGGTTGACTAGGATTTCCTATTGCATCTCTCTGTTGGGCGACAGATGGAAGATAGAATTAGTTAGCGGTATAAATAGTGCTCCCGAGGTCTCTCTTAAGCGTCTTGAACCTTCCTAGCCTCTTGCCTTAGCTTGTACTATAATCAAGATTGCTTGAAGTGCTTTGTTATCAATCCGTATCGATGTGTCCCATCTCTTTGTCATAGCACTCCGCAAATCTACAAGCTGGCACAATTGGGTTATCAAATTTGGAAAAAAACAATGCCTTGTGAATCTTATTCCCATTTCTCAAAATTGCCAGCAAGATCACCTGTCCAACATCAATCATTAAACACTCTATAATGAGTCAAAAATCAAGCAAGCCCTGTCAAGATTAACATCGGTGGTGTGTAAAGTAGGCAACAAGTATTAACAAACAAATTGCATTCATACCCTAGCCTCCGCATTCAAATATTTAAGCCTAATCCACTTACGCTGACCTTCCTCCATATCCCATTCACCCCAACCATCAGTCAGCACGCTGGCCACCACATCATAATCAATTAAACCCTCCGAAAATGTGCTAAGTTGGTTATTGGGATTAGTAGGTACATTGTAAACTTCATTAATGATTTCATACCGAAAACTCACTGGTATACCCCTCACCTTGTAATGCAAAACCCGCAGTTGAACTGACAAGACCCGAATTTGAATTGTGGAAACAAGATTGCCCGGAATACACAATACCCACAAGAACCACAAAGATAATATCTTGGGAAACCCTATAGGATGTTCAGCCAAGATTAACACAAAGAAAAAACATAAATTTGCAACAAAGAAACAAAATTCCAACTTGAAGGATTTAAACAACTTTTGATTAGGAAATCAAGAATTTAAAGATGTCTATTTCTCAAATGTGTGAGATATCAATCCATTGTATACAACGAAACTAGAACTAATAGTATTCTTGGTTGGTAATCACAAGAATCTCTGTTACAATACCAAAAATCTTTAGAAGACAATTTGGGAGAGTTTCTCACAAAATTGAATGTTGAATGAATATTTTTGGTCATAATGGGGGTATAAGTAACTTGAAAATCAGCCCCAAAAACCCTACGTGGGAGTCCTACCAATACTAGGAATTCTAACTTGCCAAAACCAAACAGGTTTAGAATTAGCACACAAAACTAAAAATTGGCTATAAGACTAATGTGGACTAACACTTGTCCAAGTTAAGAAAACACATTAAATAATAACTCATAAGAGAAAGTCTTGAAGCTTAATCCTATGTCAAATAGGATTAAAGTGGCTGATTCTAGAGTATGGTTGAAACTAGAGTTTTCTAGACCCCTTCACGGTGGATCAAATTCATCTCTTCAAGTATTAGCCCTTTGGACTTCACTAACTCATACCCTTGATTGCTTGGACTCAAACTTGATTCTATTGACTTGTTAACCTCTACCATTCACAAGCTTGATGTCATGTAAGACTTGAACATCTCTTCTTGTATCATTCCCTTCCTTCTCGAAAAGATTTGTCCTCGAATCCAAACCTAGATAGAAAGGACAAACATTAAACAAAGTAGACAAAAAGTTAAACAAATGAACTCACCAAAGCAAGAAAAGATGTCGTGCAATATATGAGGCTCAAACGCAAAAGTATCAAACACCAATGTTGAAAACAGATGTTGGAAAATGGCTTGTGAAATAAAAACATCATGGAGCACACGAAACCCTAAATCATGGAGCATATTGTTTCAGCCAGTAAATAAAAAAAAACAAGAAAATGTTTTTGAAAGATTGAACCAATCTTGCTCAAAAAGATTATTGCACCACATTAAAATTTGATGCATATCAAAAGAACAAAAGAACCTATGCATTACATTGTCATGTAGAGGCACACAATTGTTATCCAAAACGTTATTGAACTTAACAAAAAAAAAAATGGCAATCCTGGGGCTTACAAATTAACTCAAGAAAAACAAATGTACAAGAAGAATTAGAAACATTTATCATGGAAAGGGGAAAACTATGAGTACTTAAAAATATAAAATGATAATAATTTAACAAATTAAATTTTCTAAGTACTCCTTTCACCAAACCATTAGCACTTAAGTTCGAATAATGTACAGAAGTCACTAGACCTTTGCACGTGGAAGGTGCAAATTTGAACTTTTCATTGTCTCTACTTGCTTCTTTCGGTTGTTGCACAAAAAAACTTGGAAGAAGATCGTTAGGCAACAAAACATAAAAACTCTTCAAAACTTCTCCTTGACAAACAAGTTTTCTTTCTTTGGAATTACCATTAAAGCTGATTTTTCCTTAGGATTAGAGACGGCTTTCTCCTTACATTTCTTTCGATTTTCAGTCAACAATTTAGCATGTTCTTCTCATGTCTATATGATCGTTTAATGGAAAATTTCTCTTTATAGACTTGATACGAAAGTAATGGCTTAAGAGTAATCTTTTTATCATTTTTCTTAAAACTATACTTATTTGAAAATTCATCATGTGTTGGTTTCAAACCATATTGCCATTGCTTACCTATCAAAATATGGCTAGCATGTATAGGCACTGCATCACAAAAAACCTCAACCTTATATTTTCCAAGGGTTAAAGAAATTAAGACTTGCTGAGTCACTTTTAATTCACCACCTTCATTTAACCATTGTAGCCTATATTGATGTGGATGTTTAGTGGTTGGCAAATTCAATTTATCTATCATGAGTTGGCTAGTTGCATTCACGCAACTGCCACAATCAATGCTCAAACCACATGCATGATTTGAACCACACACTTAGTGAAGAAAATATTAGAACATTGTACCCTAATTTGGTCATCCTTAGGTTGAGTGTGAAGTGCCCTCAAAATCACCAAGGTGGGTTTCTCAGAAAAATCTAGGAATCCTCCTGCTCATCATATGGAGCAAGTCAGTGATTCATTGACCTTGCACCTACATCATACAATTTGTCATTGGATTCATAGTAATTGGAATCATAACTAAGACATATACCTCAACGAGCCTGTCTTATTATGTTAGCATAAGGCTCAGCTCAGCTAGATTGTTGACTAGGCTCATTCTGTGCCTTAGCTAATATCTCGACAAAGTGTTGAATACTTTCAAGTGACATTCCCATTTTGGTAAAATGAGATTCTAAGATATTAAACCTTGAACTCTCTCCTTGGGACATTTTAAACCTGCAAAAAGAATTCAAAGACACAAGGAATTTCAAAACTAGGGTCAGTAAAAGTAAAGAAGGACCCCATGGCACTTCCTAAGTGTTTACACTCAAATTTGAAGATGTCACACAATTTCACTCGTGTTTTACTCAAATTCAAGGCTTTTACCCTCTATTGAGCTCACCACTCTTGTCTTTTTCCTCTCGTATGAATTCTCCTCAAAGTCTTTCAGAACATTTTCAAAATTTGAGTGGCAAACTTGAAAGTAAACAACGAGAATGACACAAATAATTAGTAACACATAGAACAAAATTAATAATTATAGACTAATGAACCAAAGAATTAACAAAGTAATGACTGATCAATTTATCAAAGAACACACACAAAGCACTTTAGAAAGTCAAATAATAAGATGGTCAAAGAAAACTGGAGTTTGGGGTTAGAAAGATTAACCTAAGGGAACTAGGAGTCTTTTTGGGTTTTTACAATTTTTTTTACATAATCCGAGAACAAATTATGGAGAATTGGAAGCTGAAATTATAACCCGAGAGCACAACTACCAAAACTTGGAAACAAATCCTAGTAGGAAAAGGATTTAGAACAATTCTTAGATAAGATGGGTTTGTAGCACTTATTCTAAGATGTAAAAGGATTCAAAGAGCAATATAATTCCAACCAAGAACAAGGAAAAGCAACAAACTTGGGAAAAGAAATCATGCAACCTAATTCTTAGGGTTTTAGGAATTGATTTTTTATTTGCTTTCCCTTTTTTCTAATTTTTTTTTAATATCAGCAAGCCACTACCAAATTCTATCAAAAATCCCAGCAACAAAAAATCAGAATAATAACTCAAGAATCAACCAGAACTAGAAGAATAAGACAATGATGGAAATAAGGAAACCTTAATTGAAATGTTCTTGTGCTCAGCTAATTTCTTTTTTAATTTTTTGTAGAAAAAAGAATATGCTATGTAAACATTACCGATGAACAGTACCATTCTTTTTATCAATAAGAATAATGAATGAATACTTGAATATTAGCAAAATCACAGCAATATTCAGTTCAAAAGAGAGCAAGAATAAGGCTACAAGTTTTCACAAACAATAACGAAAAAGAACGAGAACAAACAAGAATATGAAGAAGTTAATTTTTTTTTTTGAATTCAACCAAACAAGAACAGCAAATAACAAATTAATGAAGGTATGAACACAATAAAACAAACATGTTTAGAGAACCCAAAGCCTTGACGCCACTCTAATGCGAACCCTGTTGTCACACAAACTGATGAGACCCGAATATGAATTGTGGAACAAAGATTGCCCTGAATACGCAATACCCACCAGAATCATGAAGATAATTTCTTGGGAAACCCTAGGAGGTGTTCGGCCAAGATGAGCACAAAGAAAAAATAGAAATTTGCAACAAAGAAATGAAATTCCAACTTGACAAATTTAAACCCTTTGATTAGGAAATCAAGAATTTAAAGATGTATGTTTCTCGACTATACGAGATATCTATCCATTGTCTATAACGCGACTAGAGTCAGTAGTATTCTTGGTTGGTAATCACAAAAATCACTCAGGAAATACCAAAGTCTTTGGAAGATACTTTAGGAGAATTTTTTGCAAAATATTATTGAATATTGAATGAATATTTCAGCTATAGAGGGTATAAGTAACGTGAAAAATCAGCCCAAAAACCCTACGTGGCAGTTTTTCCATCACTAAGAATTCTAACTTGCCAAATCTAAATAGGTTTAGGATTGGCACATAAGACTAATGTACGGACTAACAATTGTCCAAGTTAAGAAAATACATAAAATAATGACTCCTAAGAACAATTCTTGAAGATAAATCATAGGCCAAATAGGATTAAAGGGCCGATTCTAGAGTATGGCTGAAACTAAGGTTTTCTCTACACTTTCACGGTGGATCAAATTCGTCTTCAAGTCTTGGGCCTTTGGACTTCCCTAACTCGAGCCCTTGACTTGCTTGGACATAAAACTTGATTTTATTGGCTTGTTGACCTCCACTATTCACAGACTTGATATCTTGAAGGATTTGAACATCTCTTTTTGTATCACCTTGACTACACGGTGCATCATTTCTATACTATTACCAATGAATTCGTAGACCATGTTTTTATTCGCCACAATGATTGGAGTGTAACAAAAATTTGTCCACCCCCTGCTTTGATATTTATTAAAAATTATACGATGTAACTCATCTGCTTCTTTATTATTTCAATTCATACATGACTCAAATCAATCTTCCACTCATATAAAAAGTGGATTTATTCGGTTTTGAAGTTTGACATATAATTTTTTAGACTCCAAGAAGAAAAAAATGTTGTCATCATCTGTATTAGTATCCGATTTCTTTCTCTTCTTCCCCATTGAACAATAAATTCAAATAAACACAATAAAACAATCAAACGATTAAATTTTTCCCCCCACTTAATCGAAAAAACAATCCCAAGAACTACCTCACCAAATTTAACCAAATCCAATCAACAAATATATTGCAAATAGCCTTCACAACTTAAAATAATCACCGGGCAAATTCACCAATCAAATCCAAAAAATTCGCTAAAATTTAAATAGGAATGATCTTACTCAAACCGGATTCTAGTTGATACTTCATTGTGAAGAACCAAATAAGCCTCCCTAGACGTGAGTGGTTCAAGTATCTCAACTTGGACAATGGATATGATGAGATAACAGGGAATATTTTGATTGATTTAAAATGATGCTAAGAATATTGGAAAAAAAGAGAGAGAATGATGAGATGAAAAGCATAATGGAGAAAGGAAGAAAATTGAAGAAAACTAGAGAAGGAAAAGAAGAAAAATGAAAAGAAAAAGAAGAGAGTTGCTTGGAGGAGAAAAGAAGAAGGGAAGCTGTTTTGTAAGATAAGAAGTGGGACAAAAGGGTTTTAAACCCTCACTCATTCACGCCTGGGCCATTCGCTGACTGCAGATGGTCGTTCTGTGTCCATCGTAGACTGTAGCTAATTGGCCTAATTTACTTGCAAACTGGGGGTAACTTATTTCTCTCCAGTTCACCAAACGTACTTCCTTTATCAACTCCTCTTTTATTGAACTTAAATGCTGCAAAATAAAAATGAAAATTAGTTATTAGTTATTTTCACCTTTTAATTCACAATAAAAATTTAATTGAAAAATAAAATGGAAATCTAAGAAATTAAAATTAAAATTCTTGGGTTGTCTCCTAAGAAGCGTTTCTTTAAAGTCATTAGCTTGACTTTATTGTTTGCGGCCATTTAGTCAACAAAATGGACCTCTCTTCAAGCAAATTGTCAAAGAAACCTCCATAGTAGATCTTTAAGAGACTCCCATTAGCTCGGCTATCAACTCTTGCACACTCAAGTTTCCCATAAAAAAATGCTCTATTTTCTTCCATCATGTTGAATACGTGTGATTCCTCGCCTGCCCTCAAGGTGACTTGCTCTGTGAACATCAATTAGGGCTTTTATCGTAGTAATAAATGACTTCCCGAAAATAATAGAGATTCCATCCACATCTTATTCATCTATATCCATGACAATAACGTCAACTGGCCCCCACTTTGACTAATAAATTAAGTACTTCCCCTAGTGGTTCCACTTTAATTCTGTCTGCTAATTACATGATTTGATCACACTCCTTGAGATCTCTCAAGCCTATATTCTCATAAACTGGTAAGTGTATGATATTCATACCCTTACCTAAATCACATAAGGCTCTATTAAAGTAAATGTCACCAATAAGGTAAGATATAGTAAACTTCCAGTCCTAGGCAGTATGCTTAGGTTCTTATAGACTGAAAGCTGTTTGCTACAAATTAATGCATCTATCAGCATCTCTTCAATCTCCCATTGCCCAAGGTTGTTCTTTATTTTACCACGTTCATTTGCTTCTTGTTGAATTTTCACTGTTGACATCTCCTTAATTTCACCTCTTGAAGAATCAACAAATTTCCCTGTCCAAATACATCGAAGAGGTTACGAGCCCGCGAATATGGAACACATCCCTCATATTTATTGAGATTGAGCTTATGAGCATCAAAGAAGAAGAACCACCCCTCGATTTCTCTCCATGGTGTTCGTTTGACTAGAATTTTCACTTCCAAAGGTATTGTGCCTCTTATTCGCTTAAAACATATTAGTTCTACCCAATTGCCACTAGAAATTGAAACAATAGTGCTCCTGCCAACCATTTTGAGCACTTCCGTCTTCATTCATTCATTCCAAGTCACTGTTAGTATGTTTTCTTCATTCTTGTATGGCTTCGTTAGAGCTCCTTCCGAGATTTTGGTCATCGCAAGGCTACTCCAAGAGATTTTCACCCAGTGAAGAACGAGGATCTACATACCTGCAAGTGCCATTAGAACTATCATCAATCATGTAAATTGCCATCAACTCCTCATAAATATAAGGAAGTTTAAGAGAGTAAAAAATAGAAAATTAACAGTCTGGTCATTGACTCTCAATTGTAACTTTTCCTCTTGAACATCTATCAATGCCTTGTCCTGTAGCTAGAAATGTCTTGTCGAGAATCCAAGGCATCTTCTTGTCTTCTTCCATGTCTAGGATGATAAAATCTATTGCCAAGTAACACTTCCCTACCTTAACCAGTACATCTTCAACAATGCCTTCGGGGTACTGCACACTTCTAGCTACTAATTAGAGAGACATATTTGTAGGTTTCATCCCTTCATCATTCAATTTTTTGTAAATAGATAGAGGCATCAGAGTAATAGATGTCCTAAGATCGCAAAAAACACTTTCAAACTCAACTCCTCCAACTACACATGGGATGGAAAATAAACTAGAATCCACTTAAAATTTGAAGGTAGCTTCTTTTGGATGATTGCACTACATCCTTCAATCATACACAAAATTTCACCTCTCTGCAACTTCCTTTTATTGGTCAACATCTGCTTCATAAACTTGGCATATTTAGGGAGGATCTCAAGTGCATTCATGAATGGTATGTTGATTTCCACCTTCTTGAACTTCCTTTGATCATCTTCACCTTTAAGCCTACTAGGAAATAGAATTCTTATTGAGTGATGGGTAGGTTGAACTTCAGACTCCTTCCTGGGAGGAATGTTGTACTTTGTTGCTATAGTCTCCCTTACCTCAGCATCTCCATCACTACTTTCTTTTTTCTCATTTTCTTCACTTCCCAACTCAATATCTTTCTCATCTTCTTTCTCTGTCCCAACAGCTTTACCACACCTCAATGTGATAACCTTAGCATGCTCCCTAGGGTTAGATACAGTGTTACTTAGCGATGTTCCAAGCGGCCTCTCAGCCATACTCCTTGCTATTTGCCCTACTATATGGTTCTCTAGATTCTTGACTGAAGCGATGAAATTCCTAATCGAATCCTCTAAACCTTTCACCCTATCATGGTTGGATTCTTATACTATGAGTAAAAGTTTTTTCCAACTGATTAGTTGTCTAAAGTAGAGGTGCAGGCATCTGCTACTGTGGTTGTTAGCATTGTAGTAATAGGGTCGGACATTTGAATTCTGATTTTGTTGATTATCCCATGATAAGTTTAGATGATTCCTCTAGACAGGGTTGTATGTATTACTGAAGGCATGATTCTAACTCCTGAACTGATTATGGTTTTGGCCTTGACTTTCCATATAGTTCACTTACTCTTGGCCTACAAAGCAAGAATTATATGGTGTTAGTGTAATACAGTAGTCATTAGGGTGATCACAAGAGCAAAAATCATAAACTAGTGGCTGTGATATAGCTACAACTTAGACTTAGCTACGACTTTGACTTTCATTTCCTCCATCTATTTGGTCACTATTGCCATCTGTCTATCAATCAGATAAGAACTTCTTGTTTAGTCATCAATATATCCCAAGTATTTAACTGAAGCACTATTTTTCTCTGCTCACAAGCTTGCGCTGCTAAAGACTTGAAGGAATTATTTTATATCTTATCCAATAAATTATGTGCCTATTCCAGAGTTTTGTTTAGCATGGAGGAATTTTGGCTCATAAAGAAAGTAGTTTAAAATAAAAATAAAAATAAAATAAAATCTAAAGTAGGAATTGTTTTAGCATCTCAATATTGTCTAACAGTGGTATTCGGTAACGGCGTAAAAAACTTGATCCATGTTGGAAAAGTTTAAATTACTTTACAACACTTTTTCACAAAAATTCGCAAGTGCACGATTATCACTGTAGTAGGGTGAAAAAGGATCAATCTTACGAGGACTGGTAAATAAGTAACAAGCATCTAGACCAATTTCTATTTAGACAACTGACTTGTAAAAGATTTGGATTTATAATGATTAATCATCCTTAATAATAATTTAATCATCGGGTTTAGATTAATATTTATAGATTTTCAACTTTTGGATTATTCAAGTTATTCAATTCAAGTTCTTTTGCAATAATTTTAATTCTGGTAACTTGTCTTTAATTTACTTATTTACCTATTGCACTTTTAGCTTCTATTTATTGATTTATCATGACTATTAGCAAAACAATTAATTTATTTTCTTTTCTGCACACAACAAATTGCTAACTAGTTTATAGATTAATCATCCTTTAATGCAACAAATATAATACAATAAATATACCTTGTTGTAATATAAAGTTTGTGATTGACTATTAATAGTAAGATTAATAAATAAAAACTAAAATTTTTGAGCTGTAGGAAATTAAAAAATTTATAGTATACAAATAAAATTATAGAATGAAAAAATAGCTACAACATTTTATTTATGGTGTAATATCGAAAAAAATATAGTAAGAAAATATTATGGCTGCCTAATATAAGGGATTTCTGAGTTATGGTAAAGTCAACCAAAATATGACCGTGACTGATATGACAACAACAAAATAATTTTGTTTGCATACTTAGAATATATATTTTATTTTTTTTGAAAACTTATTTTTTGTTTTTATAGTTTGTTTATTTGTTAATTATAGCATTTGTAAAACTCATAAAATCTATATTATACTATTTAATATATGTTGCTTGGATTTAAAAACCTTATTTAATCTATAAGTTATTTATAAATATGTAAAAAAATAAGAGTTTTTAACTAACCAATTACTTTTAGTATAATAATTTAACAATAGCAAGAAAGAGTGGATAAAAAGATAAAAGGAAAAATATGAGAGAAAAAGTAAATAAATTGATAAGAAGAGAAAAAAATTAAAAAATATTAAAATTCTAAGGGCAATTTTGTCTCAAAACATAAAGAAGTAAGGAATAGGGGGTAAAGTACTTATTAAATAAGTTAAGAGGGGCAAAGTGCAACTAAGGTGTAAGTTCAAAGGGGTTTTTTGCATTCAACCCTAAATTTTAAACTTAAAATAGAAACCAAATGAAGGAAGAGTTCACCAGAGTGATTAGGAGTTTTCCTTTAATATATAGTACAGATATGTAGCACAAAAAATACTTTGGATACCGAAATGCGAGGAAATCAAACACAGTTATCATAAAGATTTCATCACTCGGATTTTCTTATTGAAATGCATGTAGCGATGGCAAAATATTGACCTGTCTTTAGATATACTTCTTTCCAAAATATGTCTCTTCATTACCACTATATAATATCACTAGTCATCAATATTCATTGTTCAAAGTTCAAACCCTAGTAGCAGTTGGCTGTCACCTTTCTTTTAAATTAATTTAGAGATTAAGAGAGGAACCATGTGGCACTTTTGTTGCAAAGGTTCAATAGAGAAATATATGAGGATGAGATAGCACCACCCTTTTGGATTCCATTGTAGTGCACTCTGGAAGAGCTCTATTGTGGAGTAGAAAAGAAGATCAATATTAATCGGGAACACATGGTGCTTGATGAATGTGGGTACGGAAATTTATTTATTTTTACTTACACATCATATTCGAACCACCTAAAATTTGCGATTAAGTTCAAATATTTATCACACATCAGTATAGAATATGAACCATAATTACTGGATTCACTAGGTAAGTTCATGAACCACAAATCGCATATCATTTCACGCATTCTGATTCGCGTTACTTTTGCAATTTACAACACGACAAACTATGTATTAGATCGCTAAATCTTACATGCCATCTTTAAACTCAATCAGCCAAAAATTTGATCAATTAAGAAGTGAAATATTTTATCGAAGTCTGCTTAATTTGTATATCACATATATATATGTACGTGTCTCTCACGTATACTAGTAGTAATTATAATTAACTTACTAATAATTTACTTTTGTCTTCTTTTTAGGATATCAATTATTTCCATGTTATCATATAATATAATTTAAGGTAATTAAAAATTATTTACAAAGTTACAAATTCTTAACCACTTGACAAAATCACTTTATGTGGCAAGATATTATAAAATCACGACTTCCCTGATTTTAGATGCTCGTTTAAGTAACGGATTTCTTTCCTTCTTTTTCAGATCTTATAACATATCAGTGCCTTTTATTTGTCACTTTGTATTTTTCACATTGTATAGATGCACTCTTATACTAAGTCAAATTAGACTAGGAGTATAGCAGGACAACAAAAATAAGCATAAGAGACGAAAAGGAAAAGAAACCTTGAGGAATAGAATTTCCTTCAAAGTGTTATGCTTGTGTTTTTTATAGTTTTGTTTTTTATGTTTTGTGTTTTTAAGGAGGTTTAACATTTTTTGAATTAATTCCAACTTTTTATATTGGCATAAAATTTGTAATGATTGCGTATTTGCATTTGCTATTTAAGTTTAAATTTATATAAAAATTTATATTAGGAACATACTGATAACTCTAGTAAACTATAGTTATTTTCTTCTAAATTATAGCATTTTGATAGTTTAAATTCTAAAATTGGATAAGTAATTGAGGATTTTAGTTTATTTCTTTCATATGTATTTGTATTTTCGTTCTTGAATTAATTATGATAAGTTTGTGTTAAATTTTTAGTTTAATTAAGTGCTTAATGGTGTTAATATTATGCAGGTTAAAAATTAAAGGTTAGAAGTTGAAAGGAACAAAGTTCAAGGGACTAGATTGCAAAAATGGATGAAATGAAGAATGTTGGGAGAAGAGTCGAGATCGCAGTCTCGACTGTTCCAAACCGTGATCTCGACTCGAAAAATTGTCTTACTGTATTATAGTTGAGATCGCGATCTCAAATGTTCCAAATCGCGATCTCGACTCGCTGAGAGTCAAGTTGTAAGGGCAATTTTGTAAACTTCCAGCGAAAAAATCCTAATTTTTGCCTTGTGTAATGCTGCACTATTTAAACTAAGTAGAATTAGTAAGAGTGAAGAGTAGATAGTTTTAGTTAGTTTTTAGATAGTTTAGGATATCTTGAACTCCAAATTTACTTCTTTAATAGAAATTTCTCTTTAATTTTATCTTAGATCTTCTTTTAATTTCTTGTCAAATTCAAATTTTTTGATTAGATAATCGTAGTGGGTTCATCGTAAGGTTCGCGTAGATATAATTTTTATTCGCTTTCTTGTCTAGTTTAGTAAGAATTTCTTTACTTGCAATTTAGGGTTTCTTAAGAAAAATTATGGTTCTTCTTAATTTATTGCTTTCTATTTAAGAATTCTCAATTTCTCGCTTTAATTTCTAGTTAATTCTTAGTGGGATTTCTTAAATTTCAATCAAAAATCCAAAAATATTTAGATTTCTAGTTTAACTCTTTCCAATTTATAGTTTAGAAATAGTTACTTTTAATATTCAATGCTTTTCTTTTGTAGTCCTTTTAGTTTGGTGATATGCTTGTTTTTAATTTTAGTCTTAATTTGGTTAATTTAGGTTAGAATTAAGGTTATGGTTTTTATTAGAATAGTTCTATCAATCATCACTTGATTTCACTTAACTACACAAGCACCCATAAATCTTGGTAATTGCTTTCCAACAATCCTCATGGGAACGTTCTCTACTTCCAGTTTGCTACTAATTGACAAATGTATACTTGCGGGATGCCATCTAGTTAGTAGTAGGATTTAGGTATTTCATTAATTTATAACTAGGTGTGTTAAGGCATCACATACTAACTAAATTAACTAAACGTACCACGTATCGAAATAGCGTACCGACTAAACCTATCCTTAGCGTATTATATTTTAGCAAAATGACGTATGCGTACCCGTATCCGTATCTTTTACATACCGAAAAATACCGTGAATCTGGTAACTATAATATGTACTTGGAAGAATCAAGTTGAACAATTATTGGTGAATTCTTTTCTCTTCTAGGTATTCAGATGGTGGGGTTTTGACATTAAACCCCAATCATTTTTATTACATTAAGTGATTTACTATTAGATTACCAGTTTATTAACTTAACTGATTCGAACTAAGTGATTTGAAGTAGTAAAAAATTAAGTGATTTGAAGTGACAACGATAATTGACATAGTAATAATATCTTTCTCCTATAACTTAGGTCATGAACTCATAGATGGGCTCAAGTCATCAATAGATAGATAGAGATCGCATGTGAATTTTCGTATACAATCATACCTAATTCCAAGATTTGAAATTAACAATCATGATCTGATGTATCACAGAATCTTCATATAAATATCATACTTAATTCCAAGATTTAAAATTGACAATCGTGTTCATTAGCTCTTGAGTGATCTATATCGGTATAAACTGACTTTTATCGTCTTTCTTTAGTACACAAATTTTGAATTGAAAAGTTATGAAATATTACCCTTTATTCTTTAATTTGATTGAACTTGATATATGGCTCGTGTAGCGTGTTATCTTCCCCTGTTAGTTCGGAGACATTTGGGGCGAATATGTCACCTGGTTCAAGGCACGGCAACCAAATAGTATTCTCACGCCTGGGTTATTTAGAAGTGGGAAAGATCCCTGGATATCTTATTATGGTCGTGGAAGAGGAAACGCATGCTGTCTTCCAGAGGAGACGCTATGATTTATGGGCCACGATAAGAAAGTGCCGTTAATAGAGTATCTGACAAAAGAGGCATTGGTGGAGTTACTATGCTCTGGGAAGGCTCATGGTTCTGCCTATGTTGGCTACTAGTATTCCCCTATCTTCTTGTTGTTGCAGTGTTGCGTGCTATATTGAGCGATGGCCTTAACCATCCTACACTTCTTGATCGTATAAAGTTTTAATTTCGTATTGTACTGAGGTAGGAAAAGTTAAATTAACCTATTCACAATTTTTCACTAATTTTTATAAGTGTACGATATCAGTGTAGTAGGGTGAATAAGAATCGTTTTTACAGAGACTGCATAGACAATAACCGAAAGTATTTGACAATTTCTATTTAGATGATCATAAATGAGTATTTTTTATTATTTTAAATTAAACTAAAACTAAAAGTAAAACTAAAATAGGAATTAAAAAAATACAATTAAATAACGTTAAACTAAAAATGAGTGTTTTCAAATAATTTAAAAGACATGTTAGATACTAGGCTAGCAATTTTTTATATTGTAAAACTAGATTACTCATTTTACCAATTAGTCAGTTCAATTATATTGAATGGAAGTTCAATTCCCAATTATCAATCCAACCTCGATTCCTCGCGCAATTGGATCCTATCAGATTAATTAATTTAGGAGTAGATTCCTCTTTGACCTAAATCACTTAAATTGAGTTGTATCTGTATGGAATTTATGATAAACTAACCAAGTAATTCTAACAGTCATGATCTTGAGTTAACCTAATCTAATAATTAACACAGGTCTATGATGGGGGTTCGACTTCCGTATCACCTTGGCCAACCTAATCAAATCAAGAATTAGTTACG
Organism: Cinchona pubescens; assembly: GCA_025175665.1. NCBI lineage: Eukaryota > Viridiplantae > Streptophyta > Magnoliopsida > Gentianales > Rubiaceae > Cinchona > Cinchona pubescens. The sequence continues at coordinate 6,694,105 of JANKKI010000043.1, forward strand.
TTCTTTGATTGTCAATTTTATGTTAATTATTACCCACAAATAAAATTTTTCCGATTAATGATTTTTGAGTTAATTCGTAGGAATTTGCATCACTCGTACCCAACCCTAATTAATTTAGTGCATCATGGTTGAAATAAACATGCAAGGATTAAATAAATTACAAAAAATCATGATCAAAATAAAACTAGGGTTGTTATGAACTAAAATTAATATTACAAGAAAATTAAAGTAAGAAGATAGATTAAAAATAAAGAATAATAAAGAAGAACGAAATTACCTAAAGTATTTTCGAAATACTTAAAACTGTGAATTGCAACATTCGATTCTAGATGAAAAATATTGTTCAATCTTGGATCGAACATTATTCTTCAATTGAAAATCTAAAACTAAAATATTTATTGTGCAAAAATAATCTATAAAAAGAGTTCCTAAGCGTATCGATTTAATAAGCACACACAGCTGCTCTACTTGAAAACTCCCCATAATGTCTTTTTCCCAATAATAATAAAAACCTAAGCTCTAATGCCTTAAAAATTAGCCACAGGTCCCTATGTTGGATGTAGTAATTCAGCCTCAAATTCAATTGCCAAAGTTGGGTTGAATACTTCAATTAATAGAGTCCTACGTGGACGCTTATTTGCTGGCTAAACTTTGCTCGCTAGATGCGTACTTTCTTGCTTGTTTAGCTCGTCTTAAGCGAGCAAAGACATATGTTTCCATTGCCTAGGCTTTCCTTTGGCGAGCTATTTCTTTGTCCTTCCTATTTCAAATTCCATCCTTTAATGTGAAATGCTAATTGTATCCTGTTATGCCTTGCACGCAAAAAATTAAACAACAATAAATAGCTATATTTTCATATTAACACATCAAATAAATTATTAAAACAACAAAATCACACAAACCACTAATACACTAATTAACTAATACTAAACCATGAAAATTGGGACTAGAATCACAAAATTAAGTACAGTTAGAATACAAAATAACTCCAATTATAGAGTTATCAACTTTCCCTACATAGCATTTTGCTAGTCCCGAGAAAAACTAAGAACAAAAGACCAAAACAAAACTCACACACAACAAAGTAAGAGTGGCAATATTAAAATCGGATTGACTTAATTGACACATAAACCGTGCTCGAAGCCCACCAACCACATGAACCATATAAAACGAGCACGCACACCAAAAAACTCCACATGAATAAACATCATATAAAGCCCCCCTTAACTTCCTCACACATAAACTCAAAAACTCAAATATATCAATATGGGCCACGTCACGTAAGAAATCACGATATCCCACAACAAAAACAAAAGTTACATAAAATTGAATCCTCATAATCATTAAAAATGTGAAAAAAAATCAGTGGAACCTTACTATGCAAAGCACACAATTGACACACAAAGGCAAAGCATTATGAAGCCATTAGAACTATTAAACCCAAAAACAGAAATATAACCTTTCACAATTCCTTTGTGACCACCTTTTATTTAACTCTTTTTTTTATTTTATTTTGTTGGCTTAGCAAGATGCATTTTCACACAAGTTGTATTTGAATTTCTTGTTTCTTACCATGCTTACATATTTTACAAAAAGCAAGCCATTTTTTTAAAACTCATTGGAGCACATAGACTACTTAAGAAACTATTCACGGAAAAACGGGTTATATTAACGTAAAAAGGTCAAACAATCATAATAGAACTTAATACCTGCCATGCATGAACACACAAATGAGATGACATACAAAGGCCCACGTCATATCAATTTTAACCTAATCAACAATTTTAAAGAACAATTTTAGCAACTTTTGACAAGGTACAGGCAATCACAATAAATCACATGACTCCTCTCTAATAGAAATGAGTTCAAAAATTAATATCCAAGAAAGCATTATTTGATATCAATTCATGCTTCCATCCTTTTAACATAAAAATGTGCATATGAATCATGTAGTTCAACATGCAAGGTTATTATATCATTGCCAGTTAAAGTCAATCCAACTAATAATATACCATTCTAACTGAATTGACATCACATTTGACAAACACTAATACAACCACAATAAAACACCTTAACATGAACAAATTTCACTAAACCGCTACTCACCAAGACTACAGCAAATAGTCCAGACAAAAACATAACAAGCTATCACAAAATAGTACTAAAAATAAAAACAAAACATAGAACTCGCCTAACAAATTTTGTAGATGTAGAAAAGGATCAATCACCTGTAGTCCCAGAGAAATTGGACCAGCTCCATTTCTTCTATTCCTTGCTCTCGAGCCCTCCCTCTTAACTTTGTTTGGTGGATCGTAGTGCCACTCAAGTGCAACTAGTTCTAATAAGAAAAATATGGAATCTAGATATGCTTCCAGTGGCGGTGCTGGTAGGGGCCCTGTCTGTTGGGTTCTAGGTTGCCATGCATCCCCATCATTATTATTTGAGAAGTCCTCTTCGATGTTACCACTACCCCCTTAACCTTTAGCCTCTGTGTGGGTACCCTTAACTCCTTCCTAGGTACTTGTTCTTTGACTAGCAAAATTCCTTCCAACATTTTTAAGCATGTCCTTGTTGCTTCATCATGCTCCTTTATTTTTTTGGTTTGCTTCACAACTTTGTCTAATGGAATTTCGTACCTGGAAAAATTATCATTAAGTTCATCAAAAACATTTATTGCCATCACTTCATCATATATAGAGAGAAGTTTGAGAGAGTTAAAAATAGAAAAATCGACAGTCTAATCATCGACTTTCAATTGTAACTTTCCCTCTTGCACATCTACCAATGGTCTCTCTATTGCCAAAAATGGTCACCCTATGATCAACAGCATATCCATGTCTTCCTCAATATCCAGAATAATAAAATCCGTCAGCAAATAGCATTTATCTACTTTGACCAAAATATTCTCTACTACGTCCACAGGATACTTTACACTTCTATCTGCTTGTTGGAGTAAGACGTTCATTGGTTTGAGATCCCTACCGTTAAGTTTCTTATAAATAAACAATGGCATCAAGTTAACAAAATCTTCCAAATCACATAGTGCTTTTTCGAACTCCATCCTCCCAACCGTGCAAGGAATTGAAAATGACCTAGGGTTTTCATCTTTTGGCGTAACTTCTTTTGAATGATAGCACTTCAACCCTCAAGTAAGCACAAAATCTCATTCCCCAATAGTTTTCTCTTGTTAGTCAATACCTGCTTCATAAACCTTGTGTAGCTAGGCATATTTTCAAGAGCTTCTATGAAAGGTATATTCGATTGGAACTTTCTTGAAAATCTCCAAGAATCTCTTGAACTTGCTTTCTTGATCTTGCTCTTTCAGTCGATTCAGAAATGGGATTCTAACTGTTGGTTTGCTGAGTTGATTCTCTACATTCCTCTTAGCTAGGATTTGATATTTCTTAGGCTGTTGTACCTTCTTCTTACCCTTTTCTGAATTCTCAATATCACATTCATTATCAACGGCTAGCTTCTTTTGATCATTTCCTTCCATTAGTGTAGGCTGTAATACATTCCCACTTCTTAATTTAATGGCTTTTACATGCTCTCTTGGTTCGAAACCGTATTACTAGGCAAGGTTCTTGGTGGCCGTTCAACCAAGTTTTGCACAATTTGACCCACCTGATTCTCTAAGTTTTTAACTGTAGCCTCTGTACTCTTAATCCTTTCATCCTGATTTTTCACCTTTTCAGTGCTAAATTGAATGAATTGAGTAAGAGCCTTCTCTAATTGACTCTCATTCTCTGACTAGAGTGGGGGGTGTTAGGATTGCATCTGATGCTGTTGAGAATGATATTGCTGAAAATGTGGTCTATAATTTGAACCCTGCGATTGACTTTAAGCTTGATTCTGCTAATTTCCCCAGGAAAAGTTTGGATGGTTTCTCCAACCCGAATTGCATGTATTGCTATGCGGGTTGTTCTGAGGCCTAAATTGGTTCTGATTTTGATTCTCCATATAATTCACCTGCTCATGACCTGAAACTGAAGAAGAAGAAGTTAGTGTACTGCATTGAGCATTAGGATGATTATCTGAACAGAAATCGCAAACACTTGCTTGCGAAGTAGCCACTACATTGACTTTCATCCTTTCTACTTGTTTTGTGAGAGCTGCCGTTTGTCCTGCCATTGCTTTTTGCTTTGTCAATACTGCATCCAAGGTATTCAGCTCCAAGACTCCTCTTCAATTCCTTGCTTGTGCTAGTGATGATTGAAAATAGTTGTTTGATATCTTGTCCAACAATTCTTGAGTCTCTCCAGTGTTTTGTTCAGTGATAAAGAACCATTGGCTGAAGCATGAATACCTTCACGGGCTTCTTGAGATAATCCATTGTAGATAGTTTAAATTTGCAACCAAAGAGGCAAACCATGGTGTGGATATTTACTCAAGAGATCAGTATAGCATTCCCAAACTTCACCAAGATTCTCCCCATGCAACTAACTGAAAGAAGTGATGTCGTTTCTAAGTTTGGCATTTTTAGAAGGTGAAAAGTACTTTGTCATAAAGGCCTAAGCTAGTCTATCCCAAGTGGTAAATGTGTCCTGCTTATACCCTTGTAGCCATAATTTTACTTTGTTCTTCAATGAAAAAGGGAATAACTGTAGTTTACAAGCATCAACCGACGCGCCATTTTGTTTAAAGGTGCCAACACCTCCTCAAAATTCATCAAGTGGCGGTTCGGATCTTTTCTTGGGAGGCCAGACAAACATCGCATGCTGCTTGAGCATGGATATGAGACCAGATTTGATATCAAAATTATTGGCTTGAATGGGTGGTGGAACTTAGGAATAGTACTAGAATTAGACCTCCCAAAAGTTGGTAAAGTATAATCTCCTAGAGGTCGGTTGTTGCGAAAAAGTAGATCCTAGTCATTATCACCGAATTCACCATTATTTCCATCATTTATGTTGTTTCTCAGTTTTCATTCCGCTTCTAGTGGTATCACTGCTTGTATTGGATTACTCTCATGAGCCATAATCAATTCCGACTCCTCTTTCTGCTGTCATTTCAGTTTTCTCAAATTCCTCGAAGTTCTCTTGATCTCCTTGTCTAAATCACTAAAAGTTTGCTCAAAGCTCATAAACTGCAAAACGACACGAGAAGAACGAGATCACGCTCACTAATATATATACCACGATAAACTGAGTCAAAAGAGAACCAACGTCACCAAGGAAAACAAAAATAAAATAAAAATAAATTAAAAAGTCTAAATTAGTAATTGTCTCGATGTCTCAGTATTGCCTGTGACTATAGTCTCTGGCAACATCACAAAAAACTTGATTTAGGAAAAGTTAGGTAAATTAACCTATTCACAACTTCCACTAATTCCCACAAGTGCATGGTATTAATGTAGTAGAGTGAATAAGGATCGTTCCCATAGAGACTGCGTAGACAAGTACCGAAAGTATTTGATAATTTCTATTTAGACGATTACAAATGAGTATTTTTTATTTTCTTAAATTAAACTAAAACTAAAAGTATAACCAAAATAGGAATTAAATAAATGCAATTAAATAACACTAAACTAAAAAAGAGTGTTTTCAAATAATTTAACAGACAGGTTAGGTACTAGGCTAGCAATTTTTTCAAGAGTACTGAATTTACCAATTAATCGGTTCAATTATATTGAATGGAAGTTCAATTCCCAATTGTCAACCCAACCCCGATTTCTTGCGCAATTCGATCCTATCAAATTAATTAATTTAGCGATAGATTCCTCTTTGATCTAAATCAATTAAATTGAGTTGTATCTGTATGGAATTTATGATTAACTAACCAAGTAATTCTCATAGTTATGATCATGTTCGAATTAAACTAATCTAATAATTAACACAGGTCCATGATGGGGGTTCCACTTCTGTGTCACCTCGGCCAACCTAACCAAAACAAGAATTAGTTACGTTCTTAAATTGTCAATTTTATGTTAATTATTACCCACAAATAAAATTTTTCCGATTAATGATTTCTTGAGTTAATTTGTTGGAATTTGCATCACCCGTATCCAACCCTAATTAATTTAGTGCATCATGGTTGAAATAAACATGCAAGAATTAATTAAATTACTAAAACTCATTATCAAAATAAAACTAGTATTGTTACTAAAATTAATATTGCAAGAAAATTAAAGCAAGAAAATAGATTAAAAATAAAGAATAATAAAGAGGAACGAAATTACCTAAAATATTTTTGAAATAATTAAAACTCTAAATTGCAACGTTGGATTCTCCCCAAGAAATATTGTTCAATCTTGGATCGAACCTTGTTCTTCAATTAAAAATCTAAAACTAAAATATTTACTGTGCGAAAATAAGTCTATAAAAAGAGTTCCTAAGCCTATCGATTTAATAAGCACACACGGCTGCTCTACTTGAAAATTCCCCACAATGTCTTTTTCCTAATAATAAAAATAAAAACCTAAGCTCTAATGCCTTAAAAATTAGCCACAGGTCCCTATATTGGTAGTAGTAATTCAGCCTCAAATTCAATTGCCAAAGTTGTGTTGATTAATGTTGAACCCCAGTTATGTTAATCATGTTTTGATGATGAAACAAATCATACTAATAGTTTGATAACAAGTGTGCAGAAAAACAGGTAGGTTCGGACGCAAATGATCGTCCGAACAAAAACAACCACAAGAGCTTCGGATGATGGTAATCGTCCGACACAAAGAAATTGAAGCAAGCCTCGAACGAAGAACAGCGTCCGTTCATATTCCAGTAGACTTTGCTTCGATCGGACGCATGTTCGACGCACCTCGACGTCCGACGGATTCCCTCGTGAGAACGGACGCAGTTGTCGGACGCAAGGTTCGCAGCGGCGTCCGAACGGTCCAACGGCTAGTTTGTTCGGACGGACGATTACCATCATCCGAAGCTCTTGTGGCTTGTTTTTTTTTAGACAGAAAATAGCCGTTGGGAACTGTTGAAAGCAGATATTTGGCAACTATAAATATCCCTAGGTCTGAATTAATTAAAAAACAGACTTCTACATTGATTACAAACAATTCTTGAGCTATTTGAGAGAAATAGTGGGTACAAGTGTTGTAATAGTGTAGGTAGTGTGAAAAGAGCTTAGAAGTGTAAAAGTTCTTCAAGTGTAAGAGTGGAGAGATAACAATTGTAACAAAGGGAGGTTGTGAGTGTAAAACTCTTGGCTCAACTAAAGGAAATTAGTGTGAGCAAGAGTGATCCTCATTTGTGTACAAGAGGTTATTGTCTCACCTACTTTGAAGAGACTTTTAGGGGCTGAACTTCAAGTTGTGGACTTGGTAGTTGCCTTGTGAGAAGCTCTTTGTAATTGCAAGCTCCAAGCTTAGAGAAGCAAGGGAGTTTGGTTTGATTCTCTTAATCTCAATATTTTTATTAATTCTTGTGCTTAAACTGTTGAATATCTATTGTATTCATTTGTGCTTAAGTTTTCATTTGGTGCACAAAGTTTGAATTTCTATTAAGCACATAAAAAGGTTTGTCTTTAGAGATAACCTAATTCACCCCCCCTCTTAGGTTGCTTTTGGGGCCAACAATTGGTATCAGAGCATTGGTCTCTTTATTTTTGCTTAAATTGCATTAGCTCTGTCTCATGGCAACCAATAATACTTTGTTTTTAGAAGGGCATTCTATCACTAGACCTCCCATGTTTAATGGCATTAATTTTGTTTTTTGGAGGGATAGAATGAAAATTTTTGTTCAATCTATTAATATTGAATTATGTTATATTATTTATGAAGGTCCTATTGAGGCAAATATTTTTGATGAAAATACTCATAAATTAAGGCCTAAAACCATATTTGAGTTAAATGCACAAGACAAAATAAATTTATCTCTTTAAATGCTAAAGCTATTAATATTTTGTATAATGCTTTGGATGCAGATGAGTTTTCTAAAGTAAAAGGTTGCATATCGACCAAGGAGATATGGGACAAATTGAAAGAAATCCATGAAGGAAGTGAAGATATTAGAGAGCAAAAGAAGTCGCTTCTTGTGGCTAAATATGAATCCTTCAAAATGGAACCTCATGAGAACATTGTCTCTGTATTGTAGGTTCCATGATATGGTAAAGGATTTGGAAGGTTTGGGTAAAGAATATTCCTTGGGTGTAAAGAATAGAAAAATTTTGAATGCTTTACCTAAGGAATGGGAACATAAATCCATTGCCATAGAAGATGCATATTCTTTACCCAAACCCTGTGATGCATTCATTGATAGAATTCTCTAACCTCATTTGAATTGAAGTTGAAAAACAAGCTACAAGATGAGGAGGCAAACGGAAAAAGAAGCGTAGCATTTAAAGCTTCATCAAAAAGGAGAAAAGACTCAAGGAAGCCAAGTAGCACTTCAACAACTTCCAAATCACTTGGGATGATTGCAATTCGGATGGAGAGGTTGAAGAAGAATATGAGGAGGCTCAAATGGCTTTTATGGCACTTGGCGATAATGAGGTAACCTCTAGTTATGATTCTTGTAATGATTCATGCAATAACGATGATGATGATGTTGAATCATTTATTTTTAAAATGCATGAATGTTTGAAAGAATCATATGCTAAGAACAAAGAGTTAAAAATTAAAGTTAATACTTTATTGAGTGCCAACTCAAAACTTGTGCATAAAAATAATTCTTTGACAAAAGAAAATTGTTTTGAAAGAAAAATTTGTTGGAAAAACCAAGATCATGGAAGAACAAGCTTCATTGAAGAAGAGATTAGATGATCTTGATGTTACTTTGAAAACAAAGAAAGAAAATGTTTTTGAAAAGAAAAGAACTAGAAATGTATTTTTGAACAAAAATTTTATCACCTTTAGAAAAAATGATTTATGCTTTGTAAAATCTCAAATCTTCTTTGTATGGTAATAAGAACATTATTTGTAATTATTGTCATCAACACGGCCATATAAAGAAAAATTGTTATGTTAAAAGAAATGAAAAATTAGGAATAAATTCTATTTGGGTGATTAAGCATGTTACTAATCCAATTGGACCCAAGAAAGTTTGGGTACCAAAAGTTGTTGCTTAACTTTGTATGTAGGTATGCTTGGAAAGCACCAAGGAATTCAAGATAAATTATCTATGAAGGGTGCTCAAGGAATATGAACGAAGATCATATTGAAATGGGTAACATCTAAAGTTTTGTGTGCTTTCATTCATCAAGTTGAACTATGTTCTCTTGAATATTACTCATCTTTATGTTCGAATTTTTTTAGAATGCTAGGATATTTGTTTCCCCAAATTTAGTCTATAATAAGTCACTACTTGCAAAAGAAAGGGGGAGCATTCTCTTCTTCTTCTTTTTTTTTTTTTTAAATGAATTTGTTTTTACAAGAAATTGCATCACACATACCTTTATTCACAGATTCTCTTTCTCCGTATCCTCATTTTATTCATCTTTCAAGGGGGAGAATAAACTTAGGGGGAGCTTTAACTGCATTATTTTTTCTTATGTTTTGATAATGCCAAAGGGGGAGAAATAATGGACAAATTCTCTTGTGTAGTACTTCATATTTTATGGTTGTTTTTCTGAATTGTCCAATTGATTTGTCATCATCAAAAAGGGGGAGATTGTTGAACCCAGTTATGTTAATCATGTTTTGATGATGAAACAAGATCATACTAATAGTATGAGAGACAAGTGTACAGAAAAATAGGTAGGTAATGGACGCAAAGCTTCTCCGAACAAAAAACAACCACAAGGACCATTCTTCGGATGATCTGTCGTCCGACACACAAGAAATTGAAGCAAGCCTCGAACGAAGAACATCGTCCGTTCATATTCCAGTAGAACTTTGCCCGGATCGGATTAATAGATCGAACGCAACTTCTAAGCTCTTTTCAACGGATTCCCTCAGAGAACAACGCAGTGTCGTACGCAAGATGTCAGCACTCTTACTCCCGTTAGCTCGTTCACAATTGTTTGTAATCAATGTAGAAGTCCCTTTTTAATTAATTCAGACCTTGGACCGTTTTACGGCCGCTGCTGTAAAATAGCCGTTGGGAAGTTGTTGAAAGCAGATATTTGGCAACTATAAATATCCCTAGGTCTGAATTAATTAAAAAGGGACTTCTACATTGATTACAAACAATTCTTGAGCTATTTGAGAGAAATAGTGGGTACAAGTGTTGTAATAGTGTAGGTAGTGTGAAAATAGCTTAGAAGTGTAAAAGTTCTTCAAGTGTAAGAGTGGAGAGATAACAATTGTAACAAAGGGAGGTTGTGAGTGTAAAACTCTTGGCTCAACTAAAGGAAATTAGTGTGAGCAAGAGTGATCCTCATTTGTGTACAAGAGGTTAGACCTTGTCTCACCTACTTTGAAGAGACTTTTAGGGGCTGAACTTCAAGTTGTGGACTTGGTAGTTGCCTTGTGAGAAGCTCTTTGTAATTGCAAGCTCCAAGCTTGAGAAGTTAGGGAGTTTGGTTTGATTCTCTTAATCTCAATATTCTTATTTGTTCTTTAAGCTTAAACTGTTGAATATCTATTGTATTCATTTGTGCTTAAGTTTTCATTTGGTGCACAAAGTTTGAATTTCTATTAAGCACATAAAAAAGGTTTGTCTTTTGAGATAACCTAATTCACCCCCCCTCTTAGGTTGCTTTTGGGGCCAACAATTAATTCAATTAATAGAGTCCTACGTGGACGCTTAGTTGTTGGCTAAACTTTGCTCGCCGGATGCGAGCTTTCTTGCTTGTTCAGCTCGCCTTAAGCGAGTATTCCACTGCCTAAGTTTGCCTTTGGTGAGCAATTTCGTAGGTTGGTGAGCTATTTTTTTGTCCCTTCCCAGTTCAAATTCCATCCTTTCACATCTTAGGAGAAATTCTAATTGTACCCTTTTATGTCCTGCACACAAAAAATTAAATCACAATAAATAGCTATTTTTTCGTATTAACACATCAAATAAATTATTAACACAACAAAATCACACGAACCACTAATACACTAATTAACTAATGCTAAACCACGAAAATCAGGACTAGAATCATAAAAATTAAGTTCAATTAGCGTATAAAATGATTCGAATTATAGAGTTATCACGTACCTAAATCTATTCGTGTTAATATGGCCGGGCGGTTCTAAGGGAGGACAGGCAAGAGTTACCCATATAAAATTTACATTTCTCCCTCTAAAAAATTTAAGACAAATATGAGTTAACCTTTATAATTGTATTCCTATTAAATTTGCCCCCCTAAAAATTTATGAGAAATATAAGTTAACCCTTATAATTATATTCCTAATAAAAATTCAAGATGTCCCCTCAAGATGTTATCCCTACGTCCGCCACTATGGTCGATAAAAACTTAAAACAGTATTTTTTGCTCAGAGTACAACCAAAGTTTCAAGAAAGAAATTTTCAGCTAGCATTTTTAATGCCTATCATTTTTTCTAGAGACAATAACTATTGAATTACTTGTAGAAACTTCACAAAAGAAGGATAGATATCCTTAATTTACAAAAGCTACATTAGTAATCTGGTGATCTAAGAATTTGCTCCGCAACTTGACCAACCTGCAAAGCAGAATCAAATAACTTAGGAGAATTATCCCTTAGGATCACTCCGATACTTAAGTTAGATCTCGAGTTCTGAGATCAATGAAGTGTATATAAGTAATTTAAATAGGTAAAAAGCTTACCTCCTGTAGTACTTATAGGGACAATGTCCTGTGATTATGAGAATTCTAGGTAGTTTAAGATGCTTAAAGGTTTAGAACTTCTCCTCGATAGAGAGTCCTAACTTTATCATTCCTGCTAGCTAGCCTTATTAGATATTGTTTGTGATCCCTTTGGAAGAGTATATACTCATCGCGCCAATGTAGTAACCAAGCAAATTTATAGTATATCTACAACCCCCCTTTTTCAACTTGAAATAATGGTCCCTTTTCTTCTTTGACTTTTAAGTTGATTGAGAATTCAGCAAGTAATATTTTATCCCCCTGCTGTTTGTTTTCCAACCTAATGCCGGCTCGACTTTGGTATTTTATTATCAAGCTAAAAACCATTGTATATGGCAATTCCCTAGGACTTATTATTAACGCATCTTTTTAGAGGTATGAAATTATCCAGCCTCATAAAGGCTGGATTTTCTAGGTTCTTTTTAAATTTCAAAAACATTTGGCCAGTACTATATAGTTTCTTTTCTTCCCTCATTACTCATCAGAGTGTTTCACTGCTTTTTCCCATTCTTCCCGAATTTTTGCACTTTCTTCTTAGGTCTTTCTTTCACTTTTCCACCTTAAATATTCCCAGGAAGTGCTCAGGCAATCTTCTACCATGGCTTGTTCTAGAGTTCAAGGTAAAACTCCTAGATCCTCGTCTTCCTCCTCCACATTCCTTTCGAGTTGTCAGAGAGTTCTCCCCATAGAGGCGATTTAGATAGGCTTATCCCAAATTGACGCTTCTTTCCTCCCTTCTCTTTTACTAAATATAAAGTGGATGAAATAGGCCATACCTTCTATTTTCCTTCCAATATGAACTTGCATTATCTACTAGAGTCTAGCTGGGTCAATAAGACATCTCTCGATAGGACAAATATCTATTTGATTCAACTGGATGCTGGCTTGCGATTTCCCCTTACTCCTTTTATGAAGGAGGTATTAAGCATGTTGTAACTTTCTTTAGGCCAAATTATTCCATTGGGCATTATGTTTTAGGTTGGTTTTCAATCGCTTTACATGGTGGTTAAGGATAATTGCACTCTAAGTCTTTTTCTCCACTTTTTTGAGTTTATAGGGTTTGTGAAGGAGGGTTCTTACTAGGTATATGTCCATAATAGATCAGGCATCTAGAGGTTGTCCTAGATATCCTAGGAAAAGTTGGAAAGAAAATTTCTATTTTGTGTCTATTTATGCTAAGATAGGTTTCGCACTACGGTTTTGAGAACTGAGGGTTTTCCTTCTCACTGTGGAGCCAATCCTATTGCTATTTCCAAGGTTGACATTGTTGACTAAGCTATCTCTATGGCGGAGCCCTTTACAAATGATGACCGGATATTTTTCGGGCTAAGCTAGGCTTACCCAATCTATTGGTTTTTCTAAGAGTGATCTTTATTTTTTGCCTCCTTTAAAATCTTTCATTCCTTGCCAAATATGGTTTATTTTCTTGGTAGTCATAACGCAGGCACCCCTTTAAGAAGGCCAAAATTGCGCAGCAACTTGAGGATTCATGCTTTTTTCAAAAGTGATGAAGGTATAAGCCAATAAACCCCTATTCACTTGGCCGACACTCATCCTTCTATCCAAGCTGAGTATATAGTAACTGATGTTATTCCATTCAAGATTGTTCCTCCTGCTGTAGAGATTACTGTAGAAGAGACAACTCAAGAGGCTCAACGAGTCGAGCTTTTATCCAAAAATTTAGAAAGTGACTTAAAATTCTTCCAAGTCTTCCAACCCCTATATTTTTCCTTAGCAAAACCCTTTGAGTCATCTTGAGGCCAACAGCAGCGCTCATTGCCCTATGAGCGGTGAGCAAGTTTTGACATTATGTTCCTTTCCAAACCAAGATAGAAACCTACCACTACCAATATAGAAAGGGAGACCCAAGGGATTCCTCTATCCATTTGGCACAAAATAATATGTAAAGCCTACTGTCGTTCCCGAAAATACTTAAGATGTGGTTGGTTGGTAAGGGTGCTTCCGGCCTTTCTTTTGACTAATATGCCCACTGTTTTTTATTTCCTTTATTCTATTTGGCCTTCTAGGCTTGTCCCTTCTTGAGAAAAGTGGTGGCTCGTGTTCTGCTACCAATGGAATCCCAAAAGATCTTACTGGAATAGAAGGTTGCATACTGGCATTGCAAAAGAAGCTCCATCTCACTAATGGAGAGTGTCCATTGCCATGAGCAAGCTAAAGCAAGCCAAGAGATAGAGCTGTGCAAGATGAGATTATACTAGGAGAGGTCCTTGAGCAGCAGAAGGCTAAAGAGAAGTACGTAAAGAAAGTTGAGGATGCTTGTAAGGATACTTTGACCAAAGTGCAAGGAAGTGCACCCAAGCGCTAAATGATACCCTTGACGAGCTAAAAAGTTTGAAGGGCTTATCAACTTTCAATCCAAGCTAGTCTTCCTAGCTGAACGATTTTGTGTGTCAAGGGCCCAAGAGGATATCAAAGATGCTGTCTTCAAGGATCTTGATCTTTTCAAGTTTCCTGACTACAATCCTCACACTAAGCAGAGAGTACTCGACTTTCTCACTTCATTTGGCTTCCCTATAAGGAGTACACTAAGGAATTTGGTTCTCCTAGACTTGCTATTGATAGGGGTTTTCCTGCTCAAGCTAAGGGTTCATCTCATCTAGGTGCTTTTGGTGGTCCATCAGACCCTGTTAATTGAGTTCTTGCTACCTAAAACAATATATTTATTAGTGTCTTATCACCATGGGCTTCAACCCTTTCTGACAATTTTAATGCTCTTGATTTTTGGGATCATGATATTTTAGGGCCTTAACCCTTTTGACAATTAATTCCTAGCTCAATATCTCGAGTCTTTGGATTATTTGAGCCCTTTAATCTTACTTTTCGTTTCACTTAACGTGCAGAAGGAACTTCAATCCTAGCATATGGCATTTGAATTTAATGAAATGTCTTGGCTTGGACTTTCTCAAGAAAATCTTCTAGATGTGGTATTTGTAGTTAGGCTTTCGCACTAAGTGATTGCATAGCAGGATGCTTTGGTTTTGCCTTAGAAATCAATAAATCCAGTAAGTGTACTTTGTTGGTGACCAGATCGTTAGGCTGTTAGACATTCTCCAGTATTTTTTGTCAAGGTATCGACTGAAGGAAAGAAAGTCTCCACCTGAATAACTAGTTCTAACTTCTTTGGTGAATTATTTTGTGTTCTAAGTCCTTGAATAGGCTTTTCCCTAATAGGGGCATTTGTTTTCAGTCAGTGTCCGTGCTTCCTGCTCGGCCTTGGGGGAGGAACATTCAACACTTAGCTTGGTTACAATTCCATGGTAGTGTTCTCATTGAATTTACCATCTTGAGGGATCGTGATACATCCCAAGGACTTGATGGTGATCAATTATCCACAAAGGCTCGATATAGGCTCACAGAATCCGCACTTCAAGTTCCACAAGGTCCAATTACGAGATCAAGAGCTAAGAACCTCAATAAGAGCTATGTTGGGCTTAGTTGAAGTTATTGAAGATCAAGAAGAGCTCACACACCTTTTGGAGATGAAGTCCACTAAAGAGTCTAAGATGTTCTTAGTAATGGACGTCCAAATCATTAAAGATCAAGCCTAGGATAAGAAGCTGAAGGGCCGAAATTTAGCCTCATTATTTCGGCCATGGAATATTCTTTTATTTAGTTGTCTAGTCTTTTATTTTGAGCCCAATTGTTTTAAGTGTTAGTGTGTTTAATTGGGCTGGTTTCAAGACGTAATTATTTGTTTGTTGGGCCATGTATTTCGCCATTTATTTAAGTGTACAAGAATTGGGTTTAAAGGCCTAATGGGCTGTAGGATCCAGCCCAACTATCTATCCCACATTGAATAATTTAGTCCTAGAATCCTCCACCCTCAACTATAAATAGAGGGGTCTTGTACACAATTGAGGGAATGAATTTTGGCAATAAGATTTCAGTTTTTCTTATTCCTCTCAGACGAGTGAATTAGAATTTTAGATTCTCTTTAGTTTTGTCTAGACTAGGAATCTAGTTGGGGCTTCAAGATTGAGCACTTGAAGTTATAACCAACACCAGTTATTGATTTTCTGCCAATTAGGCTTTGGATCAATTCCTTGCTCATAGTTAAAAGATTGCCTTGTGGCTAATCAAGGAGGTCTATTAACAACTACCTCTCATAGTTAAAAGATTGCCTTGTGGCTAATCAAGGAGGTCTATTAACAACAACTTTTCGCTTGTGCATATAAACCCTACGTTTGTGACCGAGTTCTACAAAGATACCCTGGGCATCAACCCGTATCATCGTGGTATCAGAGCTTCGGCTAGAATTTTGGTCAAACTCAAATTGTAAGTATCACACTGTTCATATACTATTCATATACTTGTTCATCGCGTACTGTTCATCGGTTATACTGTTCACCACGGTGATCGTTCATTTAAAAAACCGGTTCACATTCACCGGACTGAAAAAAAAACCGGTTCATCGTTCACCGACTGAAAAAAAAACCGGTTCTGTTCATCATCTTTATTCACCCGACATCGTTTTTTTCAGTCCGGTGAACAGTAACAGAACCTGTTTTTTATACACCTCCTGAGATACTTTCTGTGACACAGCACACAGACTAACTAGTTCTTTGACTTGCAGTTGAATCTCCTTAGCGGTGAACAGGACTAGTTCTTTTACTTTCGGATTTTTGCCTTGACTCATATCCGAAGGGTTAAACCTAAATTTTCAAACTATATTGATCCGAGATCCTTTTGGACATTATTTCCAATCAATACGATTGGTAAAGCCGACAACCGTTCCTCATCTAAGGATAGATAATGTCATAAGAACACTAACCTTAAGTAGACTTTTTTAACCCCTTCTGTTTAGTCTTTGTTTTGTGACTATGGCACAGGAAAAGGACGTGCAACAAAGGAACAAGGAGATGCAAGAAACTGCTATGCAAAGTGTAATGGCAAGGATCTTAAATAAGATGGAGGACTTTGATGAGAAGTTTGCCACTATGAGTCTTGAAATTCAACAACTTCGAGGCAAACCACAAGCATCTACTTCAACTACTCCAAATCAAGAGACCACACGCAAAACCAATACTCAAGAAGACAAAGGAGAGTCGATTATCGATTTAGATTATGATGAATTAACCAATTTGTCTTCTTTGATAGGAGGCGTGGTCCACGACAAATCCAAAGAAGAGAGCAAGTTCCAAGGCCTAACCCTCGACGAGAACCAAGGGAGGGGATTCACTACCCAGGGGGAGGGGACACGCAAATTGGCTCTCTCAAACCAAACATGCCCACGTTCCAAGGTAAAGCCGATCCTGAAGAATACTTGAATTGGGAACAAAAGGTAGACTTTTTGTTTGATTGTTATGACTATTCAAACGAAAAGAAATATAAGTTGGCCAGTACAATGATTAAAGAAGAAATTGTAATAGTACGATATTGGGAATAAAAGAAAGAGGTTTATTGCTTGACGTAGTTGTATCTTCACGTTGTCCTTGGACCTCAAACTCTTCTTCGAAAGAGGTTTGTACCGCTCATTATCACAGGGAACAGCTAAGGAAGCTCCAATCTCTCGACAAGGGAATCTGACTGTGGAGGAGTATGCTCGAGAGATGGAGATGGCAATGAGCAAAGCTCACTTGTATGAAGATGAAGAGACCAACACACCATGGAGAGATTCATCAACGGCCTCAACAAAGAGATTGCTGACGTGGTTGATCTTCACGAGTACTTGGACTATAAAGAGTCATGTACAAAGGGCAAACAAGGTAGAAAAGGCTCTCCGAGGTAAATCCAAGTCTAGCTCTACTTCATCAAATTGGAGATTTCCTCGAACTAACCCTGAACATAGCAAGAGAATGGAGAAACTCAAGGAGAACCCCATTCCTGCAAAGCCAAAGGCCCAAACCAGCCAAGGTAATATCTCGGCCCCTAACCGCTCAAGGGACATTCAGTGTTTCAGATGTAGTAGGCTAATTGAAATTCGGCCCTTCAGCTTCTCATCCAATAGGCATATCTAGAACAATTTGACGTCCAACTTAGAACATTTTAGAAAGTGAAGAGTGGACTTCATCTCCAGAAGGTGAATCTGTCTCTTATACACATCTTCATGTAATAAGAACAGGGTCTAGGGTGTTTAAACGTTGGCAAATTTAGCTTATCTACCATGTCACTGACGACCCTATAAGTACAACGTCCCAGTATATTCTACACCAAATGCCATGTCCAAGGTAAGACTTGTGGTTTAATTGTTGATAATGGGAGTTGCGTAAACATAGCTTCACAATACATGGTAGATAAGCTAAATTTGCCAACGTTTAAACACCCTAGACCTTATAGACTGCAATGGTTAAATGACAATGGTGAATTAAAAGTAACTAAGCAAGTGCATGTCTCAATTAACCTAGGCAAATATAATGACAAAGTGTTGTGTGATGTCGTCCCTATGAATGCAAGTCATTTACTTTTTGGACGCCTTGGCAATTTGATAGGAAAACACCGCATGATGGTCATACTAATTGTCTTAGATTTGAAGAGGGTGGTAAAACCATTGTGTTGCATCCTCTACCTCCCCAACAAGTCCTTCAAGAGCAAAATCAAATTAAAAAGAATGTTGATGAGCATAACAAGGCTTTGGCCGAACATAGGTCAAAGAAGACTAATGAAAGAATGGAATTTGCTAAGTCTAAAGTTAAAGAAGTACAGAAGTAATTTGTCTATGGTCTTGCTTGTGTATAAGGATGTTTATTTCTCTACCACTGACCTAGATGAACTGCCAAGTATGTTTAAATCTAAAGTGTGAACACTGTCTCTTATACACATCTAGATGTGTTTTTTTGGTTTTTTTTTTTTTTTTCGAAGTAAAATTTTTCCAAAAGGTAGATAGCTCTTCACTTTGGGTTGAGAGAAGGTGATGAATGGAAAACTGCGTTCAAAACCAAACATGGTTTGTATGAGTGGTTAGTCATGCCGTTTGGTCTCACTAATGCACCGAGCACATTCATGAGGCTTATGAATCATGTTCTTAGAGCTTTCATTGGTAAATTTGTCGTTGTCTATTTTGATGATATTTTGATTTACAGTAAAAGTTTTAATGAGCATATTGAACATGTTCGTGCTATTTTGCTTGTTTTAAGACAAGAAAAGTTGTATGCTAACTTTAAGAAATGCCACTTTTGTTTGGAAAGTGTTGTGTTTCTTGGGTTTGTTGTTTCCTCTAGGGGTATCCAAGTGGACGAGTCCAAGGTTGCTGCTATCAAGGACTAGCCGATCCCCAAGAATGTTTCTGAAGTGCGTAGCTTTCATGGGCTTGCGAGTTTCTACCGGAGGTTCGTGAAGGACTTTAGCACCATAGCAGCCCCGCTAACTGAGGTTATCAAGAAGAACGTCGGCTTTAGATGGGGAGAAGCTCAACAAAAGGCGTTCGTCACGCTCAAAGTTAAGTTAACCTCTGCCCCTCTTTTACTTTTGCCAGATTTTGATACTCCTTTTGAAATTGAATGTGATGCATCTGGCATAGGTATAGGAGCTGTATTGTTACAAAAGAAGCAACCTATTGCATATTTTTCTGAGAAATTAAGTGGTGCTTCTTTTAATTATTCCACCTATGACAAAGAACTTTATGCCTTAGTACGTGCTTTGGAAAATTGGAGTCATTATTTATACTCTAGAGAATTCATTATTCACTCTGATCATGAGTCTCTAAAGCACTTAAAGGGCCAAAACAAATTGAGTCGTAGACATGCTAGGTGGAGTGAGTTCATTGAGTCATTTCCTTATGTGGTTCAATATAAGAGTGGGAAGGATAACATTGTAGCAGATGCTTTGTTCCGTAGGTACACCTTGATCACTACATTGCATGCTAATTTCTTTGGATTTGAGCATTCTATTAAATCTTTGTATGTTTCTGATCATGATTTTTCTGATACTTATACTGCATGTCTAAATGGGAAATTTGGAAAGTTCTATCTTCACGAAGGTTATCTTTTTTATGAGACTAAGCTGTGTATTCCTGCCTGTTCTTTACGTGAAGTTCTTGTTAGGGAATCACATGGGGGAGGGTTGATGGGACATTTTGGCATCGAAAAGACACTGTACACACTTCAAGAGCATTTTCATTGGCCCCACATGAAGTCTGATGTTGTGAATCATGTAATAAATGCATTGACGCCAACGTGCCAAGTCCAAATTGAAGCCGCATGGTCTTTATATGCCATTACTGTACCAGAGTCATCCTTGGACTAATAACTGGGATCAAGTCGCATAAGATTAAGATAAGATCTAAGTCCGCAAGGATAGATGTGTATAAGAGACAGGTTTAGCAAGATGGCACAGGTGTATCCCCTATGTCTCAGATGATGCATCTCATATAGCATCTGTGTTCTTTAGGGAAAGTAGATTGTGCGCTTGCATGGCATCCCACATACCATTGTTTCTGATAGGGATGTTAAATTCTTGTCTCATTTTTGGCGTGTATTGTGGAATAAATTGGGTACTAAATTGTTGTTTTCTACTGCTTACCATCCACAAACAGACGGTCAAACTGAGGTTGTCAATCGTACACTAGGCACCTTATTGCATGCTGTTTTGAAAAGGAATTTGAACACTTGGGAAGATTGTTTGCCAATTGTTGAATTTGGTTATAACCGTGCTATGCATTCATCCATTAAGTTTTCACCATTTGAATTAGTGTATGGTTTTAATCCCACTACTCCTTTGGATTTAAATCTCTCTTGCTTTCTTCTTGTCATGTGTATAAGCTGTCAGCTTATACACGACGTATACTTGTAATAATTTCTCACGAGTAAGGCCCGCAAGCGCATTGAGGAAGCAAATGCTAAGATAGCTGAGGTGCGAAACAAGGGTTGCAAGAAGGTCGTCTTTGAACCTGGAGATTGGGTATGGGTTCATTGGCTCAAGGAGAGATTTCCCAACAAGAGAAAATCTAAGCTAGATTCACGTGGTGATGGACCGTTCCAAGTCATGGCTCGCATTAACGACAACGCATACAAGCTAGACTTACCTGGTGACTATCAAGTTTCTGCAACTTTTAACGTCACTGATCTTTCTCCCTTTGTTTTTGATATAGGTGACGATTCGTGGACGAATCCTGCTAAGGGGGAGGGAGATGATACATCCCAAGGACTTGATGGTGATCAATTATCCACAAAGGCTCGATATAGGCTCACGGAATCCGCACTTCAAGTTCCACAAGGTCCAATTACGAGATCAAGAGCTAAGAACCTCAATAAAGCTATGTTGGGCTTAGTTGAAGTTATTGAAGATCAAGAAGAGCTCACACACCTTTTGGAGATGAAGTCCACTAAAGAGTCTAAGATGTTCTTAGTAATGGACGTCCAAATCATTAAAGATCAAGCCTAGGATGAGAAGTCAAGGGTGATATTATAAAGGAGGATTCTATCCCACATTGAATAATTTAGTCCTAGAATCCTCCACCCTCAACTATAAATAGAGGGGTCTTGTACACAATTGAGGGAATGAATTTTGGCAATAAGATTTCAGTTTTTCTTATTCCTCTCATACGAGTGAATTAGAATTTTAGATTCTCTTTAGTCTTGTCTAGACTAGGAATCTAGTTGGGGCTTCAAGATTGAGCACTTGAGGTTATAACCAACACCAGTTATTGATTTTCTGCCAATTAGGCTTTGGATCAATTCCTTGCTCATAGTTAAAAGATTGCCTTGTGGCTAATCAACTTACAGGAGGTCTATTAACAACAACTTTTCGCTTGTGCATATAAACCCTACGTTTGTGACCGAGTTCTACATACCCTGGGCATCAACCCGTATCAGATCGTTTCTTGAAAATTTATTCCACTGAATAATGAAAACACCTTCCATCTTTTAGTGTGCCTATAGGCGACCAATGCTAGGGCTTTTCGATTTCCTGTAGTAGGTTCTGGTTTTGCTCCTTGTTAAATTCATTCCTTCTGAGTAAGCGGGAGAAAGAAGAGACAGATGATGCATTCATGTCTTCATCCTTAGAGGTGTACTTGAGAGGCCTTTCACAGAATTCTTGTAGGCTTCATTCAACTATAGATTTGTCAAACTTCTGTATCTTTAGACTTTTGTAAATCTTGTAAATTTCTCTAGCGGATGATAGTCTATGTAAAGGACTTGACTGGGAATACTAACGCGTGAGTCTATTGATCTTGTTAGTTTCAGGATCCAGGTCAAGTGTAATTCGCCATATAGAGGTTTCCTTTATCATATTACGTTCTTGAAGGTGGCTGATACTTTTACAATTTTGTAACATTTAGTCTTCAGACAAGTGACGAAATTCCTGTCAAAAAAATTGGAATGCTGTTTGCCTTTGAATTCTTGAATCTAAATAAGCCTCGGTAAGGGAGAAGGTGGAAGACTATAGTTTTTAGAGGGAGTGAAATTCCAGCAATCATAGTCAAGCATGCTAATTGGCCTTTTATTTGTTTCCATGGATGGCATCGAACTCTTACTATAAAAACTTCTTCAGTCCCGGCTAACTACAGCCAATTGAACTGCCGACATCTTAGGAGCTTTCCAGTCATCGTCGTCTACAAAGCTACTATTGGTAATGTAATTGACAATATAGTAATGATCGGTAAGCTTCTCTGCGGATTGAAAATTATCCATCTTCATCAATTCCTCGTATTTATTTTGATTGCAGATCTCTATTACTGTACTTTCAGGATTCATACCAAATCTACCATAGAGCGAGTTCATTAGAATCTTATAAATAAATAATGTCATAGGCTCATCACCAGCTCTCCTGCTAGCAGATTGCCTACTAGAATGGTGGGACTTGCCTTCTGAAAATAGTCCGATGTCTAAATCAGTAAAAGTTGTAAATGATATAGAGGCGGGACCTAGTAAGAATTGTAAATAATAGCGAGGTACAAACCCTATAACTGACAGAGAGAATTTATGATTGGGTGTTTTTTTGTGTTGACTTAAGAGAAATCATATAGTATTTATACAAAATATAATAGGCTTACAAGGCCTGTGAAGATATTGGGCTTAGTTGGAAGGCCCAAGCTTACTAAGTGAGAAGGATCTAATAATCTAGGTATGTGTAGTTCATACCACGTGGTAGTATTTCATTGACGAATAAATTTATATCATAACAGACATATTTCCATATTTGTACATATCGAAATTATCTTCAAGTTCATCAAAATATTATGAAACATCAATATGGAATTTAACTTTTAAAGAATCAACATGGACAAGTAATCTATTTTTTACTGTTTTCCTGAAACTCTAGCAAGAGAGATTTGTGGTATAAACATAGTTACCAAAAACCTTTCCCATCCTTACGAGCTGCATCCTGATTCATATATATTGAAATATGATTAATTTGCATCCCAAAATATGACAATTCCCATTTCTTAACAGGAGAGATAAAGAATCCTTATTAGGATAAGGACGTGTTGTTTATTTTTTCTTTTCTCCTTCTTTTTTTTTTTTGTTTATTTATTTGGAAATGAGAAAATACTATCCAAATTTACCTTATTAGAACTATTTAATAATGGATTTGCTTTTATTATTGCAAAGGAGATTAATGATTGCGAAAGTTGAGCATTTCCTTTTCTATAGTAATTTAAAATTCAATTTTTACTAGAATTTAATTCCATCTAACTACCAACTAGCATTTTATTACTATAATTTAGTCACTATTCCTAAAGAAAATTCTACCTAATATACATCCTTTTTATAGAAATCAAAAGCTTTTTTGCTGGTTGGAAACTTTTATATCATTATCTCTTATCAAAAAATATATTTCAAAAACATTTAAACCAAAAGTCACATATTCATGTGAATATAAGCACATATATACGTGATTATATCATAGCTCCAAATTGAACACACCACGAAGTATTAACTAAGACTATCCCTACATATTCGATATTTTGTGAAGTGACGTATTAGATTTCTAGTAATATATCACGTACCCGTAATATATTTTTTATCGTATTAGGTTTCTACTAATTATGGCCTAAACCACAAACTAGGTTTGTTACAATATATTATCAAATTACTAGTTGTATAAAGTTATGTCATTTATAGAAGAGTGATAGTAGCATCACGACTGTGTTTTTAAATTCAAAAATACATTTAAAACTCTAATTATAACTCTTCTAAATGGCTTTTAAACTAAGATATAGGGAGAGAATTTGAGAGATAAAAGTATTAAATAGACATGTTTGTGAGATTACAGTCTATTATATTCCTTTTTTCCTCTTTATTGAATTAAGTATTACTGAACCTTTCTAGAACCATAAATCTTTTCTTAATCCGCACGACAAAACTCAATCATTGTTTTCTCTTCGACTCTTTCGTGACCTATATATTGGCAAATTCTTGCATAGATCAAAGTTCACATGCATCAAGGCATGCACATAAATTTTTACATGGACCAACATCCACTTGAGGCACACAATGTGGAACATATGGAACATGGATCTACATGGGACGTACAATTTTTGCACCTTGGTGCATGTGACATTTAGTCCATGGAAGATTACTAGTTGGTCTTAAATTTGAATGAAACTGATACATTTTACTTTCCTACAAGGAGATAACTACTAATGTTGATTCGAATACACTCGGTGGATGAGAATCAAAAGATAGGGGCCGCATACCAAATTTTTTTAGAATTTATGTAATTATGTTTGAGGATTGGGTATTAAAAAGTGTTATATTTGCCCCCCCTCCCATATTCATGCCATGATTAATTGTTACAAGACATGACTCATGAAATATGCAAGTACACATATCTTCAGATGAGCAAGTAATATAATGACAAGTAAAGTATCGTTCCCACAGAAATCATACTAACACCCTACTAAGCACCTAAATGTCAAACTTTTGGTCCTATCTAAACTAGGAAATAAAGGAATGGAAAATGATAAAGCAAAAAATAAGAACAAAATAATAATTCAAGTAAAGAGTAGAGGAAAGTTGATAAATAAGTTATCTAAGGTCCACTTATCCCTTACCTGTTGGTCCCAAAGCAACCAAAGAGAGAGGGTGAATTAGTTTTCTAGAAAAATACTTTGCAAAATATACACTTATAAAATCTTTTGCACTAACAAGTAGTTTGATAAAGATAAGATCAATTAAGCTTATGAAGTATAGAAAAGGTAAAGAGAGAGATTTCACAAACAACACTTCCATGCTACCAAGGTTGAAGTGTTAATCCACTAGAATGTTTCACAAATTTGGAAAGCCAATAATCTCAAATGTACACAAAGTAGGACAATCCTTGCTCACACTAATTCTCTTTATTAGTTGAGCCAAGGATTTTACTCTCAACCTCACATTTGTACAAGATTATCACTCCACTCAATATTTTTGAATAGCACTCTAAAGTACACACTAATGCAATATTGCTCAATAGCTAATTTGCACTCAAATTGCTTTTCTTCTTGCTTGTATTCAATGCGTAAGATTAACTCTACATTACACTTAGAGTTGGTATTTATAGGTGCAATAAATTGGGTTGTAACCACCTCCTAATGGCTCAATAAAAAATGCTCAAAAACTAGGCGTTATAGGTTTCGAACGTCCGATGTTATTGTTGTGCGTCCGACCCATCGTCCGATCTTAAATATAAGTAAGTAGAGGATGTCGTCTGGACGGCCGAGCTTGTGTCCATTCCATCATCCGAACCAGGTGTGTTTGAAAGGTTCACACATCGGATGGTGTATGGTGTCCGAAATATTTAATACATAACAGGGAATGTTTTCTTTTGGACAGTCAGCTTCGTCCGATGTATGCTTCCTTCGGACGCGTTGGATTCGTCCGTTGCAATTGCTTTAAAACTCTTGAATCTTCCTTACTCTTTCGGACGGAGTGCGTTCATTGTAAATGCTCCAAAATTTTGCTCTCTGTCTGATCGTTCGAACAATGAATTGCATCCGTGGTAATCTTTTCGGACGAGCTTGTGCGTCCGAGAAATATAGTGCTATTCTGATGGTGTACTTCGTTCGAAAGCTCTATTTCCAACAAATATAATAGCAGACCTACACAGCTTAGGTTAAGAGGTTAAAATGCATTTGTCATCATCAAAATAAGGTTTGTGGATCATTAATCTCTCCCTTTTTGATGATGACAAACTATGAATCAAAATCACTTGCAACACTTAAAAAAAAAAAAATGCAATCAATTCCAGTATCCATCAATTAATAGACACCCCTACTCTCCTTTTTAACATCATCAAATGAATTAAGCTCCCCTTAGAGGGTGATCCCTCTTACGTAAGCAATGTAGTAAAACCAGAACATAATCAAACCAGAGTAAGTGATTATGATAAACCAAACCAAACCAAGTAGAGAAGGTAATAATTACATATAGAACAGTCAACTTCAACAAAACAAAAGAAATCTAAGGAAATGAAAATAGAGTAATCAAAAAGTCTAAGTGGAGTCGTTTTTCTTTTCGGAGCATTCTTCAAGTTTGCGCTTCTTGGTGGGTACATCATCATCAGTAGCTTCACTGTCGTGATCATCAGGATCTCTGCGTTGCATGATTTAGTTGAAAGTGTCGTCAATGTCTTCGTCATCATCATCATCATCGTCATCATCGGCACTAGCAGTAGTAGATTTGGCAGGATTGTTTGTTAGATCCTCACGGTCTTCCGGCTCAGAATGATCTTTCTCATTATTGGTACTGTCATCGCTGTAAGAGAAGACTCAAGAGTATATTGTGACTGGATATTAGCAAATTGAACCTGAGCTGAGGCAGACATCCCTAAATTGAGTGCCTCTTGAAGAATGGTTTGTCTGATTTCTGGCTGAGGATGAAGGGTGAGGATCGGTCAATGTCAAAGTGGAAGTGTGGAAGATGATGGTTGAGGAGGAGAGGAATGTGGAGGTTGGATTTTTCAAGTTCATAGGCAGCTTTGCTAAACCATTGATCATTAAAAAATCTTAAACCCTTTCGTTCAATGTATGATTTATTAAAATAAGGAGGAAATTATTTTTGCCAGTGAAGGGGATATCAAAGTGATCAAAAACGTTAGTGAGAAATTTGCCAAAAGGAATGTTTCTGCATGTGTCAGTTAAAAATAATTCCCATAAAGAGCAAAAAAGATAGCCAAAGTCAAGTGGAATCCCTTTAAAAAACACAATAAAACAAATACAACTGCATTTTGTCGGGTTCAGTGCGATGCCCATAAGTCAGAAGTAATAAATTAGCGACTAATGTATATAGGATGTTGAGTTCAGGTGAAAGAAGTGTTATTTTGGCTTCTGAAGCTTGTTTAAAATTGATTTTAAAAATCTGTCGAACCTCATCAATATCAAAATGAGTATCTAAGGAAGGCAATTTATCGAAAGACATGAAGATTTAGGAAATGCCATTGGGAGAGGCAACATCATATTCAAAAATAAAATTGATAACATTCGAAGAAATTTCAAGATTCAAATGATTGACACGGGAGACTAAGGTATGAATAGTTGAATCCTTTCTAAGATTAGCGGTAAACTGCAATACCATATCATGATAAACGAGCAAGTCTAAATGAAGTAATTTACCCCAAGATTGATTTTCAAAGAAAGTTTTAACAAGTGCCAAATTCAATTCATAAAAAAGACTATTAGAAACAAGTAGTTGAACAATGATTGATTTGCTAAGAAGTGAGGTATACCTCTCGGATGCCTTGGCATCAATGAATGTAGATAGAGAGGGATTGGGGGTGGATTGAGGATTTGAGGATGTTTGTCCTTGCACCAGAGCCTTGCCCTTCGATTTCAGCCTTTGGAAGCGGTTGAGGATCCTCCACGTGATTGAACCATTGTGAATTTGAAAGAGAAGAAAAAGAAAGGAAAGTGAATTTGAGGAAATATTTTCTTCTGTGGAAAGTTGCAAGAAGTGAGGTGGTAGAAAGGTGAAATGAGGTTCAATTGATATGAGTGAGGGTTTTGGAATGGAGATTCCTTAACCAATTTTACAAGAGAAGGGATAGATTTAGAGAATTTTGAGAGGGTGTAAAAATCACCAGAGCTATGGTTCGGTTGATAGGGATTGTCAGATAGGAGAAAAATGAAGAGCTTTAAACAAGGAGTGTTGGCCCAAAAGCAACCTAAGAAGGGGGTGAATTAAGTTGTCTAAAAAAAAACAAACCTTTAGAGGTGCTTAATGAAAATGCAAACTTTGTGCAACAAATGAATACTTAAGCACAAATAATCAAAGACAAATATTTAACAATCAAAGCTTAAAGAACAAATAAAAGATTGAGATAAAGAATATCAAACCAAACTCCCAAACTTCTCAAGTTTGGATTACATCCACTAGTAGTGCCTCTTCAAAGAAGATGAGGCAATAACCTTCTTATACACAAAGTAGGCTTACCCTTATATCCACCAACTAAGTTCCTCTAGTTGAACCAAAGGGTTTTACACTACAACCTTACTTTTGTACACTTGTTATCCCTCCAATCTTACAGTTGAAGATCACTCACTAGTCTACTCTTGCTCACACTAATTCCCTCTAGTTGAGCCAAGGGAACTATACAACCCATAATATATTAGCCTATTTCTCCCCAAAATAGCTCTTACAAGTGTTTGTATTGAATCTAGTAGTTCCTCACATCAATTGGATATCGTTGGGCTATTTATAGATGAAAGATGTGTTGAAATTTGAGCTCCAGTAGTCAAAAAATAGTTGTTAAAACTAGCCGTTAGGGGTTCGGACGGTGGTTCGGATGTCAGCTCATGCGTCCTACAGCTTCATGAACAGTGTCTCGGACAGTCATATGTGTCCTACATCTTGATGAACAGTGTCTCGGACGGTCATATGCGTCCTACAGCTTTGATAGAAAATTGCTTCATTTTGAGCTCCTTTCTTTGGACGGTCTTCAACATCCATGTTCTGGATTAGATCATCATACTTTTGAATTCCTTGTCTCAGACGGTCTTTTGTGTTCGAAGCACTGTCATTCGGACAGTTATCTACATCTGAAATATTTGTTCTTCCTCGGTGTTGTCTGGTAATGTTTCGAATGCTCCCTTGCATTCGAGCTCCTTTCTTTCAGATGCTCTTCATCGTCCATAAGGTGTTGTTCAACTTTTAGCTATTTTTCTTGATTGTGTTCGAATAATCATTTTCGTCCGAGCCTTCCTATTTTTCTGCACACTTGTTTTCAAGCCGTTAGTACAATTTGGTCATCATTAAAACATGATTATCATGATTGGGGTCCAACAAGGAGAACAATCATTCAGATGTCCAAACGATTCGTATGCGTCCGACGTGTGTCCGAACGTAGATGAACGGACTGCTGAATATCTATACTGTACGTCCGAGGAAATTTCGGATGATGATAAGCATCCGTTAGAAATTACAGAGTGTTATAAAAAAAGAAAGAGAATTTGGACGATTATCCAAGTGTCTGAGATAGAAGAGAGGTTTTGGGACGTTCAGGTACATCCGATAGAACAGATAGTTCAAACGATCATCTGTGTCCGAATTCAGAGCTCATACAGATATGAAATTAATGATGCCCAAATGAGTTCTAAGAAATTTAAAGCGATCTAAAGCCAAAGGTTTAGTAAAAATATCAGCAAGTTGATTTTTTGTACACACAAATTCAACACAAATTTCCTTTTCGCACACAAGATCTCTAATAAAATG
Organism: Cinchona pubescens; assembly: GCA_025175665.1. Lineage (NCBI taxonomy): Eukaryota > Viridiplantae > Streptophyta > Magnoliopsida > Gentianales > Rubiaceae > Cinchona > Cinchona pubescens. Next base: position 6,723,354 of record JANKKI010000043.1, read on the forward strand.
GTGCTTGACATCAATGTGTTTGGTTCTAGAATGCATGACAGTATGTTTTGTGAGATTAATTGCACTAGTATGTTTCATCCTTAGAAGTTGAGCACAACAGTTGCCAGCAACAATATATTCGGCTTCTGCCTTAGAGAGGGAAATAGAATTTTGCTTCTTGCTGAACCAGGACACTAGACAGTTACCCAAGAAGTGACACATACCACTAGTACTTTTTCTATTAACTTTACAACCAGTAAAATCAGCATCAGAATAACATAATAATTAAATCAAAAGTAGAGGATTTTGGATACCAAAGACCAAAATCCATTGTACCTTTTAAGTATCTGAAAATTCTTTTTACTGCAATCAAGTGTGATTCTTTAGGAAAAGATTCAAATCTAGCACACAGATAAGTAGCAAACATAATATCTGATCTACTAACTGTTAAGTAAAGTAGGCTTCTAATCATACCTCTATAGTGTTTTTCATCAACACAATTACCTTCTTCATCTTTGTCAAGTTTGGTTGAGGTGTACATTGGTGTCCCAACCTGTTTGCAATCTTCCATTCCAAATCGCTTGAGTAGCTTCTTTGTGTACTTGATTTGTGTAATGAATGTTTCTTCCTTTGTTTGGTGAACTTGGAGTCCAATGAAGAATTGTAATTCTTCCATCATACTCATTTCAAATTCGTTGTGCATCAAGCACGAGAATTCCTTGCACAAGATTTCATTAGTTGCTCCAAAAATAATATCATCAACATAAATTTGAACAATTAATAAACCATTATGAGAATTAGTTTTGGTAAAGACAGTGGTGTCAACAATACCTCTTTTGAATCCATTCTCAATCAAAAAACCACTTAGCCATTCATAACCCTACTAAGCACACATATCGAGCAAGTAATATAATGACGAGTAAAGTATCGCTCCCATAGAAACCATACTAACACCCTACTAAGCATCTAAATGTCAAACTTTTGGTCCTATCTAAACTAGGAAATAAAGAAATGGAAAATAATAAAACAAAAAATAAGAAAAAAATAATAATTCAAGTAAAAAGTTGAGGAAAGTTGATAAATAAGTTTTCTAAGGTCCACTTATCCCTTTCCTGTTGGACCCAAACCAACCTAAGAGGAGGGTGAATTAGGTTTTTAAAAAAATACTTTACAAAATATTCACTTATAAAATCTTTTGCACTAACAAGTAGTTTGATAGAGATAAGATCAGTTAAGCTTATGAAGTATCGAAAAGGTAAAGAGAGAGATTAGACAAACAACACTTCCAAGCTACCAAGCTATATGAGGTACTAATCCATTAGAATGCTTCTCAAATTTGGTGAGGCAATAATCTCAAATGTACACGAAGTAGGAAAATCCTTGCTTACACGAATTCTCTTTAGTTGAACCAAGGATTTTACTCTCAACCTCACTTTTGTACAAGATTATCACTCCACTCAATATTTTTGCATATCACTCTAAAGTACACACTAATACAATATTGCTCAATAGCTAATTTGCACTCAAATTACTTTTCTTCTTGCTTGTATTCAATGTGTAGGATTAACTTTACATTACACTTAGAGTTGGTATTTATAGGTGCAATAAATTAGGTTGTAACCACCTCCTAACGGCTCAAAAAAAAATGATCAAAAACTAGCCGTTATAGGTTTAGGACGTCCGATGTTATTGTTGTACATCCAACCCATCGTCCGATCTTAAATATAAGTGAGTAGAGGATGCCGTCCGGATGGCTGAGCTTGCGTCCATTCCATCGTCTGAACTAGGTGTGTTTGAAAGGTTCAACATATCGGATGGTGTATTGTGTCCGAAATATTTAATGCTTAACAGGGAATGTTTTCTTTTGGACAGTCAGTTTCGTCCGATGTATGCTTCCTTGGATGGTTGTTTTGCATCTGTTGCAATTGCTTTAAAACTCTTGCATCGGCCTTACTCTTTCGGACTGAGAAATACATCCGAGGAAAATTCCTTCGAACGGGCTTGTGCGTCCATTGTAGATGCTCCAAAAAAAAATTCTCTGTTTGATCGTTCAGACAGTGAATTGCGTCCATGGTAATCTTGTTCAGATAAGCTTGTGCGTTCGAAAAATATAGTGTTGTTCATACGGTGTATTTCGTCCGAAAGCTTAGTTTCCAGCAAATATAATAGTAGACTTGCACAAGTTAGGTTCAGAGGTTAAAATGCATTTGTCATCATCAAAATATGGTTTGTGGATCATCATTACCAATCTCCTCAATTGATCCATTTATTTGTTCTATCAATTTTTTATTCACTTATGCCATTTACTAACCTAGAGTCATGGATATAATTTATTATGTAATTGTGAGTTATCTTTCAACTTCTCTTACAAATCTACCGAACCGGGTCAACTCACTATATTTCTTTGTGAATTCAAGCCAACCTAAATGCATAGATGACAACTCTATAGAACTACCTAAGATGAATAGGTATCTTTTGATCTGTATTCTTGAAATGTCCGTCCTTCCCTATAAAATTTCTAAACAAAGGCTAATTAGACCAATTCCTTATCCTAAAGCTTCTCTTTCAATTTTTAAATTAGGGTTACAAATCAATTTACAAGTTGATCCGGCTTACAAACACATTTAATACCGTGTAATGAAGCAAATAGAGCATAATTAAGATAATAATCATGAACAAAATAGATAAAATCAATTGAGATTTATAGCAAGTTATGAATGAAATCCTATATTTAGGGTTTAGTGCATCATCAGGCCAACTAATACAATACAAAAATTGATTACAACCATGAATGACATATTAAATACAAGATATAAGGAAGAGAATGAAAAATTAAATTTAAAACTAAAAAAAAAAAAAAAAAAAAAAACTTCAAAACTTATCTGTTTTGTCCTGTTTTGCTCCGTTTTCGCCCCGTTTGACATCCATTGCAAATAAAAGCTACAAAAACACATTTTAAGAGCATAAATACACATTTTTTATATAAAAATAATAAAAAGAAGACCTAATTTATGGATTCGGGGTGTAAAATTATAAAAATACCCCTACTTTATAAACTAAAACTCTTGAATTATGAACAAAAGACAAGCCAAAAGTATATGAAAACACTCTCTTTTGAAGAGTTAGTCACACATCCTCCAACCTGAACTTTTACTTGTCCCGAGTAAAACAAAATGAAAACACATAAATACTTAAACACATTCAACTTATTCAAGCATATTAGCTTTCTTCAACATGCCAACTGTCATAACAAGGTAAAATTAAATAAGAGATGTGGATTCAACATAGATATAAAGGAACATTGCTAATCAGGTCCAAATCGTCATCGTGAAAGTGTTAACTCTTCACTCATGAAAGTAGATGTCAGTCTCTAACCAATTAATAAGAAACCCATTGAACATAAGTTTAGCAAGGTACAAACATGTTGATAGAAATTTTTAAGCACACAAAACTCTCATTAATACAAATGAACTCAAAATAAGGATCAAGCAATTCTTTAAAGCTTGTAACCTAGGCTAAGGGATAAAGGTAGGATATTTTTGGATAAAAGTAACTTAAATCACCTTAGACGTGTTAGAATAATTTTAATCTGTAATCCTCTAGGACATCCCCCACAAACTACACAGTTAAAGCTCAACTACACATTCGAAGGCAAAGATGCAGCTTCTTTATTACAATTCAGAAAAGGTTGTCCTTTTTTATTCATAAATTTCATCACAAACTTAGAAGGAATTTTCCTTTCTTACTTTTTTGTTCCTTTTCTTCACTTCGTTTTATTTCAACAATTTTCCTTTTTTTTCTTTTTTCTTTTTTTTTGACATTACAAAATATAGGGGATTATTACATGTAAAAAAGTCCTCAATGTGACTTTTTTCCCAACAAATATAACTCACGTCCTTCCCAACCATCCATAACAATATGCACATAGTATTGATGTTGCACACCACCAACACTAACTACTAAGATGATGAATAGAAAGAAGGATAAAATAAAAATAAATAAATTGGCTAAAATAATATGGTTAAGCAAAGAGTTAATGCTTATAAGGCTCAAAAAGGAATCCTAAGGATAAATTGACATATAGGTAGGTTTTTTGGCTCAAATGGTCCAAAGAACTTTCGTAAATCATTTCCTTGGTCTAAAGTCTGTGATTTATATCCACTCATAATTTGCAAGTATAAAATCACAAACAATTCTAATTAATGTCACAAGAAAACAAATATCGCAAGGCAATCATGATTAACACTCATTAAAAATCACCTCGTTTTCACACCCCCAGTTAAGGGAATATATTTAAGTGTATAGAGATAATACTTCATAACTCAAAGGATTCAAAGAGCAATAGCAAACTTAAATACATTTTCAATCCATAAATTCTAACAAGATTAATTACACTTTTAAACAATTTTTAAACCCTAGACATGTATCACAACAATTAATAAACTCAAACAAGACACTGAAAAGGAAAAATCTTTCGGTTTGGCCCTTTATAATACTTTAGGGAAAGAGGGGATAAAAATGTTGAAGGCTACCATTCAATAGCTAGGGAGCAATTTATATAGTCAAACCCTCAATATTCATAAAAGGTTTCGAAAAAATGATTTTTTTTATGTTTTAGGAAAATTTTGAAAAGAAAACCTAATTCTAAAATAAATGCACCACCAAAGATGAACACAAATAAACAATTATTCCTAACACATAACACATATTCACAATTACACCACCAAACAAAAACACATATTCCAACTTAAAATGAAACATTGTCTATTATAATGGTTTCGCACACAAAGAGAAAACTAACAAAAACATGAGGTTATAATAAAAAATAAACACTTCCCTGATATCCATGGGTTGCATTTACTCCTCATCCTTATCATTTTCCTCAAATCACTATCATCATCATTGTCTTCTTCACCACTTTTATCAAATGTACGTATTCTGGGTAGAGGTGGAGCTTGATTCATGTCAAACCTAGAGGCCTTCCTACCAATGTAGGTTATCAATTTGCCCATGGCCTTCATGTATTGTTGTTGATTATCCATTTGTTTCTCAAACCTTATCAACCTATCTTCTATGCGACGAATTGAACCCATGGATCGACTAGAGCATGCCATACAGCTTTTGGGGTTCCTCTCTTCTTTTGCATGCATTCTTATTACATACTCATCCATCAATGGGTTTTACTATCAAGACTTTCATATCCGCAGCTTCATTGCATTTTACACCTACATGGAGACATAGTTGGGTAATTAAACAAGGGAACCACAATCCTTTACTTTTGGTTTTTGTAGTACGCAAGATTTGAGAATGAATGACACGGCTAATATCCATTAAATACCCTTCAAAAGACAAAACTACAATAAAACTCTATTAAAAGTGATGCGTGTGTCATGACCAGCTAGAATTAAGTTGTTGTTTATGAACTTGAACCAAATTTTGGCAACAAAACTCAAATAACTACTTAGAAACGAAATTTTGGTTCTTGAAGCATTTTGTGCTCCCTTCGAAGACACATCAACACCATTGTATATAGTTTATCCATCATATCCGATCCGATTCAAAGTGATTTTGATAATGAAACACACGATCATTATCAATTTTTGCCAAGCCAAAGAAAGAGTTTAAAGAATCACGTGTGCATAAAACTTTGAATCCTCATACAAAAATTTTGAACAATTCTCTTATCATGCTCTAAGAAGTTATCATAGAATCTCCAATAATTTCTTCTATAGCAAATTTCAGGTGTGTGCACAACCTATCTGAATGCCGCTTATCAATGGTATTTTCAACCATGGCCTTTAGGTTATTACGTAACCAATCTAAGTCAAATTTAAACCCCCTTTCTAATATTAGATTTTTATAGTTTTTTATCCTCTTCATCCTTTCCTAAAGCTTTTTGAAGGTGAAAGTTTTCTTATCAAACTTCCACTTGTTGCTAGACTCCTTTGCCAAGTTTTTACCCTTAGGAGGCATAGTAAAATTTTTCGATATGGACCAAAAATTGAACTTGACTTGAACCAAATTGAAGTCCTCACACACCAACTAGTGCAAATTACACCTAGGAATCTCCCTAAGATGCCAAACAAACCAATTTCAAGCAAAAAAGATTCATGTGTAGCAGCAAATAAGAACACATAACTTCATCAATTTAATCTCAACATATATGGAATAAAATCAAAGCGTAAAAAGAATTCAATTAGAAATATTTCACCAATTTGAAGCTTTTTAAAGACTTTATGCTTGATTTTTGGTTTTTGACAACTTTCCCAAGAAGATCTTCTTGTGGAATTCTTGCTTTCCACATTTTTTCCTTATTCCTTTAAACCTGAAAATTGCACCAATTTAGTAACTTTAACATATGTTTAGATTCAAGCAATAGGGTGTAATTGGAGTGGGTTTGTGTGGGAAAGGATGGAGAAGGGTTTAAAGATGTCTATGGGTGATTTAAAGGCATTTGTTGGAGTAAAGAATGAACGGACTACTTATCGCTCTAGCTTGTGACCTGGGCACCCCTCCCTGGCTTGTGGCCACATCCAGCACCTAGCCACTGGTGGCTGAGTATGGCTCCCACCTCCCTAGGTGCTGGTAGTGCCTAACTCTAAGCCGTTTCGACATTTTTGGTCTATTTTGCACCCTTTTTCGTGTGTAGCTAAAATTTTTCCTCATAAACTCCCTCCAAGTTTCATTTAAGTTAGACCTAAAACATAAAATTAACTTAAATTAATCTAAAAACAAAATATTTTAAAATTGAAATTTAAGTTCAAGCATTCAAAGTTAGAGTTAAAAATGTGAGTTGCCTCCCTCTAAGCGCTTGTTTAACATCTTTAGCTAGACATTACACTCTTTTCAAACTTCTAGAATCTACATTGGGGATGCCATCAAGTTAATTTGTCACACCACCATTTAAACCCATGACAAAAAAAAAAAAACAAAATAATGAATATTCATGCCAAAACACAACCCAAACAAAAACAAATGAACAAGAAAATTTAAAAACATAGAATACTATACGCTCACGATACCAAGGTGGTTTAGGAATTTTTAGATAATGCGCACCCATTGCTCATTGGGAAGCACCATAGGCGACTTTGCTATCTTCATGTAGTTATATCCATGATCAAGTGTTTGTTTAACATTCCCATAGTATTCCAATGCAGCACACCTTATAGTATATGGGGGGTATCTCCTCGACAAACTGTGGCTTCATGTGGCTCAACTCCAATTCCTTTGCAAAGTATGGCTCACCTTCTTGGCATACCTAGCATGCCTGCACTAACCTTTGAACCTTGGTGATAACTAATTTGGATATGGCTTATACAATGTAGTATTTTCTTTGTCTTGTTTATCTTTGAATTACGTTATGGACTAAATTCATCACACCATTATTTCTCTTTCCTTTTATTTTTTTAGCAGGTAATTTCCCTTCATTTTGTAAGTAAGCGGAAGTTTGGCGCAACTAGGATAATTTGGATAATTGGTTATGTTTGAAGGAGCTTTAGTGATCTTTTGATGGTTTTAAGTGTTTCCTTGGTAGTGGGTTGGATAGGAAGCATGTTTGAATCATGCGTGTGGCTAATCGGTAAAAATTTCAGTTTGATAGTAAAGAGGAATTCCAACCATAGGTTGTTGCTCTAATGTTGTAATAGAGTTAATTGTAGTGGTTATGGGGTATGGATTGTTGTGGTATGCTATTGATATAGTGCTCCCGGCTATTGCTCCGGTGAATCTTTCCGTTTATGGATTTTGATTGGTTGTATATGTTGTTTTGAGTTGGGTTGTAACCAAGGTCCCTTGAATACCTTGGAAATGGATTTTGTTGGTTGGTTGAATATGTTGTTTTGAGTTGGGTTGTAACCAAGGTCCCTTGAATACCTTGGAATTGGATTTTACTGGCAGGGAGGATAGCCTAATTATAGCCTAGGGAGGCGAAGTTTTCAGTTTTTCGAAAACTGAGCTTATTATCTCCTAATCTAGTTGTAATACGAATTTGAGGGATTAACTATGTGTTTTGACTGGGATTTTAGCTTGTCGAAGTTGGTCAGAAATTGTGAAAAGGTCATTTTTGACCAAAGAGCTTTTGGTGTCGTTTTCTATCGTTTCGCGTCGTTTTCGTTTCCCTAGTCATTCTTTAACTTCTACATCTCTTCTAAGAGTCCTCTTATATCTGTTTTAGGTACCACGCCACCTACCGCCAGATCATTGTGCAGTTTTGCTTTGATAGGTGGGTAACATAGATTCTCTTCCACTTGTATTTTGTTTAACGACTTTCAAATATGTTTGGATGGATTTTAAAATGTGTATGATGTTTGGAACTGCACTTTTACCAAGTTTTGGAATTATTACATATGAAATCGGGACCAAGCTATTTTATGTTAATCAATTGGTATGTTTGCAAACTCTTTTGGTATGAAAGCATTTTATGACTGTTATGAACTCTAGACAACTCCGGAGGCAAAGCCAATTGGTATGCCAAATGTTTGATTTGGGGTGCACGGTTCTATAGTCATCCATGGGACGCCATGGTGACTTCATGTCGCGCTATCACTTTCGATATCGTGACATGGACACAGAAGTTAGGGAGCTAACTGTAAACTCCATATCACGATATCAATTTGATATCGCGATATGAAAGTGCTGGCAATAAGTGTAATTTTTGCCAACTTCTGTAATCCGCGAGCTCTAAGAGACAGACCCTGCACTCCACTAGTCAAAGCTCGATTGGTATGCCACCTTAGGACAACCTTGTTCAACACCTCATAGGGGCCTATATAGCGTGGACTCAACTTTCCACCTTTCCCAAACCTAGCTACCCCTTTAGTCGGCGATCGCTTCATAACTATGGTTTTCACAAATGTTATTATCTTTATGTTTTCTTTTTATCGCAATGCTTGGCCCCATTTGAAGAGTTTTTATGATATCCACTGAGCTAGTTATGCTCACCCCACGTGATTATAATTTTCAGATTAGGTGCTCGTTTTGGATTCTCCACTCGTTAGCGACTTTTAGATTTTCTCCGAGACTCCACATTCTTGGTAGGACTCTGCGGATAATCTTCCAAGCTTCTCTTTTGTTTGTAGAGGGTAGTGTATTAGATAAGTTTTGTATTGATGAACTTTATTTTTGTTGTAGCATCTTTTATACTAAGAAGAAATTTTGTAATTCGTATAAATTTCTTGTGTAAAATGAAATATTTGGTTTTATAGTTAAGAAATGGCTTGATGGTTCTATTACATTGCGGTTAAGTTTGTTGCTCTGTTCGTTTGTGCCTTGCGCTTTGGTCCGGTGTACCATTAGCGCGGCGTGTTACTGGTCCCGTTTTGGGCGTGACATTTAGTGGTATCGAGCATAGGTTTGAATCCTAAGTCCAGAATAGGGAGGTCTAATGGGTCATTTTGGTGGGGTTAAGACCTGTCTCTTATACACATCTAAGATTCTGTTTTGCTCGCGACATTACAGGGATCTGTGGAGATTCTTTGACCTGGAGTTATTGATTGACTTGTTTTGGGGGTTTTGAGAGGTCCTTGCTTATGTAATCTTTGTTGTACCTCTTTTGTTGAATCTTGAAGAGTTATTCTTTGCTCATGATTTCGTCTTTGATTCTTATCAGCTAGTATGCCGCCTAGGACGCGTTCTGGTTCTAGAGGTCGCGGTAGAGGCTCGGCACAGCAGACCAACCCAGTTAAAAAGCGTCCAACACTTCCCAACCTCCAAAACACTGTAAACAACTAGAACATACATAAATCACAACTCATAAGGCAGCAAAAAGGGTTTTCTCAGCCATAAATAATCACCTCCTCCTCCGATTGGACCGCCAGTGGTTGATTATGGCGCCATTACGGCGGTTGTGGCACAGGTTATTCGACAGTTGGACGCTGAGCGACCTCCTGATGCTCCACCACCTCCACCACGGCGTACCGACATTCCATCCCTGTTTCAGACGCTCAAGAAGGCCGGGCTACCTACGTTTGATGGGGCTCGGATCCGCTAAGGCGGAGTCGTGGACAGGCTGATACACCAAACATCTCGCCACAAACTCAGATTCGGTGGAGTCACGGACATCTTTGGCTATTCCTTTCTTGGTTGCTGAGGCGGCCAAGTGGTGGCAGACCGTTGAGGCTACGTTGCCCACACCGAGACAGCCTGTGACTTGGGAGATATTCCGAGATCAGTTTCTAGCTCATTATTTTCCCCCGTCCATCAGAGCTCAGAAGATGGACGAGTTTTATCGGCTGGAGACAGCGAGATCAGTCAGTGGTACATTAAGCAACAGCCCGATGTCATCTTAAGACATGGGCGGACTTTGTAAGGCGTGTCAACAATCACCCATATACTGTCAGGGTCTTAGAGCCGAGCTTCGGAGAGAGTTGATAGTGGGTCGTCCCAGGACTTATGAGGATATGTATAATCTAGCCATCCAGTGGATTCGGAGCGAGGCGTGAGGAGAGATCGGGATACCTTTCGAGGGGGTCGAGCTCGCGCTAGCAGAGGCCGGACTAGCCGACCATTTGATTGCCTCGGCCTCGATCGCGTGAGACTGAGGTCGGCCCGGAAATGGACGGCTAGTCTGGCCAGCTGGGAGTAGGAGTCGTGGTCGACAGGGTGGTTTCGCTAGGAGGGGACAGGTCTCGAGTTCTTCGTTTCTTGCGGTTGGGAGCCAGCCTCGAGATCTCGGGGTGATTCGGCCAGGCCGTCGCCGCCATGCCGGTCTTGTGGTCGACTACACTGGGAGTGTTATTGGAGGACTGGAGCTTGCTTTAAATGTGGTGAGCACGGCCATTTGATCGAGATTGTCCTAAGGTCGCACCAAATCGAGGCGGACTAGTGGAGTGCGGTGGTCCGCCCGAGGACAAGAGGCGGAGGACTCGGGCGAGTGCATGCGTTGAGTCACATCAGCCGATCGACCGATTCGTAGTTGCACACGATCTTAGTGAATTCCATACACCTTATGCTTTATTTGATTCGGTGCATCACATTCATTTGTAGCTAGATGTTTTCTTAGATGTCTGTCCGATAAACCTAGATGGTTAGAGGATCCTTATAGAGTGGGGACCGGACGGGAAGGTTATGGAGTCTAGGTTTGTTTTGGAAGGTTGTCGGTTAGAGTTATGTGATAGGAAGTTTGAGGTGACCTTATTCGATTACCGATGACCGACTTTGATTTGATTTTGGGTATGGATTGGTTGGCGGCTAGACAGGCCTTAAATCCAGTATACACATCTATTTGGAATATAATGAGATAGCCACTCTGATATAGTAGAGCCAGGCATTGAGGATATCCTAGTGGTTAGAGAGTTTCGGACGTGTTTCCCAATGAGTGCCGGGTTTACCTCCGTCGCGGGTTATCGATTTTGAGATTTGCTTAGAGCCGGTGGCACCAATTTCAAAGGCCTCCTTCAACTCCTCTTAGCTCAAAAGATGCCATACAAAAACAAGGTTCATCAATACTTATACACATCTACCTGTCTCTTAAGAGACTAGATGTGTATAAGAGACAGATCCTCTTCCTTCACCCTCAATTGATAATATCCGGACCGCAAATCAATGAGCTTAATAGGGTAATCTGAAGAAGCTTTACCCTTTGCCACGGATTGATGACTTGTATGATCAGCTTAAGGGTGCGAAGTACTTCTCTAAGATTGATCTAGCGGTCCGGATATTATCAATTGAGGGTGAAGGAACAGGATGTACCTCTCCAAATTGACTCGCTGACCCCAAAACGAGTTTTTGGTTATGCCTTTTGGTTTAAATAACGCCCCTGCAGCCTTTATGGAGCACTGATGAATAGGGTGTTCAAGGACTATCTTAATGAGACAGCCACCANGAAGTATCTTTTCACTCCTGTCTCTCAATACACATCTAAAGACAGTCAATAGAGACAGCTTAGTCAGGTCTCTATGTCCACAATCTTATCTTATACACAAGAGACAGATGTGTATAAGAGACAGCCTTAACAAAGATTTCATAAGCAAGGACCTCTCAAACTGTCGCTTATACACACCGGTGGATCGCCTTAAGGTGTCCCAGGTTAGATGATCCCGAGCTACGAAAGTAATGTTGAAAGTACGAGAATGGTGAGACCTCAGAGTTTCAAACTAGAGCTGATGGTAGCTTGTGGCGAGACAGACGTTTATGTGTGCCGAACGACTCCGAATTGAATCGGTAGCTGCTTAGTCTCATCATTCTTCGCGCTTATCTATTCATCCTGGGGTACGAAGATGTATAGGGACTTGAAAATGAGATTTTGGTGGCTTGGAATGAAAAGAGATAGCTGAGTTTGTGGCGAGATGTTTGGTGTGTCAAGAGTTAAGGTGAACACCAAAGGCCCAATGCCATTTCTTGCGATCATTGGAGATACCAGAGTGGAAATGGGAGCATGTGTACTAGAAAGATACAAGATACATAGTCCACGGACTAGTCACACAAGATGACAAGATATGGGTGATTGTTGACCGCCTAACAAAGTCCGCCCATTTCTTACCGATGAAGGTGACCGCTACTTTGGAATCATTAGTGAAGTTATATGATCGGAGATTGTCCGTTTGCACGGTGTGCCTAAGAGCATTATTTCGATCGCGATCCAGTTTGTATCCGTGTTCGGACAACCTACCGAGAGCTTGTGGCACAACTTTGAGTCTTAGTATCGCTTATCATCCTCAGACAGGATGGCCAATCAGGCATCACATGCTCATCCCATCTTCCCTGGATATGTCTATGGCATAAGCTCTCAACATATCCAGGGAAGCTGGGATGAGCATGTGATGCTTATGGAATTCTCGTATAATAACAGCTATCACAGCAGCATCGGTATGGCACCATTTCTCTAATATAATCGATAAGTGTAGATCACCTTTACATTGGGATGAAGTTGGTGAAAGATCTACTAGCCACATCCAAAATTATATACCTAGGTCACCTACTAGTCTGACAGGGAGGTCAAGTTATCCCATCACAAGACCCCGTATCAGAGAGCTGGGCAGATCGCAAGAGTAAGCCAATGGAGTTTCTTATACACATCCAAAAGTGTTTGTGAAAGTATCGCCGACTAAAGGGGTAGCTAGGTTTGGGAAAGGTGGAAAGTTGAGTCCACGCTATATAGGCCCCTATGAGGTGTTGAACAAGGTTGGTGATTTGGCATACCAATTGGCTTTGCCTCCGGAGTTGTCTAGAGTTCATAATACCTTCCATGTCTCTCAGTTGAGGAGGTATATCCCTGATCCCTCTCATGTGTTGAGCCATGAACATTTAATAGATCGGAAGGACACGACATACGAGGAGGTTCCGGAGAAGATCTTGGATCGACAAGATAAGACATTGAGGAATAAAGTTATTCCCTACGTGAAGGTTTTGTGGTCTAATCATTCTGAGCGAGAAGCTACCTGGGAGCTTGAGAGCCTCATGAGATCGATAGTAAGTATCCAGCTTTGTTTGCTTCGTGATTTCGTAAGTTTCGAGACGAAACTTTGTTTAAGGGGGGTAGAATGTGAAACCCAGTATTTTAAAATCTTGTTCTTTGATCTTTAATTGAGCAACTAAAATAATTTTCAAATGTATTTTAAACCATAAGGCTTCACTTATTCGTTTTTCAATTCGGCAAATTTTTCGATTTACGCGATTTTGATCGCCGAGTAAACGGGTCAAAAGTTGGATTAAGTGTAATTAGTGCATTGTGGTGTCTTATACACCTGTCTAGATGTGATTTATAATGTTAATTCTAGACAGCAAAAATTAGTTTTTGGGTCAAATAGTCAATTTGGAGACTATTTGGTCAGATAGTACTATTTGGTCAACTTTGGAATTCTTTTAAGTCTTCTTCTTGTTATTTCTTCTCCATTTTCTGCTAGCTGCTGGCGAAAACTCTTCCTCCAAACACCCCAAAAATTTTCTTGGATTTCAAGTAGGAATCACTTGGAAGGTAAGATTTTATGTATTTTAGCATTTATAGCTTATGGGCTTTATGATTTAAGCTTTAATTTCAAGTTTTGTAGGATTCTTAGGGCTGAAAATAAACCCTCTTTGCAGCCTTATATATGTTGATTTATGTATGTTATGGGTTGTTTTTAGTGTTTTGGAGGTTGGGAAGTGATTGGGGTTGATTTATAACAACTTTCCATGGTTAGATTACAAATTTTAAGATTATGAGTTAGGGTTTTGTCTTCCATATGTGCCCTAGAATGTTATGCTATGAATGCTTATGTTTATGCTTTTAATGATGTTTTAAGAGTGTTTTAAGGTTAGTTTGGATAGGAATTGAGACTTGAAACCAAGTGGAATGGATTTCCCTTCATTTTGTAAGTAAGCGGAAGTTTGGCGCAACTAGGATAATTTGGATAATTGGTTATGTTTGAAGGAGCTTTAGTGATCTTTTGATGGTTTTAAGTGTTTCCTTGGTAGTGGGTTGGATAGGAAGCAGTGTTTGAATCATGCGTGTGGCTAATCGGCATGAATAATAAACTCCTAGTAAAGAGGAATTCCAACCATAGGTTGTTGCTCTAATGTTGTAATAGAGTTAATTGTAGTGGTTATCAATATGGATTGTTGTGACATGCTATTGATATAGTCCCTGATATTGCTCCGGTGAATCTTTCCGTTTATGGATTATGATTGGTTGTATATGTTGTTTTGAGTTGGGTTGTAACCAAGGTCCCTTGAATACCTTGGAATTCCATTTTACTGGCAGGGAGGATAGCCTAATTATAGCCTAGGAGAGGCGAAGTTTTTCAGTTTTTCTGGAAAACATAGCTTATTATCTCCTAATCTAGTTGTAATACGAATTTGGTGGATTAACTATGTGTTTTGACTGGGATTTTAGCTTGTCGAAGTTGGTCAGAAATTGTGAAAAGGTCATTTTTGACCATCTGGCTTTTGGTGTCGTTTTCTATCGTTTCGCGTCGTTTTCGCTTTCCCTAGTCATTCTTTAACTTCTACATCTCCTCTAAGAGTCCTCTTATATCTGTTTTCGGTACCTCGCCACCTACCGTCGGCGATCGCGTTCAGTGATCATTGTGCAGTTTTTGCTTTGATAGGTGGGTAACATAGATTCTCTTCCACTTGTATTTTGTTTAACGACTTTCGAAATATGTTTGGATGGATTTTAAAATGTGTATGATGTTTGGAACTGCACTTTTACCAAGTTTTGGAATTATTACATATGAAATCGGGACCAAGCTATTTTATGTTAATCAATTGGTATGTTTGCAAACTCTTTTGGTATGAAAGCATTTTATGACTGTTTTGGCTCATAGGTGACCTAGGTATATAATTTTGGATGTGTTTGGAAATGTTTGATTTGGGGTGCACCGGTTCTATAGTCATCCATGGGACGCCATGGTGACTTCTGTGATTGTTATGAATTATTTGATACGGGGTCTTGTGATGGGATAACTTGACCTCCCGGTCAGACTAGTAGGTGTGGTAGATTACATAGATCTGGCTAGTACATCTGAAAGTGTATAAGAGACAGCCCAAAAGATACTCATGCTACAGCATAGCGATGTCTGGATGCAAAGGGTAAAAGTTTCTTCACAGTTACCCTATTAAGCTCACGGTAGTCAATGCAAAGATTGGATCTTTTTACTATGTTTTGGCCTATATCTGTCTCTTGAGTGGCTAATAATTTTAGAAACTACTTATGATTATGGTTTATGGACTTTTAAATGGCATGAGACATTTTAGAAACTGCTTCATAACTATGGTTTTCACAAATGTTATTATCTTTATGTTTTCTTTTATCGCAATGCTTGGCCCCATTTGAAGAGTTTTTATGATATCCACTGAGCTAGTTATGCTCACCCCACGTGAATTATAATTTTTCAGATTAGGTGCTCGCTTTTGGATTCTCCACCTGCTAGCGCTTTTAGATTTTCTCCACTCCACATTCTTGGTAGGACTCTGCGGATAATCTTCCAAGCTTCTCTTTGTTTGGAGAGGGTAGTGTATTAGATAAGTTTTGTATTGATGAACTTTATTTTTGTTGTAGCATCTTTTATACTAAGAAGAAATTTTGTAATTCGTATTCTTGTGTAAAATGAAATATTTGGAGATTTATATAAGAGAAATGGCTTGATTAGAAGCATTAGAAAGCGAATTTTTCTTTGGATTCCCTCGTTTGTGCCTATACAAATATTTGTAATGTACCATATATTTTCCGTGTTACGGTCCAGACCAATGGGGCGTGACAGGTAACACTATGGTTTATTTCAGGAAGACAATAAATTCCAAAAGGCTATACCTTATGATCGTAAATGACAAGAAAGATGACCCTAAAAAGGGAACCACTCTTTATGCATGCTCCTCGGCATTCAATAATCTTAACAAGAAGTGGGAAAATATATGTAATTACAAATATTTGTTAGGGTGGTCGAGGGAATCCACTAGAAAAATGATCTTTCTTTCATGCTTCTAACCATCACAATGCTTCACCCCAAAACCCTTATCTTACTTTGCTGAACAATGCATTATGGCTGGTAAAGCAAGTTTGTTACCTTTTTTAAGGTCAACAGTGAGTTCACACATCCTCCCATCCTTTATTGAGAATGTTTATAAGAAGTTCTTGGCAAAAGCCACCAAACACTCATGAAGGCACTACTTTATAATGTAGTTTATGCATTCTTATTCATATATGAAGCAATGCTAACATCTTCAGGGCTTTTTGTGAGTTTTGGTGTCTGGAGACGAATGCAACTCACACTTCTAAAGGATAAGTTTCTTTATCTCTTTGGGACTATCTTCACTTGGTGGATTGCCTTGCAGTGGCTTATGTTATGATGAGGTTGTCCCTACAAAGATGTTGTTTTCCAACATTGAGAAGCAAGGAAAGCAATTCATTCGCCCTAGTTGGTAGAATTTATTTGTTGCTTTCCATCTATCTCTATAAGGACTCTAAGAAAACTTTAAAGGTAAGTGTATCCAAGTGGATTAGCTTTTGATACAGAGGACCTTCTAAATAACAAGAAATCCTTTCCAAGCATAATTGCTGCATGTTAATTCTAATTGTACCATTATACACACTACTCTGTATACTTACACGCACTGCAATTATACAGGTTGTGAAGTAGTAAAGATTAAATAAGGATTGCTCCACAAGATTGGTTAGAAATTACCGATTATTTGGCTAAATTACTATTTCAAGAGTAAGACTAATGAGAATATTTGACTAAATCTAAGCTAACAACTAGAAATGAGTAGTAATAAATGTGGATTAGAGTTTATGCTAGCCAATTTTTCAAGTTTTAGTGAATTAAAACAATCAACTGATTCCACAAACCAAATTATAAATTGATTTCTAAATTGTAACTTAATCTCAATCCATTGATAATTAAGTCTATCAATCAAGTTAACCTAAGTGTGATCCTTCCTGTGCCATTTTACTATTTTGCGTCGAAAATCTCCAACCAACGTCCGATTAATACACCATTTTTTTCACGCGGCCCTAGAAGATAGTCCAACAAAATAATAGATTAATACATATGAGTTATCATATAATAACCTAACAACAAAGAATATTAAGACAAAAAACAACACTCAAAAGACTAAAAATACACAAACGTGGACTTAGAACAAAAAGCAAACAAAAACCCTAAAATTTGCTAAAAATAGGTGAAACATTAACAAAATACTAGTGTTTTAGATGGTAAAATAACTCTATTTTTTAGAGTTATCAGTAATAAAAGAAAGTCAACTGGTGTCTCTTTCTACTGGTGTCTTTCTTACACTGTCTAGATGTTTAGAAGAAGATATGGTGTGTTTATCGACTTTTGAGGTGATGATGCCTGCTAAGATGAGACCTACTTAACTGCTCTAGTTTCTTGTTGGCTTTACATTTTTGCCTTGCTTGTTCGATAAATGGGTCTTATCCAACCAAGGACTATAGTTATACCAAGCTTGATTATTGAAGGATTAAAGGGTTTCCTAGCTGTGCCTGTACTAACAAATATTTATCACAGGGATAACCAATTCTTCACAATCTTTATCTTAAGGGTAGCCACACTTTTCTAGTGCATTGTGTGTATGTTTGGTTGACATTGTATTTCAACACAATAAGACCAATCTATCTTGCCAGACTAGTTCATCAATGGTTAAATTCTCTTTGGATTCCTTAATTGTTTCAATTGATAAGATAGGTGCATGGGAACACATCACGCGGGCAACTAACTTAGTATGGCATTCTACCTTCTTTGCTAATGAAAAGAAACATACTTTCATCAAAGACCACAACCTCTCTTCTTTCAAGTTTAGCTATATTATGAACTTGAGGTTGAGTTACTTGACTTTGCGATGCAAAGACTTATACGCGGTGGAGATTTATAGTCCTCACATATCTGCCTAATAATTTGGGTGTTGTCAAGACCTTTCAGGTGAGCACAGTGAAGACCTTCCCTTGTCAATGTTAGACCGGTTGTATCAACTTTATTGCTCTTGCACCTATACCGGCACAAAGTCTAAGGTATCAATTCTTACCATGTCATTTAACTTTGGGAAGAATAACGGTCACTTTACTCTATTGTATAGTGGAAGATGGACCCAATTCTGTGGTGGCTATTTCACATATGGTCCAAAGAACTATCGGGTTATTCTTTAACTCCATGAATGATCTATTAATGAAAATCTTACCAAACCGGACTATAGATTCATCAAAAACAACCAAAGTGAACATCCAAACAAGTCAAAAGTGACCATGCCAAACTGGTCCAACGGTTGAATTTTTCTACCAAAAGCACTAACTAGTACTAAGTGGTCATCATTGAAAGCATCAATCCATTGTCAACATAATACGGACCACTTAGCCAACAATTATTCAAAGTATTAATTACTAAAATAAACTAAGCAATTTAAGCTAGTTAAACAAAGAATCCACCAATTTAAGAAAATAAAAAAAATGCAATGAAAATTTCTCCTCAGTTTATTGAGCATGATAAAAAGATAATGCAAAAGTAAGAATGGTAGAGGGTCTTCTCATTCTGGTGGCAGCAAGTGATCAATCTTTCTCCAATTCGTTCACTCCTTCTTCCTCATCAAAAGTACAGCATCCTCCCAACATTCTTCATAAATCTCATACTCATCATCACTCGAATCCTTGTTGAAGACCGCAACGCCACCTTGGTTTTCCTCAAAATTGGCTTCCAAGTTAGCTTCTTCTCCCTCACCACCTTGTTGTTGATATTCTCCTTGCATTGGTCCATCTTGTGCTTGGAAGTAGGCTTGTTCTCATGGTGGTCCATAGTGCCATAGAGGTAAAGGTCTAGGGTGAATCCAGCTATCAAATGTTGTGGCTTAGAGGGCTTGACCAATGAGAGTCATGTTGTTGTGGAGGACCATTTAGCTATAAGTCCAGTATGAGCACATCCCGTTCCGCTCATAATCCATTTGAGGAGGATTATATATGTACCCACTGGGCATGATGGAAGAATCTTGTGGAGGCACTTGTGGAAATGGTTCACTTGGTTGCACAACTGTTGGGTGATGACCTCTGAAACTCCTTGACCATACCCTTCATATATGCCTCATCAATGAGAAGACATCCACTCTTGTAGAATCCTAGAGGAATTTCACTACCAATGGAAGTAGAATGCTAAATTTTGTTGTTTGGAGTGAATTTGAATGGTTTGGTGGAATATTTGGAGAATTTTTGTGTGGAATTGAAGAAGAAGAGGTTAGGTCTTTGGAAGAATTTGGGGAAATTGGTTTATGCCGAAGAATTCAGCCAAAAAGTTATTTGTACCTATCAAGTTGCGGCATCGTGGTGATGAATTTCTCTTCTTTAAATTAGGCACCTTTGGTGTCCAGAGGAGATTAGGGTTCCAAAATTTTGGCTCGACACTGTGGTGTCGAGTACTTAGGCATTTTTCCACTTGAACACCCCTCAACACTGTGGTGTCCAAGCACGGTGTCACTTCCAGAAGCAAACTTTGGCTCAACACTCCGGTGTCCAAATTCAACACCACAGTGTCAAACCCTTAGATTCTTTTCCTTGTTTCTAAAGGCTTCTCAGCACCAGAATTACCGGGGTGCAATACCACTTCCAGAGAGTAGTTTTGGTCTCAGCTCTACGGTATCGAGATTGGACACCATGGTGTCGAGGACATAGAAAGATTTGGATTTTTCAGCTTTTCTCCTATACTTCTCAATGACTTCCGCTTTACCTACAATCATTAGAAGATCATATTAGAGGTTATTTCCACTTGCAATTCTATCAAAACACTTAAAAAGGAACAATCACCATATTAACCCTAATTTTGACTAATTAACCCTAACTAAAACCTAATTAACTAGACAAATATAAGATCAACTTAAAACATGAATAAAGGAAATGAAAGTTTAGATTGCCTCCCAAGAAACGCTTCTTTTTTTTTTTTTAATTTGCTAACCACTGGTTCCTTCGTAGGAGACGTAACTCCCAAAATATTGTTACTAAAATATGATTTGTACACGAAGAGGAACATTAAACCAAAACCTCCTAAAAATAGAGTTTAAAAAAAATCTAATTAACTAGTAACTTTCTGGAAACCCTAAGATAATACAAGACAATTATCTGGTCTTTGGGATTCCCCTAGCTAATCTAGACAATTGAGTGAAATTAAATAAGCAGAATTACATTGTTCATCATATCCTACACTAGCTAAATAATCTACAAGCTTATTCCCTTCCTTCAAAGTGTTAGATGTAGTGTACTCCAGCTTGGCAGCTACTTAGTAACTAATTGGATGATATTATCCAGCTACCAAGGTCACCCGATAGAACCAGAAGAAGTTGCAATGCCACTGTAGAATCCAACTCAATAATCACCTTGTGTAATTGCATTCTATTGTACAATTGAAGTGCTTGTTTATAGTAATTAGCTTGACTATTGCATGGGAAGACTTTAAGCATCAACATAAAGGACGGTTGTTCGTCTTTTCTCCTTCAAATTCCATGGGTACAACCACAACTTATGATTGCTAACCACAAATCTTCCACCATTGTCTTGCAACTAGATATGTCTAAATGATGAGATGCCAACGATGGGGAACGTACCATTCCAAGTAGAATTGCCCTTCTTGTCACCAACATGGCTTTTTCTTTGTCATCATCACTTTGTCCCCAACATTAATTTTCAATGCTTGGTACAGTTATTTTTTAACCCCCCTTGTCTTTGTCAATTTTGGTTGCCCTGTCAAATAGGCCATCTTGCAACTTGTCAACCTTTGAGTGTGTGCTTTATCATCAAGACTGCTTCTTTCTTCTTTCTCTCAACAAAAGAGACAAATGAATTAATGAGATAACATTCACAAGCATTAGAAACGTTCTCACATGACTCAAAAATGTTGAATTAAACAATTTTGTTTAGAATTTAAAGTGTCAACTTTCCTTTATTGACATTGATGATGGAATGTGAGTGGACAAAAATGGCTTCCCAAGAATTAGTTGGATATCAGCATGTCTTCTTCTATTTCTAGTACCATGAAATCCACTGGGAAGATCAATTCTCCTACTAGAACCAAAACATCCTCCACTATGCCATATGGAACCCTCAAGGTCTTTTTCACCAATTGAAGAGTGACATTTGTCAGGGTTTAGCATGTTTGATCTCCAATTTGTCATAAATTGCCTTAGGCATCAAGCTAATACTTTTTCCCAAATAACATAATGCGCGGTGTGACCTCTAATGATTACTGGGATAGAGAAACTTCCTAGATCTTTCAACTTGGGTGCCAACTTATGCTGCATGTTTGTACTACATTGTTCATTATACAAATGGTTTTTTCATTAACCCATCTTCTCTTCTTGGACAAGATTTCTTTTACAAATTTTGCATAATGGTGCATCTTTGTGAGTGCATCAACCAAGGGTATGTTGACTTGGAGCTTTTTGAGCATTTTGAGAAATTTCACAAATTGTTCCTCCTTATCCTTTGGCTTGTGATCAATTAACTGTTATGAGAAAAGAATTTTCACCGATGGATTGATTTCCAAGGTTCTTCCCAATTTTCAAATTTACCTCTTCTTTTTCTTTGGGCTTTTGACCTCATCCCTTTCATGTCCCACTTTCTCATTAATCTTGACTTCAACTTACTATTGAAAGTCCTCAACCTCCAATTGTGGTTTTTCTATTTGTGCTTCAACATCTTTCTCTTCATCCCCAACAACCACTTTCCGTCCCTTCTTAAG
Organism: Cinchona pubescens; assembly: GCA_025175665.1. Lineage (NCBI taxonomy): Eukaryota > Viridiplantae > Streptophyta > Magnoliopsida > Gentianales > Rubiaceae > Cinchona > Cinchona pubescens. The sequence continues at coordinate 6,745,475 of JANKKI010000043.1, forward strand.
GTGATGACATTGCAATGTTCAAAAGGTAATTGTTCTCTCAGGCTGGGAAGAATGTCGCTCGGGAGTGAAGCACTAGGTCTTTCCAACACTCTAGCCATTTCCCCAATTGTGTACCCAAATACCTTGTGGAGGCTCCTTAATTTTGCACAAAAGCCTCATGGTCCCTCCTAAGTGCTTCATTTTCTCTCCTAGTTGCATGGCTCTCCCTTCTCACTGCTTCAAGCTCCCTTGAAGTCTCTACTAATTGAGCATAAACATCCCCCAATTCTCTTTGGGAAAGTAAACCACTCATCAAGGATTATTAATTGTGAGGTGGTTGATAAGATGTACTAGCTCGGGAATTTTGGAAGTTTGAGTAGAAGGGCCTTTGGTATGTGGTTTGGTATGGTCTAGAGGAAGAGGCTTGATTATGGTCAAGTTGGGTTGGTTTGTATTTTGAGATAAAGATTGACCACCCCATAAGAAATTGTGATAATTCCTCCAAGATGGCAAGTAGGTGTTCCCATAGTATTTCGATTGGGTTCTGGATGATAAGGCTTAGTTGTCACATAGTTTGCTTGCTCATTACCCATAGGTATCCAAGTACTTGAACATTGTCCATTTGGGTGATTACCCAAACAAAAGTGACACACCAAGGGTGCTTGAGGTCGAAGTGATACGGTATTCACTTTTCCAATATTCTCCAATGCTTTTTTGAGGTTGCCAATCACAGTTGTCATCACGCTATTTTGGATCAATAACCCATCTTATGGTCAAGTTGTAGAACTTGATTTTGGATATGAGGTGGGTTCGGAGGTTGGTTGTGGTTGTACAATGGGAGTATTGCCGGTCCATGTTGATAGTAGTTTGATGCCATGGTGTTCAACAATCTTTGAGCTTTCTCAAGCATCTCGAAGAATAGGGATCCACCGGTCGACAGCTAACATCCATTATGGATTTGGTCTTTTCGTAAAGACCATTGTATAAAGTTTGGACTTGTAACCAAAGTAGGATGGCATGGTGTAGACATCGCCGATGAAACTCGGGGAACCATTCCTATGCTTCACCAATAACTTCCTCGAGGTCTTGCTTAAAAGAGGTTATCTAATTTCTCAATCATGTTGTCCCTGAAGATGGGAAGTACTTGGCTAGGAATTCTTATACTAGCAAATTCCATGTTTTCAAAATCTGTTTATCATACCTTTGCAACCAATACTTGGCTCTATCATGCAATGAGAATGGAAAGACCTTCATCCTTACACAATCGGGATGAACTCCATTGAACTTGAATGTATCTAGTACTTTCTCAAACTTCATCAAATGAGCATAAGGATCCTCACTGACACCATCCCCAAACTTGGCATGGGCTTGCAATATTTGAATTAATCCCGACTTGATCTCAAAATTATTAACTTAGCTAAGAATCCTTGCAATACTTGAGTTAGCCACTTATCAAAGTTCGGCATTGCATAATCTCTCAATGGCCTACCATTACCATTCATCCCATTTATTACCGTCTCCTCCTATTTCATTATTACTTACTCTTTATTCTTGATTATTATGCCTATTATGCTCATCCTCCATCATTGGTTCATTTTGCTCTCCGCCATTGTGAATTCTCTCTGTATTTGTTGCAATCACGTATCCTTGCGAATCTTTCTTAATGTCCTCTCAAGTTTAAAGCAATGGGTAATAAACCTCTTTACCTAAGACCATGAACTACAAGGATCACAACAAGATAACAAATCAAATTCCCAACAGAATAATGAGAAGAGTTGTTTCAACACTATTAAAATAAAAATGAACCACTAAATGAATAAAAAGTCTAGATTTGCACAATCCTATTCCACCTAATATCACCAATTACAATCCCGGCAACGGTCCCAAAAACTTGTCGTTGTGCAATCTAAGTATCTACTTTAATTGCTCACTCTCAAATTATAAAAGAAAGACCACCTAATTCACTTAGACCACAATCTGCACTCCTAGAAGTATACCGGATAGATTTATAGCTAGTAGTACGGGGTATCATCCACGAGGATCATTTGGTGATTACTAGGATTCCCAGGATATAAGTACTATCTAAACAACCAATTAAAAGAGTGCCTAATCTCAGATAACAATTAGGCAAGCAAAATTAAGAAATAAACAACTAAATCAACAAATAGATTAACACAAGTAAACACGACGAATTGGGCTACAACAATGATCCCTTTACAAGGTGGGATCTTCTAATGGGTGACATTCAATGGGTACAATCAAGAATTCCCTTCCAACTATGAACGAATTCCTTGGTGCGGCTTATGGTTCTAGTGATTAATATATGGATTTCAGGAACTAATTAGAGAAATTACTATCTTGGCCCGACTACAAATTGACCTATCCAAGTGATAAATCCGTCTAAGAATTAACACTCATTACTCCATTGTTGTGTTAACCTCACAATTGTGGTGATAAGGGTAGATCCTTTCCCTCTCACCAATCATTCCAATCCCTTTATCACAAATCAAATGTCCACCATTTACTAGTGTACCTACTTGGAATCACCGACACGTGTAAAGTTCACATTTTTATAGCCCAATCCCCGAGTAGTTTAGCTACACGTGTTTAAAGAAGCACAAAACAAAGAAATATAAAGACAAGTGATAGCTACTACTAATGAAAAGCCAAAGTAACATCAACATGAATAATTTAGTCATAGTGCAAGAGAAATGCAAGTAAGCACAAAAATGATAAATATTTATACTAAATGAAAGCTACTAAAAAGCCTAACAACAATTATAAAGAAACTTCTAAGCTTGCATTAAAGATAGAGAGTAATTTTTAAAGCTAAAAGTGCTAACAAGTTGAAGATTAGAGTAATCACTACAAATTTTGCCAAATAAGGAAAAGTTCTTCTACTCCTAAGGCTACCTTATGTAGACTAGCTAAAACTAAAACTTCTACACTGTCTATCCTATGTGTTTGTAGGTGTACATTATAGGGTTATTTGAAATTCTGCACCCATTACAAAATTGGCACATTTTCTTGGTCTGGAATCATGTTCCAAATTGTAGTGTCAAATTTGCCTTCTTGGATTTCAACACCACGGTGTGAAGATTGAATTGACCAGGGTCTTTGCCCACCCGACTCCATGGTGGTAAGCATTGTGCAAGGGAATCTGGCACTGTGATGCTGACTCTTTAAAATCTCGAATGGCTCGACACTACCGTGTAGAACTTTACGCCTTTGAAATTAACGCTGCTGTGGAGGCTTTGAAATCTAGAATGGCTTGACACCGTGGTTGAGGCTTTGTTCTTTGAATTTGGCAACTATTGTGTTGAAACTCAGTGGCCTTGCACTTTGGTCTTTAGTGTCTTCTAATTGCAGCTCTAGTCCTTGCCGTCTTCAATTCTTCAAATTACTGCCCCAATTGCAAATAATCCCTACAAATATATACCAAAAACTAATAAGCACCATTAGCTAATCACCAATTAATGCATAAATACTATCAAAAGGCCTAATATAACTCTTACTACTAACACTACCACTAAACATGAAATATAAATAAAAGCACACAAATGCATATAATATGGGATAGATGCTATTTAAAAACTATGGGTTTTATAGGTTGAATAACTCTATTTTCTAGAGTTATCAATTACAAAATTATCTATTTCTGGAAATGTCCCTCGTTGAAAAATGTACAAGTCACAAAAGAGCTTTGCACTAGCGGATACTGAATCCCAAAAGAATCCAATTGCTTTGATATAGCAGCAATGGCTGATAATGTGTCCATAAATGTACAAGTCACAAAAGAGCTTTGTATTGGCTAATAATGTGTCCCAAAAGAATCGAATTGCTTTGTTAAAGCAGCAACTTGTGCCATCAAAGTTGTTAATGCATCCATCTCTATGACACCCACTGCTCTTTTTAACATTGAATGTTCCATCAGCCATTGGTAATTGTTAGAGGCCGTATCCTCAAGCAACTTTATAATCCTCTTCAAATGATTTGCACATCACTACTCCACCAACTGCTACATCAATAATAGTTCTGGTGGGGGTTCGTAACCCATTGTAAAATATTTGTACCTGCAACCAATCGGGCAACCCATGATGAGGATGCCATTTGAGCACTTCCATGAATCTCTCTCACACTTTATATAGTGGCTCTAAGTCAAACTGGATGAAAGATGTGATGTCGTTCTTCATTTTGGTTGTTTTTGCTAGTGGAAAGAACTTGGCTAAGAATTTCTATGCCAAATCCTCCCAAGAAAAATAATGAAGCATGTCGTTTGAGAGTTTAGCCATGCCATTTAGCTTTATCCCACGAAGAGAATGGCAAAATTCTGAATCTAGTGGTGTCATCTATCACCTCATTGTACTTGAAGGAGTCACATATATCTAAGAAGATGAAAATATATGCATTTGGATTGTTGGGAAGGCCTCCATACATCACTGAAGTTTGGATCATCCGAATTATGGCCGGCTTTATTAATCTCAAAGTTGTTGGCTTGAATACTTGGTCTCCTTATGCTTCATTGAAGTCTATCTACAACTAGGAAAACATAACCCCTCAATGACTTGGGCTCTTTTGGTTCTTCAACCATTGTCATCGTGGCTTGATCGAGCTTACCATCTCGTTAAAGTCTGCTAGCAGTTCTCTCAATTTAAGGATCTAAAGAAGTAAGATCATCCTTCTTATCACGGTGCATGAAATGACCAAGAACCTAACAAACAAACAAAAAAAAAAGAAAAAGAAACAAGTAAAAGAAAACAAATAAAATAAATTTTTTTAAAGTTAGAATTAAGTTGCTTAGTATTGATATTAAGAAAAATAAATTCAAAAAATAAGTCCCTGGCAATGATGCCAAAAACTTGTTTACATTTTACACACGCAAGTGAACGTGTAAAATCAAGTAATAAAGTAGTGAAACAAAGTTCGTTCTCACAAAAAGTGCTACTCGACTCTTCCTAATTACCAAAATTAGAACAACTCAAATTCTTATTCAAAAGACAACAAGATGAGTGGATTTTAATGAAGCTAACTTAAAAATGAATTTAAATAAGCCTAAGAAATATCTATTAAATCAAGTGATGAAAAGGTTTTAGGGTTCCATTGTCTCTTGTCATTCCATTTCAATGTCTTATCTTTCTTCAATCTCAATTACAATTTTAGATTATTAACCTAGGGTTTATTATATTTACATATTTCTTTCAAAATCATGCAAGTTTATTAATCTGAAACACTATATTTATATGTGAATTGAGTTGGGATTAATGCATTACGTATAACCCTAATTTTGGTTACTAAGGCAAATAGGTATATGTCTATCCTATTTAAGAAACAATTCTGGCGACAATCCAATGAACCAAACAAAGACCATTTAAGTTATGAATAAGCCTTGGTTTTCTTTGTCAAGACCAAACTAGGGTGTACAATTCAATTCAAATGATGATCAATCTAATAGATGCATGAAATACAACTTGAATAAATAACCCATTCATTTGAAATCAAGAGAGATAACAAACTCAAAATCCAAACATCATGACAAGATTCAATTCAAACCATAGATAAATAATTTAGTTCATCCTAAAATGGAAATATATAACAACGAGAATTACTACAAGATTCAATGAGATTTGAAACCATAGAATTCAAAATCCAAACATCATGACAAGATTCAATTGAAACCATAGATAAATAATTTAGTTCATCCTAAAATGGAAATATATAACAACGAGAATTACTACAACTATTTTCATGATAAGAATACAAGAAGAGAAGGGAAAGAGATTAAACTCTGTCACAGCTTTAACTCTTTGATCTTCTTCTTGATCCTTGCACTTCCTATGCTGAGAGCTCTATTTGTTGCTTTTCCATGCTAAACTATGTTCTAATATCAATAGAAATATCCTAGAACCCTTACTTATAGAAGCGCAAGTCCTTTTTGGCTGAAAATAACCCTGGAAGCCTAAAACTTGAAATTCTTGTATCAGCTCCCTTGAGCCGTGCTGGCTCTAGGCCACTACTGTTCCAAAATTCTTTGTTTTGCATGCCAAATGCCTCGATTCACTCCCAAACGATTCCAAACCAACAAAACACATTTAGACAAATTACTAAATACAATTAATACTTATATTAAACGTATTACAACAAACCCTGAAAATGACTAAAACACTAGCATTTTGTATAGAAAAACATTGGGACTCACATAAAACCATAGCTACAATACACACAAATAGCTCTCTTTAGGGGAGTTAACATGGCACTATTCTCCAGCTGGTGCAAATACTATGAAGTCTTGTTATTAGCTTGCCAAACATATTAACCAAGGAAGGAATGGGATTTTACAGTTTCAGCCACAATCTAGTTATACAATTGAGGAGTTTTCTGCCAAAACAACTTTCTTTTAGAAAATTATTCTTAAAGTAACTTGCTTTCAAATTTTATTCTCTCAATATTGTAATTATTTCCGTGTAGACTTCCTATTCAACCATGATAGCAAGAAGTCTCGTCTACAAAAGTCACACGTAATCTTTGACTTTTGCTCCATACTTTTCCCAGCTATTCCCTTAATCTTCAACATTCCTTGTTTCTCTTCTTTCCAACTTATCTAATCAATCCCCTTCTCATCTCCTTCTTCCCTTTTAAGCCAATAACTTATAATTGAACATTCATATTAATCTTAAAATTCACATCCAATAAATTTGTAGGCTAATTACACTTTGCCTCATAAACTCATATCATAATTTTACTTTATATACCTGAATTCAAACAATATATACTTGAATACATTAACATAAAAATATCTCAAATTTTTACTACATGCAATATTTTATTATCAATTAAATAGAATTTCTAGCAATAGTATAATTATGAAAACAAAATATACCAACATATATAATATAACAGTTTAATACAATCTCATCATAGCATATTTATATACAAGGGATAAGTAAATATGATATAAGCTTATAGTTATTCTTTCTTTAAAAAAAAAATCTTTTTAATGGGACAAATATATAAAATTTTATAGCACAATATTTATAAAATTTAATTAAAAAAAATTGTAGGAATAGGGGAGCATGAGAGGTCAATGAGAGCATTAGTCATCTTAGTTTTAAGTCAACTTGAGTATACCATCTCAGTATTTCCCCTAACAGTGATAGAGCATCTCATGATGTCAAATATGCACACAGTAGAAAAAACAATTAGAGATAATGGTAAAGAATATTTTTCTATGATAGTCCAAGAATCAAAATAGTACCTAGAAAAAAAATAATAAAGTTTTCTTAAAAGAGTATGCAAAAAGTTTGTCCTTAAAAAAGGAAAGAGTATCTAACACATAAAGCTACGTGACAGATTGGAAGATTATCTGACAAATTTTGGAACAAAGTTCAAGAATGGGTTACTTTAGAAATATGTTTTGAAAAGAAAATTATTTTAGCAAAAAGGTCACAACTAAGCAACAAAGAATCTGGAAGATATTGTGCCAACTACAGTTGAAGAACAAAATTAAGCATTTTGTATGGAGCTGCTAAAAACATGATACTATTGTTAGCAAGGTTTCATTATCTTTCAGATTTAAGATCAATTATACTAGATGTCAAAGATGTGGAGAAGTTCAAGATACCATGGTGTATTTGTTTTTCTAATGTTCTTGCTCTCAGAATATATGGAACCTGTCACCTATTCTGTGGCCAAATTTGTAACATTTTCAAAACAACTTTTGGCCGTGGTACATGGCTCTAGTTAACCTATCTAGTACAATAGATTTTTAACAGCTTATTTTCTTCACTACTTTTCTTTAATTGTTTGGAAAAAAAAATTTCCTTCACTATTTTTTTTTTTTTTTTTTTGGTCATTTGTGAAAGTCCAGGAACAAATGAGTGTTTCAAATGAGTTGGATGAATTAATTGGAATGTATTAATCAAGTTCATTTAGAGTGGCTAGAATAAATGGAATTGTTGTCATCTCATGCTGATACTCCTCCTTCTACTCAAAAGTTAAATGTGCCCCAATGGGCATGTCTTCTTAATGGTGTTGTGAAGTTCATGAAATGGTATTGATGCAGTAGTCCAATACAGATGGTAAAGCTTTGGGATTGTGACTCATGATTCTACTAGTACTTTGACAGGAGCATGGGCTTCTAAATGTCCCTGTTATCCGAAATTTAAGATTGCAAGAGCTGCTACACTAAAACATCCTCTTCAACAAGCACAGAAAGAGTCTTTGGCTTTTGTGGAGATTCAGTGTAATGTTTTATCAGTAGTGACTTTGTTGCAACAAAGTAGAACTAACTATGTGGAATGGAAGTAATTTTAGCTGACATTTTTGAGATAGCTAAAATCTTTACTACTTGTTCTTTTATATTTGTTAGAAAAAAGGACAATAGAGTTAATTACTAGTAGAGCCTAACTGTGCAATGCACAACCGGTGCTTACTATTTTTTCTTATCCTAGAAAGGCGATATTTTTATAAATTATATAGTAATTCTTTATAGATAAAAAATATCGAAGTGTAAAAAATAAAATTATGTGTACATATGGGCAAAAACACATTAATTCTGACTTAATCCAAAACTAAGGCAATAAGATGATCTAAACTTAATGTTTCCTTTCCAAATAACTATATATAGACAATGATAGAATTGATAAAATTCTAAAGGCCCTATTCTAAAAGGAAAATTTTGAAATAATGTTTGGTAACATGAACATGTAATTGTGATCTTTCTATCTGAAGTATATGATGTCTGAATTCCTTGCCATTTGATATATAGCTCAATAGATTTAGAAGCACGTGTAGAAAAGGGAAGAGAACCTATGTAAAATAAAAAAGCCATGAAAATTGAACATTTTTGAAAAGAAATTAGCATACTACTTATATCATCTTGTCATCCCATAGCTAAACAAACAAACATACCAAGCCTTAATCCCATTAAGTAGGGTCGGCTGCATGAATCCTGCTACGCCATTGCACTCTGTCATAGACCATATCCTCCTCAATTCCTAGATGCGCTATATCTTTTTTACAAGTTACCCACCAAGTCTTTTTCGGTCTTCTTCTACCCCTCTATTATATGTTGACTACTTTCTCTAAAATCTACTCGCCTGATAACGCTTCTACTGGTATCTTAACACATGATCTAACCACCTTAAGCGTGTTTCTCTCGACTTCTCATCAGTAGATGCAACTCCAATCTTCTCAACGAATATGCTCATTCCTTATCTTGTCCATCCTAGTGTACCCACACATCCATTTTAACATTCGTATTTTTGTTACTCTCATCTTTTGCTCATGTGTGTGATTCACTGTCCAACACTCAGACTCTTAAAGCATCGCTAGCCTAATTGGCGTTCTATAGAATTTACCCTTAAGTTGTAAAGAAATTTTACGATCACATAATATTCCTGATGCCATTCTCAATTTAGTCCATCCCGCTTGTATCTGATGTGTAACATCTCGATATATACCACTATTACTCTGAATAACTGATTCTAAATATTTAAAATTTTCACTTATGGGTATCTCTTGATCTCTGATACTAACCCTTATTCCATTCCTACGTGCACCCTTGCTAAGTTTACAGACTTAAATTCCATATATTCTGTTTTTGATCTACTAATTCTAAACCCTTTTACTTCAAGTGTCTCTCTCCAAACCTCGAGTTTAGCATTAACCCTATCTTTTGATTCATCTACTAACACAATGTCATCTACAAATCACATACACCATGGTATTTCCTCCTGTATGTGCCTCGTAAGTTCATCTATGACCAACGCAAATAGATAAGGATTTAGAGTTGAACCTTGGTGTAAACCTATATTTACAGGGAATTCTCGTGTCAATCCTCCTGGTGTTCTCACACTTGTAACCACATCCCTATACATCTCTTTTATTGATTCTATGTATGCTACTCTAAATCATCTTTTTTCTAAAACTCTCCACATAACTTCTCTAGGGATTCTATCGTATGCCTTTTCAAGATCAATAAAAATCATATGTAAATCCTTTTCTTTATCTCGGTATCTCTCAGTAAGTCTCCTTAAGAGATGTATGGCTTCAGTAGTCAATCTTCCTACCATAAAACCAAACTGATTATTTGACACCTTAATCTCATTTCTTAACATTCTTTCTATCACCCTCTCTCAAAGTTTCATCGTATGGCTCATTAACTTAATACCTCTGTAATATGTACAATGTTGTCTATCTCTTTTATTTTTGAATATAGGTATGAGTGTACTCTTCTTCGGCTGGTCTGGCATCTTTCTATTGAAAATATTTGTAAGCCAACTTATGCCCTTCTTTCCTAACCATTTCCATACCTCGATTGAGATATCATTGTGGCCAACTGCTTTTTCTTTCTTCATCTTCTTCAAAGCCTCATCCATCTCTGATTCCTGAATCCTTCGATAATACATTACATTTCTATACTCCTCAGACTTAGCTAACTTTCCTAAAATGATATCGTCTCTGTTGTCTTCATTGAATAGTTAATAGAAGTATCTCTCTCATCTTTCCTAATTTCCTCATCTCTTACTAGAACCTTATTATTTTCATTCTTGATGCACTTGACTTGGGTTAAGTCCTTCGTCCTATGGTTTAGCTCTTGCTTTAAAAATTTTATAAATATCTCACTCCCCCTCCTTAGATTCTAATTTTTGGTAAAAACCTTCAAAAGCCCTATCTCTCACTTCACTTACGGGGTTTTTGCCTCCTTTTTTTAGCAAACTTATATTTTTCAATATTTTCGTCACTTCTACAATTATATAGAGCCTTATAGTTAGCCCCCTTAACTTTTATTTTATCTTGTACACCTTCATCCTATCACCAAGATTCCTTGTTCATGGGGGCATAACCTCTTGGCTCTCCAAATATCTTCTTAGCCACTGTTCTCACTCTAGTTGCCATGTCATTCCATAAGATGTCAGATTCTCTTTGTAAGTCCCAAATACTTTGCCCTAACAAATCTTCCTTAAAAATTTCTTCTTTTTCCTTCTTTAAATTCCTCCACTTAATTCTAGGTGATCTAAGTAGGTTCTTATTGTGATGTTTAAGCCTCAAGTCTACCACCAAAATCCTATGTTGTGAGGTTAAACTTTCTCCAAGTATATAATTTTACAATCTCTACAAACCTTCTATCTCTCTTTCTTGTGAGGAGAAAGTCAATCTATGACTTTGTTGAATCACTTTTAAAGGTAATTAAATGTTCCTCCCTCTTCTTGAAAAAAGTATTGATAATACAAAGGTCAAATGCCATTCCAAACTCCAAGATTGATTTTCCTTCTTGATTTCTTCCCCCATAACAATAACCACCATGCACTTCTTCATAATCCTCATTATCTCTTCCCACGTGTCTATTTAGATCACCTCCTATAAAAATTTTCTCTCTTTGGGGGGACACTACCTATCAACTCATCTAAATCCTCCCAAAACTTAGCCTTAATGGACTCATCTAGACCTACTTGAGGTGCATAGATACTAAAAATATTAATAGTTTCACGTCCTAAAATTACTTTAAGGGCCATAATCCTATCTCCTTTCCTAGTCACCTGCACTACATCATCCTTCATCGACCCATCTACAATAATACCTACCCCATTTCTAGTCTTGTGAGTTACTCCTAAGTACCAAAGTTTAAATCCTGAATTATCTAAAAGTTTAGCCTTTTCTCCTACCCATTTTGTTTCTTGTAAACACAAAATATTAATTCTTCTCCTAATTATTGTATCTACCACCTCCATTGATTTACCAGTAAGAGTTCCAATATTCCAAGTTCCTATTCTAATCCTATTCTCCCAAACATTTTTCTTCCCCACTACCCTCCCCCTATTATGTGAGGACCCTTGCATATTTTTCACTACACCCGAACCCCCATGGAGATGTAGCGGCCCTTGTCCACTCTTCGCCGCACTCAGGCAATGCGACACATCACTTATGGGGAACGCCCTAGCATTAGCACAATATCATAGTGGATTCATCTCATAAGATCAACAAAGTTTTACGCTGGCTATCAATCTAACGCAACCCTCCTCCTTTACCCGGGTTTGGAACCGGCTATGCTAAGAAAAACTCGACATAGGCGGAATTATCCCATAGCTAAGTGAAACAAAATTATTAAAGAAGATTCATCAATAATACTACTTATAGTACAAATTTTCTCACATTCCAAGGAGAAATTCTTACACCATTTCATTATCAATACTTTGGACATATCGTCATACACAGACACAGATTCTGTTAGCGTAGAAAAGGTGGAAAAACAAATTGTACAAAAAGATGGAGTTTGAAAAGATTAAAAAAATCCAATTTATTTAGATAAGTACCTTTTACACCTTAATTTGACAACTCTAAGAAATTTGTTTCAGTATATCCTAACTTCGATAGTTATTGAACATGAGAAAGAAACCTCAATAAGCAAGGTTGCATAATTTAATAATTGCACACTCTATATATGCAATCAACAAAAATTCCCTACGCAGTTACATTCAAGAAATTGAACTCTAAAGAAGCATTGCCGGTAAGCAGAGGATTGAAAGAAAGCTGCATAGCTGAAATATTTGGACTTCCAAAAAGATTTTGTAGTTTTGCATCACACATAATTGCTTTTTTTTTTGAGCCACATGTGGAAATCGCAATTGAATTCTAGGGATCCCAGAAGTAAAAAAGTATAATCCATTAGAACCTCAAATTTGGGTATAAAATAAAATAAGAAACAATAGTTTTCCTAAAAGTTCTGCAATAAAGCAAACTTTAGAAACAGGACAGAATTTATAGTACACACATAAATACATGATAAAGTTTATCCACTAAATAAAATACTAAAGTTTTCCTATCTTAATATTAATCTTATCAAGAATATAATATAGATCATTACCGTCACAGGCACGAAGGAAAGATGCACTTTTATGCCAAACTTCGAATAAAAATAGATTATAATAAGAATCTTAAATACAGAATATTTATGTAATTCTTGTTAAGCCCCTACTAATATGTTTGAGTTTGTAACTTCATAAATAGGGGAAAAGAAGATAATTTAAACACTCACCTCAAAAAGATTACTTGAACATTTTCTTACAAAGTATGTAATGACAAGTTGAATAAGATCAATCAAGTCAGAATTTTAGTTGAAAATATATATTTCATTTTCTTCTCCAATCTGACAAATTAAGGCTGTAATATTTGTTTTCCCCTTTTTTTTATAAGAATCTATGTTTACACATGTTCTTTAATGTAGAACCTGTTTAAAGCTACAACTGTCACAGTCACATAGTTAAAATGCAATGGAGTCAAGAAAAAAATGATCAACACATAAAAATTTACTATGTCTAGATCTAAGGCCCAAAAAATTTTCAGAAAAGATATAAAGATTCACAGTTCTCCAACAAAAATGAACTATTTTCTTAAAATGCAGTTTTGTATCTGTTAGAAATAAGTATCAAACATCACTTAATTAAAGTAAAACCAATAGCACGTAATTTCATGGAAATGGTGAACTCTAAACGTATCAAGTATAGCGTATTATTCAATATTAGATTTGCGCTTAATTTGGCGATAAAAAATGCCAGAGATCAAAATCAACTTCACTGCAAAATTTATTACATTTTTTACCCTTTCCAAAATAAAAGAAGCCAATCATTTTAGAAAATTATAATGTAAAAAGTAAATAAGATCAAGAATATTTACCATTTCAGCTTGTGAAGGTCTTCAATAGAGTCTTGTAACCAAGACTATATTCCCAATCATTACAAAAGGCAGCCTATGCAGCCTATTGATGCCAACATGGATCTTTTTCACGTTTATTAACTACAAATAAACCAAATAGGAAATTAGAGAAAGAGGAAAAAAAGATTGTAAGGGTTTGTGAGTTACTGATAATGGCCATGGTGGATGTTATCCAAATTATTGTAGTAGAAGAGACATAATTTTGGCAGCATAATTACATCAACCTAAAAACTAAACATATAATCCTGAAAAAGAAATAGAATTATAGAGGGTGTGTTTACTTAGATTGAAATATTTTTAGGAAAATATTTGCAAGAAATTTTTTTTGTACTAAACACCAGAAAATATTTTTGGGTGCAAATTATTTTTCAATTTTCCTTCATCTAACTGAAAATAACTTACAGATTTTTGAGTTTAAGCTATTATTCTGGATAATTCAAAAGTGACATTATAGTTCAATACTTACTTTATAATTTCATTTCTTAAATTTATTTTTATTTTCAATTCTTGTCCACTCGTTTTTCTCTTAATCATGAATCCCACAGTAATATAACTATCATTACGCATATTTTCTACTAACTTATACTATCATTTAATTTTGAACAAAATCAATCTTTTATTAACCAAAATTACTTGTAAGGTATTTGTCACCATTGTTATAAGTTTTGTTTTAACTTGTATTTATAAAATTAAAGATGAAAACGTTAAAAATATTTATTTCAAAATATTTTTATTTTGTCAACTGAATACTGAAAAATTATTTAAAAAATGAACTTTATTATGTAAATGTTTTCCAAGAAAAATAGTTTTCCAAGAAAACATTTTCAATCCAACAGAATACACCAGAATCTTAGATCTTTTCCTTCATAATATGAAAAAGGTCTTTAGATAAAGACGAACTACCTCTTGATGTTCATCCCTCTATTCATTTGTTTTTTCCTTTATCTGATTTTTGCTATTTTTGCCTATACACATAAGCAAGAGTGAAAATGCATTATGAATAAAATCTCAAAAAATAGAAAAATCCCACATAAACTTGATTTAAAAAAAAAATCAAAAGTCATTGAGATCGGTAGAACTTAAAAAATATTTTAATAACTTGAAAAAAGAAAACCTAAACACCAATTATCATCTTTTTAGGCCAGTATTATGTCTGTTCCACCCAAGGTTTGGCAAAGATATGTATTGGGAATTAGAAGTCAGGAAATCAATAACCTTGGAGTCCCGAATGATCTGCAAAATCAGAACCAAAAGCTCAGTTAGATTATTATTACAAACACAAAGATGATTCACGGAGAAAAAATTAGAGAAAGGAAGAGAGAAGAGGGAGATGTACAAAAAAGCTTCTGAGATATGAATGAAAACTTCCATATTTTCCATCTTTGGTTCACCAACCCATGTAAAAGTAGAAAAACCAAGGAAAGGGTTCTTAATCGAGTAGTAAATAAACTCAAGGAAAGAGATGCAAGCTGCTCCCAATCGGGCAAAAAATCTGGGTGAAAGGTGCAAGAAATCAGGGACAATATCATAGGATTGAGAGAATGGGATGGGCAAAAGGTAAGATCGTACACATTTTGGCGAGAAAATATGGTTATTTTGTGCATAAATTCAAGAAAAGAAGACCATTGTCTTGTGAAAAGAAGAGGAAGAGTTGCAGCTAGTTGGCGTAACTTTCAATAAGAGAGGTTAATTAGAAGTAAATTTCATCCAAGGGTGGATATGAATTGTAATTAGGTTAAAACACCAATCATAGGGCCAAAATATTGACAAGCATCCTAGTCTATAATAGAGGTAGGAAGCTAAATTAAGTTAATTGTTGTAGTTCATAAGCTAGGAAGAATTTATATTTCCAAGTCATAAGGAGTGTAAATTATCCATAATATTCCTGCACAGTTCAATACTGTTTATGTGCAAATGTTAATTCTATGATTTCATGTGTAAAGTGTATATCAATTCCTATTGCGGTGAAATAGTAAAAAAAGGCAAATTGACAAACCTATCCGAGAAGACTCAAAGCATATGCAAGACAAATGGGGTGTAAAAGGTCATTTTTCATCCCAAAAAATAAAACTGTTCCCGAATTTCTACGTCAACATTCATGTCAGCCAAAAGTGCCACATGGCAATTGTGGGGAACTCAATTGCTTTTTATCTAGTTGTTAGATAAGCTAGCTAATTTTGTTTTAGGAATTTGTAATGACATTGTATGGAATGATATCTTCCTCTTGTGCCTTTTGTGCGAAACAAAAGATGATGTAGGCTATTTAACTATTGCACATTAGTTATGAATATATTCTATCATTTGATAAATAAATGAAGAATAATTTAAAAGTTTAAGTACAAATTCTAATTAGTCGTCATTTCAGTCAATCGAGAGCTAATCAACTGTTTGTGCAATTGATGAAGAACAATTTAAAAGTTAATTTACTCAACTAAGAAAAATCAAAAGTTATTAATGGTCTGTACTAAAGTGAAATATATCAACTATTTACGTGCCTAATTGAAAACAATGAAAATTTATTTTGCTCAATTGAGAACAAATTAAAACTTATAGTACTCAATTGAAAACAAATAAAAATGTTTATGTACTTAATAGGCAATAAAGCAAAATGACGTTCTCAACTATGAGAAAATCAAAAGTTGTAAATTTACGAGAATGAGAAATTAATTAATCATCTACTCAATTGAGAATAGGGGTGAGCGTCAGTTAACCCTCGGTCAGTCAGCAAAATAATTCGATCGAACTTTAGAATTGAATCCTAAAATTGTTAATTAGTTTTAATTTTAAATTGAATTCAAAATAAAATTCGATTTACTAAATTATAATTCAGTAATCTGTCTCAAATTCAATTAACTACATTCACCAACTGGGCCATTGACATTGTATTAAAATTATTTATGTAAAAATTCAAAATCCTATCTAACACAAAACTTAACTAGCAATAAAATAGTCCATAATTTTATACAGACAGGTATCCTCAAAAATATATTATACTTGAGTGGATACAATATTTTCTTAATATTATATATATATATATATATATAAAGTATAAAATAGGATTGAGATATATAAACTGTATATATACATATGTTTGTACACTCGTGGTGTCACTAAGACTTTATATGCAAAAATTGCATACATAAGCATATTTGTGTTTACGTGTACATGTATAATATCATTTGTGCAATTATATATGAATTTTATAAGTAAAAATATAGTATTAGTTTGTAAGATCTTATTATATAAAAAAATATATTTACTTAAAAATGCCGAATTGAAATAAAAAATCAGTTAATTCTGAATTTAAAACTCAACTTTAATTTCATAACCAATTTCTGATTTTAGAATTCAATCGAACCAATTTATTAACCGAATTCCGATTAATTAATTTCGAAATTTTAATCTGAAAGCCGAAGCAATTATGAATTCAATTAACCGGATTCATACTCACCCTTAATTGAGAGCATGATATTAATTCAAATAAACTATTATACTGAATAGGGAACAAATTAAATTTCATGTGTTAATTGAAAGTAAAACGTATATTTGTGGGTAATTTAGGTGCCAAGCATACTTTAATTCGTTGGATAATATTTCGGGTAACATTTTGGCACCAAATTCACTTTTAAATAAAGATGTCTGTATATATTTTTATGCACAATTATTACATAACCTCTTGTCATAATTGTATTCATAAATTACATGTGTTAATGTAACAAAATAAAATTTTAAGCATTTGTACTACTCATTCATATATGCTTACTTGAACTGTATTTTGTGTACAAAATAATTGCAATAACTTAAAATTTTACAATATATATTATGGAGATTGAATAAAATTAGTAAAAATCACAGAATATGTGGTGGAAATTGAATAAAATTAAGGATAACTGAGTTTTATATACATAATAATTAATACATTTCACTGTTAATCAGTATTTGATGAAAAATAAACAAACTGGAGAATTTATGGTATCTTTTGATCACAAGAATTACTTTGTACCCGATAACCCGTTTATATGGATACCCGAAAAAAGGTTGCCAAAACATCAAATTTCTAAAGAGGGCAAACATGTATAAACCTGTTCATGTATTTCAGAAGGATGATTTGATTATGAATCGGAAATGTAACAATGATGTTAAAAAAACCATTTATTTTTGGGCGAAAATTTGAGAAGAAATTAAAAAGGCTTGAAAAAGAGAAATAAACATGTTTAAAGAATTGCATCTCAGGCCTATGTACGCATTGACGCTATCAATGCACCACTAAGCTCTCACTTAGAGTCTGCTTATTGAGGCTGGCTGTGCAAAATACGATCTAGGCCCATTTAAAATCTTTCTTTTTCTATATGGCTCAAAGAATTTTTTTTTAAATTTGCCAATTATGTTGAGGGTGAAGAAAACGTTTTGCGTGTGGTTGCTTTGACTAAGTTTTAAATTATGTATTTCATATTAGAGTGAATTGATAATAGGTATGTGAGATTTTCTTTAATGATTTTTATAATCAGGTTATAAATTCGTTTTAGTTGATGGTGAACTATTTTATTTTTTATTCATTACTTGAATATTGAAAGAAAAAAAAGATGTGGTATATTAAGGATGTGTTTATTATCCTCGAACAAGGAAATATCAATTAATAAAATGTCTATGTTATGTTATTTGGTGCTAACTTTAGTATACAGATGATTTCGAATGAAATTAATTATACTTTTTTGGTTTGTTATTATGATACTTTTTGCTAAGATCAAATGATTATTAGCCAAGGAAGCAAAATTCCTGTATAGATGAAAAGAGAAAAATATTTTGTTGAAATACAACATAAAACAATAAAAATGAGAGGACACGTCTAAATCATCAATTCTACCAATGCTAACGAAATAAATCCACACCTGACTACTTGTTATTCAATCCAAATGTCATTAAAAAGTTATGTATGTTTAAAGTTTCCTTGATTAAAATGATCACATCAATCGACAATATGGCCATAGTTCAGCCAATCTACTCAATTGAAATTAATTAGGCTCAGATTTATTAAAAGTGAAGCAAAAACGGAATGGCACCGCCATAGCTGCAAACTCTGTCATATTTGAGACAAAATGCTCCTCAAAAGGCCATCAAGTTTGCCCTGGCAAAATACGGCATGATCTGTTTCTTGCTGCCATAATACAACTAAAGAAAATGGTAAGTATGATCACAGCATATTTGAAATTGAAATATTTGTCATGCCTCATGTTCACAAATTAACCCATCTGAAAAGATTATCCTAGTCAAAATACCAGTTTGCCGTAAAAGAGGAGTAAAATTTACAACACAAATGTTCATAGGTCGTATTTTGAAGTAGGTAAGAAGAAGAAATTCAGCCAATAAGAGCCCAAATACCCAGAAAAATACATACAAACCTTCAGCCTTGAGCAGGAATGGATTATCGGCGCAACAAGCCGAGGAGCAATGCTACAATAAATGAAACTCTTTTTGTACATAGGTGGTAGATAATAAAATCAAAGAATTCGGATTGAAATTAGAAAAAGTTTCAGATCTTCTAAAAATCAGGCAGAAAAGGAAAGCACTGCCATGGCTGTAAATCGAGTTGCTTTCATATCAAGATTTTCTCCCAACGCTGTCAGAGGTTGCCACACCAAGAAGTAGTCTGATTACATCCAGGCCTGCATTATAACTCAAGGAAACCATAATATTATCAAAATCTGTATGAGAATGAAATTAATTGTCCAAGTTTTCAAACTGAATATTTCATTGTTAAAACTCTTGTCATCCAAATTCTTTCTTACGATAAAGTTAATCAAATGAATCCATGGACAAGCATATCCATCATGGAGAATAACACATAACACTAGGAAAGTGAACACTGAATCAAGGAAAAGCGCAATGTGTGCCATCGAATATACAATAATAAAATCAATACTTGGTAGTTCAAACCAAGAAACCAAATAAAATGCTATATCGACTAACCTTTTAAATTGACAAGTATCATTATGGTTAAAATTATTTTGCCACCTGACTCTTGAGTGTGTCTATCAAATTAAAATAAATTTTAATTAAGTATTGAACCAATAAAGGCAAAGTTGCATGTCTTTTATTCAGTAGTTTTCATTCAAGCAATTCATTCAAATGCACAAGTAACAACAAATATGTCAATCATGCTTACCTAAATTAAGACAAACAATCTGCAGTTATAAATGTTGGGATCAAACGCAGAATAAAAACAATTTATGAGAAATCAAGAACACAACAATTTAATGAAAAATAAACCACAACATGAAATATGAGTGACACACAAGATTTAACGTGGTTCGGCTTAATTACCAAGCTTACGTCCATAGAGAGAAAACATGTTCTTTATTATGAGAGAAAACACATATACAAGAATACAACTTAAATCCCAAGCTCAATCCTTGTATAACCTCTCTCACCCCCAAGAACACTCTCACCACAAGTATAGAACTACATGGTTCCTAACTTGTATTTTCCCCTCTTGTGTAGTGTCTTTGTAGTTAGCCAACCCACCAATTTATGGCCCAAGGAAACATTACTTGGTCACTACTCCAAATAATAATAGGAAATAACTTGACTTACAACCTAAACCCCATACAAATAGGAAATTACTTGGCAACTACTCCAAGTAAGTAAACTATTAGGAAATTACTTACTCCCCACACAAAAGAAATTACCCAAAAGAAAATTACCCAATTTCCTAACAAATCTCCACCTTGGCGAATATTTCTTTTAGCAAACGTAAACCAACCAAAAATATAACCATTTGCCTTCCACCACCAATTCACATGGTGACTAGCTACACACATCGAATCAATACGGTCCTGTCTCTAATTGATTCAATCGGCAAATGAACATGTGTAACTAACCGAATTCAACCTCCAGTCGACTCGCAAGAGGGGCCTCAATTCTCCCTCTTCTTCAGCAGGATTTTTCTTCTCACCACCATTTGCAATTTGGAAGCAATCTTGGATCCCTCTGCTCCCAACCTATTGAGGTAACCAAATGGTATATATCATAATACTTCTTCCACATGTACATTTCAACAGGACTATCCAACCATGTGTGGTTCCAAGACTCCACCTTCAATGAAAAACTCGTAGCCTTAGAGTTTAACTAGCTCAAGGAAAATTAGATTCTTTCGTATTTTTGGGATATGTCACACCACCCGCAAACGAACCATTCCATTTAATATTTTGATTTTCACTACTCCAATACCCGTTATTTCAAATGTATACCCGTCACCCAAAGACAAAAACTTGTCTTCTTTACTTGAAGTGCATCAAAATATTCTAACCAGGAGAAAACATTTAAAACACAAACAGAATCTAAAATCCAACATGGAATAAATATCCAAATGGAGATCGTGAGAATATCTCCACCTGATGCATAATGTCCAAAATTAACATTGGACTCCACCCATTTCCTTGATCCTTGAATCACCTGCCTTAGATTCACCGTCAAGTATCATCCCTTTTCGATACTCTTCTCGAGCAATTAAGGCAATATCTTGTATTTCACTGTAGTTTGCCTTCTTTTGAGGATATCAGATGATTGCACATTCTCGAGCATCGAAGTGGTATACCAGAGACGTCGCCATACTTTTGTAGAAATCAGGGATCTCGAGGTAAGAAGTAAAAGGTCCTAATTTTCCTCCTCGATTTTAACACAAACTTTTGGAGATAATCCAAAATTCTACTGTGTCCATAACAAAGAGTCAAATCGAATTTATGCACATCAATTCCAACTCTTCCCACTCATCATCCTTCATGCTTGTTGGCTTCCCATCCTTTCCCTTCAACACCTTTTTGCCAAACCTTGTTGAACAAGGATGTCCTTTACTCTTCTTACTGAAAGAGTAAATCTTATACATCCATTAAATTGTTGAATTAGAAATTGCCACCAACCCACTTGATCTCAATAGTTGACTAGAACCCAACCAAGCTCTGATACCAATTTGTTGGGATCAAACGCGGAATAAACACAACTAATGATAAATCAAGAATACAATAATTTAATGAAAAACAAACCACAACATGAAACTATGAGTGACAAGCAAGATTTAACGTGGTTCGGCTTAATTACCAAGCCTACGTCCACGGAGAGAAAACCCGTTCTTTATTATGAGAGAAAACATATATACAAGAATACAACTTGAATCCCAAACCCAACCCTTGTATAACCTCTCTCACCCCCAAGAACACTCTCACCACAAGTATAGGACTACATGATTCCTAACTTGTATTTTCCCCTCTTGTGTTGTGTCTTTGTAGTTAGCCAACCCACCTATTTATAGGAAATATTATTTGCTCACTACTCCAAGTAATAATAGGAAATAACTTGACATAAAACCTAAACCCCATACAAATAGGAAAATACTTGGAAACTACTCCAAATAAGTAAACTATTAGGAAACTACTTACTTCCCACACAAAAGAAATTACCTAAAAGAAAATTAGCCAATTTCCTAACAATAAATAAATTAATGCTTTGTACTAAATCGTAAATACAACAAAAGAACTCATTTCAACAAGATGCTAGGACAATCAAAAACACAAACACTTTTTTTGCCTTTGCGCTTTGTAATTGTCACACCAAAGCAAACTTAACAAATATTTACAAAATATTCAATAAGAAGTGATGTTTTCCAAACCTTATTTTGATGATGACATAAACACTTAACTCTGTAAACAAGTTTTTGCAGGTCTGTTACTTGTTTTGCTAGAGACAGGGTTTTCGGACGCACTGTACCGTCCGAACTATGTCAAGTTTCTCGGACGCATTCCTCCATCCGAACCAACAGGCAGAAAGAAGGATCTTACTGCCTCTCCAAACGGACGCACACAACTGTCCGAACAAAGCCTTCTTCGGACGAACATGACCGTCCGAAGCTTCTACGGACGATGGAACGGACGCATGCATGGACGTCCGACGATGTTCTACACCAACTGCTTGGAGATCGGAGGCTGTGTCGGACGCATCCTATCTATCTCGGACGTCCGAAACCCCAACGGCTACTTTTTGTGCATTTATTATTTAGCCGTTAGGAAGTAGTT
The DNA here is from genome assembly GCA_025175665.1 of Cinchona pubescens. Lineage (NCBI taxonomy): Eukaryota > Viridiplantae > Streptophyta > Magnoliopsida > Gentianales > Rubiaceae > Cinchona > Cinchona pubescens. Next base: position 6,768,229 of record JANKKI010000043.1, read on the forward strand.
ACGCAACCACCATTTATTGCTCTTATAAATTACTGCTTTGATATTCTGTAAAAATCATCTAATACATTGAATACAAGCCTTAGAAAAGAGCAATTTTAGTACAAATTGGCTATAGTGCTTTGTTGTATTAGTGTGCAGTTTAGAGTGCAATACAATTTTGAGTGAAGTAATAATCTTGTATGAAGATGAGGTTAAGAGTAAAATTCTTGGCTCAACTAAAAGAGTTTTAGTGTGAGCAAGAATCTCCCTACTTTGTAAAGATCATTGGCTAACCAAGTGTGTGAAGCATTCTAGTGTTTTAATACTTCAAGCTTGTTAGCTTGGAAGTATTGGCTGTTTTATTCCATCTCTTTCTTACTTCACTGTTTCATTGTTTTTATCATATCAATTATTATTGGAAAAATCTTAGTAAGATTAATATTTCTTAAAGTCATTTTTAGAAACCTAATTCACCCCCTCCCTCTTAGGTTGCTTTGGGACCAACAATTGGTATCAGAGCTTGGTCTCATGCAAGTTTTATTGCTTAAATTGCTTTTGAGAAAAGAACTCTTATGACAACCAACAATGCTCTATTTTTTTAGGGTCAATCCATTACTAGGTCCCCTATGTTTAATGGGGCAAATTTTATTAGTTGGAGAGATAGGATGAAAATCTTTTTGCAATCTATTGACATTAACTTGTGGTATGCTGTTAATGAAGGTCCTCCTTTTGAAGCTACAATCATTGATGATCACACAAATAGAAGAAGAGAAAAGACAAGGGATGAGCTCACTCCACAAGACAAGGCAAACTTGATATTAAATGCAAAAGCCATGAATGTGCTATATAACGCCTTGGATGCAAATGAATCAACTCGCGTGAAGGGATGCATTTCAGCTAAAGAAATCTGGGATAAATTGAAGGAAATCCATGAAGGGAGTGACGATGTTCGTGAGCAAAAGAAATCCTTACTTGTTGCCAAGTATGAGTCCTTCAAGATGGAACCACATGAAAATATTGACAAAATATATTGTAGGTGGTTCAATGACATCATTAAGGATCTTGAAGTTTTGGGTAAGGAGTATTCTTTGGGTGAAAAAAATAGAAAAATCCTAAATGCTCTATCCAAAGAATGGGATGCCAAAACAATTGCTATAGAGGAAGCCAAGAATTTAAATTCAATGCCTATTGAATCGCTAATCAATGCTCTTACATCTTATGAATTGAAGTTGAAGGCCAAAGTGGTGGATGATGAAGAAGCAAGGCCAAGAAGGAGCATTGCTCTAAAGACCTCTCAAGAAGAGGAGGAAAATAGCTCCATCAATCTAGAAGATGAAGATCTTGATGAAGGAGATCTTGCACTCATCACCAAAAGATTTCTTAAACATTACATCAACAAACGAAGAATGATAAGAGGAGGAACTACAAATTCAAATAATTTCAAAGGAAAGACAAGACTTGAAATGAAGAAGCAAAACGAAAAATGTTTTGAATGTGGTCAACTCGGACACTTTGCAAATGAGTGCCCTTCCAAGAAAAAGAAGGAAGGAAGAAAACCTAGATTCAATAACTTTCAAATCACATGGAATGATTGCAACTCCGAAGGAGAAGTCGAATAAGAAATGGAGTCGGCACAAATGGCCTTTATGGCCATTGGAAATGATTAGGTAAATTCTAACCATGACTCTAATGATGAAAATGGTGAAAGTGATCTTGAAGCTTTCATTTTGAAATTTCATGATAGTTTAAAGGAATCATATGCTAGAAATAAGGAGTTAGTAAAGAAATCAAATGCTCTATTGAATGCTAACTCTAAACTTGTGAATGAAAATAATAGGCTATCATAAGAAAATTGTGACTTGAAGAAAAGAATGCTTGTGAGATCAAAGGTCAAGGAAGAACAAGCCTCCTTGAAGAAAAGATTGGATGATTTGAATGCTCTCTTGACTAGAAAGAAAGAAAATGTTGTTGATTTGAAAAGGAATAGAAATGTAATAATCAACAAAAATTTTACCATGTTTAGAAGGGATGACTTATGTTTTGGTCAACAAGTAAAATCAAAATCCTCTTTATATGGAAATAAAAATACTATATGTAGATATTTCCAACAACATGGACATGTTAAGAATATGTGTTATGTCAAGAAGAATGAAAAACTTCGAATGAAAGTCGCATGGATTGATTGCAATTTCACTAACTGAAATGGACCCAAGAAAATGTGGGTACCAAAAGTTATCAATTGATTTATTGTGTAGGTACTTAACATCACCAACAATGATAAGTGGTTCATAGATAGTGGATGTTCAAGGCACATGACGGGTCTCTTCTCAAATCTCATATCCAAAAATAGTGAAAAAGTCACATTTGGAGATAACAATAAAGCAAAATCAATCGGCATTGGTGATGTAGGTAAAAATGGTGAAACCTTGATTAAGAATGTGCTTCTTGTTGATAATTTGAACTATAATTTATTAAGTGTAAGTCAACTTTGTGATATAAATTTATATGTATTTTTTACCAAGCATGAATGTCTTATCCTTGATAAAAATCATCCGAAGAGCTTGTTTTATTCAAGGGCACTAGGCACAATGATGTTTATGTGATTGATCTTGATAAAATTAGCAATAGCAATGTAAAATGTCTTACCGCTTCCATAGATGATCCTTGGCTTTGGCATAGAAGACTTTGTCATTTTAACATGGATTTGATTGAAAAACTTGCTAAGAAGGATTTGGTAAGAGGTTTGCCAAAACTAAAATTTGCGATGCATGCCAATTTGGTAAATAAGTCAAAGTTTCTTTTAAACCAAAGAATTTTGTGTCCACTCATAAACCTTTAGAATTGTTGCATTTAGACTTATTTGTACCTACTCAATATGCAAGTCTTGGTGGTTGCAAATATGCCTTTGTTATCGTAGATGACTTTTGTAGGCACACTTGGGTATTATTTCTTGTTCACAAAAATGAGGCTTTTGAAAAAATTTTAAAATTATTTTCCAAAATTCAAAATTTATTGAATTTAAAAATCATTCGTTTAAGAAATGACAATGGTGCCGAATTTAATCCTTATTTGGAGGTTTTCCCGATTTTTGTGATCACAACGGTATTTTTCATGAATTTTCAGTTGTTAGAGTCCCTCAACAAAATAGTGTTGTTGAAAGGAAAAATAGGACTCTTCAAGAAACCGCTAGAACTATGATTAGTGAATGCGACTTACCTCAATACTTTTGGGCCGAAGCTGTTAACACGGCTTGTTATGTCATGAATCGAGTTTTATTAAGATCCTTTTTAAACAAAACTCCTTATGAACTCCTTTTTTGTAAAAAACCTGTTGTGAGCTATTTCAAAGTTTTTGGGTGCAAATGTTTTATTTTAAAAATCAAAGAAAATCTTGGAAAATTTGACAAAAAATTGAATGAAGGCGGATATTCTTGTGACAAGAAAGCATACCGAGTTTACAATAGAAGAACGCTCTTATTTGAAGAAGTTGTGCATGTTACATTTGATGAAGCTAATGATGTTATCTCAAAGAATTTGTGCGAAGATGAAGATGTAGGTATTCCAAACGAGCTCGGAAGGACTCAACAAAAGCTCACTATTCATGAAGATCATAAAGAGATCACATCAAGTAATGATGTCAACAATCATCAAATAGATGATGAAAAAGAAAAGAACGAGGACTCTCCAAAAGATCTTCCAAAAGCTTGGAGATTCGTCTCTAGTCACCCTCAAGATTTAATCATAGGTGATCTATCCGATGGGGTAACTACTCGTTCTCATATACCTTTGAATAATAATTGTGCATTACTTTCTCACATTGAACCTAAACATGTAGATGTTGCTTTGAATGATGAATCTTGGGTTAATGCCATGCAAGATGAACTTAGTCAATTTGAGAAAAATAATGTATGGACCTTGGTTGAAAGACCATCTTCTCATCTCGTAATTGGAACAAAATGGGTTTTTAGAAACAAATTAAATGACAAAGGTGAAATCATAAGAAACAAAACTAGACTTGTTGCAAAAGGTTATGCTCAAGAAGAAGGTATTGACTTTGATGAAACCTTTGCACCCGTGGCTAGATTAGCGTATGAATCCATTCGATGTTTCTCGCATTTGCATGTTTCAATAATTTCAAATGGATGTCAAAAGCGCATTTTTAAATGGTTTTATCGATCAAGAAGTTTTCGTCGAACAACCTCCGGGCTTTGAAAATAAAATTCTTCCAAATCATGTTTTCAAACTCTCTAAAGCTTTATATGGTTTGAAACAAGCTCCAAGAGCTTGGTATGAAAGATTAAGTGGTTTCTTGATTGAAAATGGATTTAAAAGAGATGTAGTTGACACCACTCTTTTTACAAAAACAGATTTAAATGGGCTGTTAATTGTTCAAATTTATGTTGATGATATTATTTTTGGAGCAACTAATGAAAGTTTGTACAAGAACTTTTCACATTTAATGCAGAAAGAGTTTGAGATGAGTATGATGGGCAAGTTACAATTTTCATTGGGCTACAAGTTCACCAAACAAAGGAAGAAACGTTTATTACACAAATCAAGTATACAAAGGAGCTACTCAAACGTTTTGGAATGGTATAAGATTGCAAACAAGTTGGTACGCCTATGAGCACTTCAACCAAACTTGATAAAGACGAAGGAGGTAATGGTGTTGATGAAAAATACTATAGAGGTATGATCGGAAGCCTACTTTACTTAACAGCCAGTAGACCAGATATTATGTTTGCTTTCTGTTTATGTGCTAGATTTCAATCTTGCCCCAAAGAATCGCACTTGATAGTTGTTAAAAGAATTTTTAGATATCTGAAGGGTACAATAAATTTTGGTTTGTGGTATCCAAAGCCCTTTACATTTGATTTAATTAGTTATTCTGACGCTGACTTTGCTGGGTATAAAATTGATAGAAAAAGTACCAGTGGTATGTGTCATTTCTTGGGAAATTGTCTTGTGTCTTGGTTTCATAAAAAACAAAATTCTATTTCTCTTTCTACGGCTGAAGCCGAATACATTGCTGCTGGAAATTGTTGTGCTCAACTTCTTTAGATGAAATACTCTGAAAGATTTTGGTGTTGTTTTTGATTGTTTGCTTTATTTGAATGACTATAAAGTGTGACAACACTAGTGCAATTAATCTCACAAAAAATCCTGTTATGCACTCTAGAACCAAACACATTGATGTTAAGCATCATTTTATTAGAGATCTTGTTTGTAAAAAGGAAATTCGTGTTGATTTCGTGCCTACTTCAGATCAACTAGCTGATATTTTTACAAAATCCTAGGCTCTAGATCGTTTTGAATCTCTCAGAAAATGTTTGGAGATTTTACAGACCATTTTGGCATAATCTCTTCGTTCGGATGCACTCGATCGTCCGAACAACACTTTTTTTCGGACGCTCTATATCGTCCAAAAACTCCCTCTCTACCTCGGACGCTCATAATTGTCCAAACGATATTCATTTTCTTCATTCACTCTCTGGAATTCTTCCGGACGCGTACCATCGTCCGAAAGAACATCGGACGCACTGGCTCTTCCATCGGTCGTCCGTTCATCAGCTTTCGGATGCTTCATCGGACGCACACCAAACGTTCGGCCGTCTGAACGGTCTCCCAATGTTCAATTAAAGCCGTCCATTTTCCCCATTTCGGACTCACCCTAACCCCCGAAACCCTCTCTGGCAAAATTTTTCCCTTAAAATCTCCTCCAAATTCCTTCCTTCTCTCCACAAATTGATTGAAAAGTTATCATCTCCAAAGTATTCCTCACCGTTATTGTATCTAATTTTCCCCATCTACCATGTCATTTCATCAAATTCTCACCACTCTTTCAAAAAATTAAAATTTTTCTCATCTTCCTTCCCTTCCTTCACATTGGTTAAATCTCGCGGAGGATCTTCTACAGCAACTCGTGGACGAAAAAAAAAAGGGAAAGCTCCAGTGCGTGGAGAATCGTCTGCTACTCCTCAAGTCTCCTCAAATCCAACCTTACCAAAATTTATCGATGCCAAAACATCCAAACGGTATACATCTCTTCTGAGCAAATCTATAATCGTTCAACGTCCTGCATCTCAGAGTCTTTTTGATGAATATAATCTTCCCATTGTCAAATCATGCTTTGAAAAACAAAATTGGGTCACCTAGTGCATATTGATTTACCCGTATATCATGACATGGTGCTTCAATTCACAGCCAATCTTCGGAAAGGCCCCACTGTTCGTACATTAATTTCTTGTGTAAACAGCACCAATCTTGAGATTTCCTCCAACATCATCACCACTATTTTTGAATGTGAAGTCTCAAATCCAAATGATTTCTCTTATTTCTTTTCTTTAGATAAATGGCCCGCTATTGATACTGGATTTGACATTGATGAGGTCAGGGCCATTTTTAACATCAATTTTAAACAGGCCTCGGAAGCCAAAACCACGTTGCTGACTCCTAAACTAAACATTCTGTACACTCTTGTCACAAATTTGCTATTGCCAACCGATGGGCATCGCACTGAGCCCGGAAAAATGCAGCTTTACTTTTTCTTTTTTTTCTGTTTTCAAGGGCATTCCTCTTGACTTTGGGTATCTCTTCTGCTCCCTGTGGGAACTCTTTTTTATTGATACCCTAAGAAACATTCCTTCAGATTGGAAAATTCCTCACCAAAGTTTTTGATTTCCTTGATGTTCCTTTCAGAGGCAATAAATAATTTCCCCCGTATTTCAACAAATCTTATATTGAACGAAAAGGCCTCCATTTTTTCAAAGATCAATGGTTAACTAAGGCTGCTTTTGATATTGAACATTCAAAATCACAGGCCTCTACCTCTGGTTTGGCTATTCCACATTCTCCTCCTCCTCAAACACCCCCACCATTTCATGATCCTCATCCATCTACCTCTGAACCCTCACTTTCTCATATCTGTGGCCTTCTCACTTCCTTGAGCACTCAAGTCAGTTCATTTTAACGTCGTACTAATCGTAAGTTAAAGCGACTTGAAACTCGTCAGGTGATTCTCCAAGAGACCCTTAGCCTAGGCATGTCTGCTTCGGCTCAGGTTCAATTTGCCAACATTCAATCACAATATCCACTGACTCATCTTCCGATAGTGATGACAATGCTGAAGATGGGGATGTTCGTGAGGACGACGAGTCTAGAGGACGCAAATAATCAAGGTGCTGCCAATGAAGATGAAGGCAACGATGAGGATATTGATGACACGTTCAATTTCATCATGCAACGCCGTACTGGAGAAGAGGAAGATAGTGAGGCCACTAATGAAGATGCTCACTCAAAATGCCAAAAGATTGAAAAGAGCTCCAAGAAGAAAAATAACTCGAATTAGTTCCTTTAACAATCTGTTTTTAGTTTTTTGGCATTTCTCTGTTTTTTTCCTTTTTTGCTTAGTTAGGACTACTCTCATATTTACAATGCTATGTATTCCCTTGTACTAGTCCTGCTAAATATTTGAGTTTTCTTCAGTTGAATATTTGGCCTTTTTTATGCATTTTTGCGCTATTTCTGTTGAATATTTGCACGTTCTCAGGGGGAGCTTTTTTGGATGATGTCAAAAGGGGAGAGTAGTAATCTTTATTGCAAAATGATTGGTCATCACTCATATCGGATTTTTTTTACATAATTATTCCATGAATGTTTGTCATCATCAAAAAGGAAGGGAGATTGATGTTTTCCAAACCTTATTTTGATGATAACATAAAAACTTAACTCTGTAAACAAGTTTTTGCAGGTCTGTTACTTGTTTTGCTAGAGACAGGGTTTTCGGACGCACTCTACCGTCCGAACTATGTCAAGCTTCTCTGACGCATTCCTCCGTCCGAACCAACAGGCAGAAAGAAGGATCTTACTGCCTCTCCAAACGGATGAACACAACTGTCCGAACAAAGCCTTCTTCGGACGAACATGACCGTCTGAAGCTTCTGTCGGACGATGGAACAGACGCATGCATGGACGTCCGAACGATGTTCTTCACCAACTGCATTAAGATCGGACGCTGTGTCGGACGCATCCTACTTATCTCGGACGTCCGAAACCCCAACGGCTACTTTTTGTGCATTTATTATTTAGCCGTTAGGAAGTAGTTGCAACCACCATTTATTGCTCTTACAAATAACTGCTTTGATATTCTGTAAAAACCAACTAATACATTGAATACAAGCCTTAGAATTGAAAACAGCAATTTTAGTACAAATTGGATATAGTGCTTTGTTGTATTAGTGTGCAGTTTAGAGTGCAATATAATTTTGAGTGAAGTAATAATCTTGTACAAAAGTGAGGTTGTGAGTAAAATTCTTGGCTCAACTAAAAGAGTTTTAGTGTGAGCAAGAATCTCTCTACTTTGTAAAGATCATTGGCTAACCAAGTGTGTGAAGCATTCTAGTGTTTTAATACTTCAAGCTTGTTAGCTTGGAAGTATTGGCTGTTTTATTCCATCTCTTTCTTACTTCACTGTTTCATTATTTTTATCATATCAATTATTATTGGAAAAATCTTAGTAAGATTAATATTTCTTAAAGTAATTTTTAGAAACCTAATTCACCCCCCCCCCTTAGGTTTCTTTGGGACCAACAAGAAGTACATGAGTATGGTACAAAACAAAGTACGGTACAAAAAGTTTGACAATAATTATTCATATGGACAATCGGATTAAACCCAAAGGAAACCAAATTATTCAAAATGTTAGATTCAAAACCACTTTTCTTTTTAGCTACTTCAAATCCGTAACTGAAACCTTTATCATGTCATTGCTAAAAAAATTGACAATCTTGATTTAATCTTTTGAAGAAAAAAAAATCATCACAATCTGGTAGTTCAGAAACCCTTCATCATCATCTATCTATATCCATCCACCAAGTCGTCAATCAAACAAAGATGATAAAGGAAGAAAGCTCTTACCAAACCAATAGAGTGTGCAGAAAGCTTATTAGCTAAGAATCAATAGCAACAAAATATTCAAATAAAACTGCTAAAAAATTAGTAACAAAAACAAAGCAAAAGGGAAATAAGAAAAGTAAAAAATAGAGTAAAGGGAGAACAAAGAAATAACAATCGTACTTGTTTATATGAGATCATACAACAACTTCTAATATGTAGTAAAAAGCAACAAAAAAGATTAGAGAACCAGTAGAACTAAAGCGCGAAAAAGGAAAGGACACTAAAATTTTGGAAAATAATGGAAAAAGGAAATGGATGAAACACTGTAACTGAAAAAATCATGAAATTTTCAATAATATTAGGAAAAATTCAGTAGCATTCATGGAAAAAAGGGCAAAATTTCTATACACCAACTTTTGAAAATTTGTAAGGAGAAAATTTAAAGTTACCTTCAACTTCCAACCAAGTACAAAAATTTCTTTCTTTCTTCTTTCTCGGCCAAGCCCTTCTTTCAGGGTTTATGGCTGCCATGGAAACTCCCCAGTCATCGATTGGGGGGGCAGCCTCTTCCTTACGCCCCTAAATCCTTTCCTGATGTTGTGACTGGAAAAAAAAAATGAGACTTCGATTTAGAAGTCAACCACGTATCAAGGAGAACTTGCACTCATACTTACTAATGAAGAGATTGAAAAATTATCCATCCCATTCAAGTATGCTCTCATAGAGAAATTCTCTCAAGGGAAAACCCAGTTTGGCCTCTTTACGCAAGGATTTTATCTCTGTGGGGTTCAAAGGCGCCTTTAATCTGGGTCTTCTAGATTATCGCCATGTTCTAATGGCTTACAGGTTCAATTTGGAGGAAGATTACTCTCGCTACTGGATGCAAAAAAATTTTGGGCGTTTCAGGGTTTTCCTGTGAAGGCTCTTAAATGATCATCATAGTTTCATGTCAATATTAAGCCTTTAGTTATGCCGCTATAGGTTTCACTAGATATACTCCCGGTGCACTACTATGACAAATGAACACTTTACTCCATAGCAAAGCTCATTGGAGAGATGCTTAAGCTTGATGTTGTCACAGCCACTCTATCACACCCTAACAAAGCGAGATTTTGCATAGAAGTAGATATCCAAAAGCATCTACTGAAAAGGTTTTGGATGAAAAAAGATTCAAATGCACGATAGCAGTATATTGATTATGAGGATGTGCCATCTTATTGCAATACTTGCCAAAAACTTGGGCATGGATCGAATGATTACTGATTGAATGCTCCAAAAGAGAAAATTAATGGTACCAAGGAGAAAGAAGGCAACCACCCTAAGGGTAAGGAAATTGTTGACGATCCTAACCCTCCTCTAAAAGCATGCAGCCACAAAATGGGTGGTAAAACAAGTCACAACGGATACTGCTCAATCTCAACCAACGTCGACATCAAAGGAGGTTCTAGTGGAGTTGCCACCTAACCAGGGCGAAGCCTAGACTCTCGCGGGCAACCTGGGGAAAGCAAAGGAACCATCCCTTTCAAACCCTAGAATAATTGATGCCAACCATGAAACAGAAAATGCCTTACAAATCATTGAACAGCATAAAGGCTCAACAAAATGTATACCTAGAAACACTGATGAGGAATGAGTGGTTGGGGACAATGACTTAACCTAGAAGCACTCCAATAGCGAAACAGGCACAAGAAACCCTAGGAGTGGTGGATTCTTCCAAAGTGCCAATGATAGAAGGTAATGTTGGTTGCTCTAACCACCAGTGCCAATCCTTGATGCTAATGTTTTAATGGTGCACATAATAGATGATTAGGTAAAGGTGTTGGTGGAACAAACCCCATAGCCTGATTTTGAGACTAGAGCAGGATACAGCTACTGCACAACTGGATTTTCAACCACCCTCAGTTGAGCAACTACAACAATTTTCAGCAACGATGGAGCAACGTCTTGGGCATCCAACTGATCCTCGTAATGAAGAAGGCTGTATTCCAATTTTGAAGAAGAAAAAACAATATCCTACAACCAGAACCATCCAAACTCGGCTAAGTTCGATGGAAAACTCAAGTGATTTGCCTCAAGCCTCCAATGAATAATCTTATTGTTTGGAACATTCATGGTATATCTAAAATATCTTTGCTCGGGTGTCTTAAAAAGCTCATGCAATCTCATAAGGTCTCTTTTTTATCTATTACCAGACCTCTAGTAGACTATCACTAGATTGATGAAACAAAGTTGCACTTAGGGTTTTCTTATTGTTTATTTAATACCTCTAATAAAATTTGGCTCCTCTTTTAAGGATGGTTTTCGTGTGTTTGTGTTGAAGAATGAGGAATAGTTTATGCACATGCTTATTAATTGTGAAGGATAACAGGCCACACAACATTCGTGCTACTTTTGTTTATGCTAAGAGCGACTAGATTGGTCGTCTATCCCTGTTGGATGATCTATAGTGTAGAAACAGTAGGAGAGAATGGCCCGTGGCTGTGACGTGGAGAATTTAATGTGGTTGCACATGCAAATGAATATTTGGGACACTCCTGCTTAGATTCTCGAGTCACTGAAGATTTTAATTCTTGTATACACTCATGCCATATGCTCAAATTTCTATTTACACGTAACATTTCACATGGACTGGAATTCGAAGCAATGGACAAGTATGGAAGTGCTTAACTCTTCTCCCAGCAGCTGTGGTGCAATTCCTGAACCGTAACACATCAAATCATGCTCTTCTACTTAAATAAAATGTATCTCAACAAGATAGGGGGCCTCACCATTCCTTTTTTAGCACATGTGAGTGCATCATCATTATTTTATCCAAACACTGGAGCAATAATGAGGATTACCAGTGGAGGGCCATGGAATGCATGCTTTGGTAGGAAATAGTTAAGGCGACTCAAAACTGCATCAAAAATATAGAACCTTGATGCTTTTGGGAATGTATATGATTATATATCCTTGGCTGAAAATAAAGTGCAACTTCAAGAAGTGGAGTTCCATAACAATACAATCGAGAAAAGCCGCAAAAACCTACATCAAGCACAGGCAAAAATATTGTGGCATCTGAGAAGAGATGAAGAGTTCAGGAAGCAAAAAGCAAGGATTAAATTACTGCGAGATGATGATTTGAATTTAAAATTTTTCCAGGCAACTTTACGTGAGAAACATTCAAGGTTGGCAATTCAACATACCAAGGATGCATCTAGTCAATGGCTAGAGAATATTCAAGATATTTGGGAAGAAGCGGTGCATTTTTTTCAATGTTTACTAACCACTGAAAAGGATGACAATGAGGCAATTGATCACCTTTTACAGCAACTACCTACTGCTATCACCACAGATCAAAATTCACTCTTGACGAGAATGGTCACTATGAAAGAGGTCAAGGACAAGTGGTTTTTCAACTAGACAAGGAAAGTGCTCCAAGACCTGATGGGTTTTCGTGGGTATTCTTTGTTACTTGCTGGGATGTGATGGCTAAGGATGTATTGGCTATAGTTAAGGAATTTTTCTTGGGAGTGCAAATACCAAGAGCAATTTCTAGCACCTTGATAATGATGCTTCCAAAGAAGCCTAATCCTCAAACTTTTGCCAATTTCCAACCTATCTCATTATGCAATTTTGTAAATAAAATTTTTACTAAAGTATTAACTAATAGATTGTTGTCTGTCGTTCAAGGCCTCATAGTCCCAGAGCAATCAACTTTTGTTGACGGAAGGGGTATTCTTGATAGCATTTTGTTGGCTTAGGAGCTTGTCCACTCTTTAGACAAAAAAGCTCGGGGCCATAATATTCTACTCAAGATGGACATGATGAAAGCCTTCGATCGAGTCTCATGGCTCTTTTTGGAGCAATTATTACTCAAGTATGGGTTTGATTCACACTTTGTTTCTCAGTGCACATAATCCTAAGCAACTTAAAGCATGTTTGGTTTTCTATTTTGGTGAATGATCAGGTAATAGTATTCTTCCAAGCATCACGAGGTATAAAGCAGGGTGAACCACTGTCTGCATACCCATTTATTCTTTGCTCAGAAACCTTAAGCAAAGGATAGAATTATCTTCTCTCCAGCAAATCTATCCTACCTTATGCACTGCCATGGGGGAGCATGCCTACATCACACCTAGCATTCACAGATAAACTGCTTATATTTACCCGAGGAGATAGACAAAGCTTAAGGGCATTGCGGCACTTTCTGGAAATCTATCATGCGGGCTCGGGGTATAAAATCAATAAGGAAAAATGTTTCTTTATCGTCGGCAAAAATCTAGTTTCAATTCATGGTGTAGATGTAAGAAAGTAAATCAGATATAACGCAGCGGAATTTAAAATTTTTACTTTCCTATCACGGATCACCTTGATTAATTTATACGTAGTACAAGAAAAGTATAGAGATTGTACCCTAAAATTGCAGTAAAATCTCCAAATCACCTTGATTAATTTATACGTAGTACAAGAAAAGTATAGAGATTGTACCTTAAATTGTAGTAAAATCTCTAATATGTTTGGGACGTCGATCCACAAGCCGCACAGGTGTCCGGCCTCTAATGGTATCCACACAGATAATTAAATCAAGAATCTTCACAAGATTGATTGACCCAAACCACGGAGTGCTAGCTCCTAAATTATTTTCTTTTTCCTTTTAATCGTGACTTTCACGATCAAAATTTCTTTTCGGCTTTTAGTGTATTAGCCGTAAGTAGTAGTACTACTACTTCTCCATATATATATATTATAATATATCATATATATAATAATATAGAATTCCAATCAAATTGGATTTAGGGAATTATAAATTCTAATCAGTTTGGGTCATGGGTATATGAATAATTATAAAACCATTAGAACTCTTAATATGTCTTACATATTAACTCCTAATATTTATAACTTATTATAATTAAACCCAAAAGTGTTTGAATTTCTAATATAATTAAGTGACTAGTTCTCCTGTAATTAATATCCTTTCACCAACCTATATCCCGATTAATTCAAGAATACAGATATAATGCCAACTCTTATCGAATTAATCAAATTTTACTTCTTTCCAAAATACAACTCACTTGAAATAGATTTTAAGACACTCTTAAATCTATTTCCACTTTGCGCAAAGATTTCCGAATCGTATTTCAAGAAGTGGCCATATTGGGATATACATCTCCTATTATAAGGAGTGGTGAATCCTCTATTGGTCATATCTTATCTTCTCATGATTCATATTATACCCGAACTCTACAGTATGTGCGACTCATTAAGAGTAACGACTAATAGAGCCAAAGAATAATAATCCACAGTCAAGATAAACTCATGACCTCAAGTCAAATGACCATTACACTACTATCACAAAGAGATTAATCCACTGGCATTTAAATAATAATCCGTGTGGAATACTCTTAGCGGGTCAATCCGATGCACTTATTCTTAATAAGCATCCACATACTCTTATGTGCTAATCTACTAGTGTCATACACTACGATTAAGGATATACATGAATAAAATATAATTACATCATAACTCCTTATGATTTTACATATAAATATTTTATTCGTTAAATGCCATATTACAAAATATACATAAATATAAAAGTGTAATTTATCCCTAAAATTAATTGGCTTTAGGGCATACACTAGCAGTAGAGTGGCAAAATGGCAAGTACTATATGTGCGTCTACACGAGAAAATGGCTTAGGATTGAGGAAATTTGAGGAAATAACTGAGGTTTTCTCCATCAAATTATGGTGGCAGCTGCTCAAATCTAACACCTTATGGGCCAACTTCATGAGGCGAAAGTATTTGTCAACACCAACCACAACAAATCCTAGCCCGGTTTGGAGAAGATTACTGTGCGTGAAGGAGACAGCCCTAGAAAACATCATGACCTTGGTGTGAAATGGGGATTCATAATCCTATAATGCTAATTGGACAAGTGGAGGTCCTTTGGCAGAAGGTAAACTCAATCCTCTGCAGCCTGAAGCTCGAATTTCTGACCTTTATTCCAATGCACATGATTGGCAACTCGGAGAGGTTGCCTCAGCTCTTTCGGCTGTAGATTTGTCAACAATTCTCGACCATCATTTCTATCTCCCAGCTAATGTTGATAAGCTAGTGTGGCAGCCTAATGTAAATGGAGATTTCTCTTTGGCGTCAGTATACAACTTAACACGAAGCCTCCAACTAGCCAATTATCTTCAAGAGCATATATTTGGAGTAAGCGCATACCGACCAAAATATCAATCTTTGTGGTGGTTGTTGAATAATTTGCTACCATTTCCAGATATTCTTATGCTTAGATTCCAAGTGCCCTTAAAGTGCCAATTTTTGTGCTTTCTTAGATACTCTAGATCACATGTTAGCGGGTTGCTCATTTGCCCGCGAGGTTTGGGATCATTTTGCAAGAATTCTTGGCCTTCTGAGAGTTTGTAGAGACTTGATTCTTACACATCTCCAATCTTGGTGAGTTACTTTAAATATGACCGTACTTGGCTCGTGGTAATTGACATAATGCCCTATTTTATTTACTAGGAAATTTAGAAAGCCCGCAACATCTCTTTCTTCCAAGAAGCACAAGTAATGTTAAGGCAACTCATTTTCCAAGTTAACTGGTGGCTACTTGATCTCTCTCGGGCTCACCCAATGCCCTCAGTTTCAGCATTAATGCATGATTTAGGACTGATCCTTGTGGCACAACCAAAGAGACATTGTGTGCTTGCTGTTACGTGGTCTCTACCACCACAAATTAGTTTCAAACTTAACATTGACGATTTTTGTTGGCAACCCTGAACCCTCAAGAGGAAAAGGCATTTTTCGAGATCAAAATAAGAACTTTTGCTCTGGGTTTTCAGAATTTATTGCCTCATGTACTTCATTAGAAGCAGAGCTCAAGGCACTCTTGCTCGGCCTCAACATGGGTACTGAGAAAGGGTTCCTTCCACTCCTTATTGAGTCAGACTCTCAATTACTGGTAGACATTCTTCATCATCGAGTTCAACCCCCTTGGAGGTTAGACAACACTTGCAGGCGAGCCAAGAAAATTCTGCGGCAAATGCTTTGGTGAAACTAGCAAGTACAACTAATCATTCTTTACATATAGACAACAATATTCCCTCCAGAATACGAGGGCTTATTTACCTAGATGCTTTAGCTGTTCCTTATATCCGCAAATGTACTAGAGACACATTGTAACTTATTCCATCTTTGAATTTTAATACCAAAAAAAAAAAAAAAACCTTAATCCCTAACCAAGTCCTGCAAAATAGCCATGTAGACAATATTAGATTCACTATCATAAAGAACATGAAAAGAAAGAAAGAACTAAAATAAGATAAAATAGAAAAGGAAGATAAGAGAAATAAGGAAAAGAGTGAAGAATAGAAGTTGTGGAATCAGGAATATGGATCAAAACAAAAGACAAAAAGAGTTAAAGAAGGGAGAAGAGATTGACTTGCAGGGGAAAAAGCAAAAGAAAACCTTCCTGAAAATCTGGTAGTAGATAATGATCGAAAGATAAAGATTGATTTAAGGTACAACTTTGGTGAAAAACTAATATAGAAGCCTGACATAAGAGTTGGGTCTCTACAGTTTATGGAAACAATTCCTCATTTTAGGAAAAGAAAAAAAGAGCAAACAAAGCCTTGTTCTAAATCAAGGATCCTTATATAATGTGTTTCATTGGTCAAAGAAGAAGTATGGAAAGCTCCCCAACACTTATTTTGGAATTAGGTAACCATTGATAAACAATTGGATGGTTAAATTTGTTTTGGCATGTACAAGTGGTGTTAAGTTACTAGCAGGGGTATGGGCCATTGGAAACCTATTACCGGTGAAAAGTGTAGCACTCTTGAGGGCCTAAAGGATATATATAATATTGCTAAAACAGGAAAGAAAATCTAAAAATTTTATGGGATTTAATTGAAAAACTAATTTTTTTAATAGAATGTCCAAAAAAGAGAGAAACTTGTATAATAAGACTTTTGAATAAATTTTCGTTAGTCTTCTAGATATGGATGAAATGTTATCTACATGGCCCATAGCATTGTCTATTTCATGAGTCCACTTATATATGGACAATTGTTGTGTTCAATTGCCCAGCCCTCTTCAATGTGGACAAGAGAAGTGTCTACAAGGCCAAGAACCACATCTATTTGACAATCCACTTACATATGGATGATTGGTTGCCGTGCTCATATGCTACCTTTTATAGATATTATATTACTTGTAATTACGTATCTGTGGGTATTAGTAATTTCTACAACAATATAACTAAGTTTGTAAACATAAGTAATAACAACATTTGACTATATAAGTTAAACTCTTTTTAGGTAAATTTATTAATATCATTTGTAGATCATAATTTATGAAGCTATAAGTGTTAAAATCATTTAGTTATTACATTACAACCTTTCATACAATTTTTTTAAACTAACCACCGAAACAATGGTGGGGGGAACTACTCCTAAATTTTGTTAATAATGCAAATAAAAGGTATAAGGAAAGGGACTAGGCCTACACCTCCTATGACAAAAAACAAATGAAACAACCAACTATCTATTGCTTCTAATTGTAGGATAATATAGACAATCTAGTCTAAGAATACCATGTAACAAAAGTGGAATTGCAGAAGTGTTGGTCCCACAAGCAACCTAACAGGAGGGTGAATTAGGTTGTTTCAAAACAACAAACCTTTTAACATGCTTAATGAGAAATGCAAACTCTCCTTATGCAACAAATAGACACTTAAGCACAAATGAATACAAAAGATATTCAATAATTGAAGCTCAAGAACAAATATAGAGATGATTGAGATAGAGAGTATCAAACCAAACTCCCAACCTTCTCAAGCTTGGAGTATATCCATTAGTAGTGCATCTTCAAAGAAGGTGAGGCAATAACCTTCTTGTACACAAAGTAGGCTCACCCTTGCACCCACTTAGTCCCTTTAGTTGAGCTAAAGGGTTTTACAATACAACTTCACTTTTGCACACTTGTTATTCATTGACTCTTACACTTGAAGATCGCTCACTAGTCTACTCTTGCTCACACTAATTCCCTCTAGTTGAGCCAAGAGAACTACACTACCCAAACCAATACAACACACAATATATTATCCTATTGCTTCCCAAATAGCTCATACAAGTGTTTGTATTGAATGCAGTAGTTCTACTCTCTATTTTTTTGCATTTACAGACTTTGGGGTATTTATAGATGCCCAAAAACACCTTGTTCAACAATTCTCTAACGGCTATTTTCTGTTTACTGGAAAACTAGCCGTTGATCTTTCGGATAGCCGATGCAGTGGGTGTGCGTCTGAACAAACTAGCCGTTGGACCTTTCGGACGGCCGCTGCTAATCTCTGTGTCCGAAGTTGCGTCCATTCTCTGAGGGTATTCATTAGGACGTCCGAGGATGCATCCGAACCTGTATCCGGTCGATGCAATATCTTCTGGAAATATGATCGAACACTATTTTTCTTCCGAGTCTGCTTCAAGTTCTTTGTGTCGGACGACTAACATCGTCCGAAGCTCTATCTTTCGAACAGTCATTTGTGTCCGATAAGTTTATCACTTCCAATGCCCTCTAGGCATGTATCGGACAATCACTTGCGTCTGAGCTCCTTTCTCTTTGATGGTCTTCATCGTTCGAATCTCCTTGTTCTTCTGCATACTTGTTTACAAGCTGTTAGTATGATTTGATTATCATCAAAACATGATTATCATAATTGGGGTCCAACAATTTCTCCTCCTTTTTTATCATGACAAATCAATTGGACAATTCTAAAAATAACCATAAAATATGAAGCACAAGACAAGAAGTTTTGTCCATTATTTCTTCCCATTTTGGCATCATCAAAACATAATAAAAAATAATGTAATTTTAAACTCCTCCTAAGTTTATTTTCCCCCTTAAAAGGCGAATGTAATTCAAGCGAATACATGGGGAATAAGTCAAGCTGTGCAAAACATATCTTCCCTTCAAAAAACATGTATTCAAGTAGATATGAGAGAATTCATGCAAAAAATTAGCATTAAGACATTTTTCGCTCGAAAGTATCATCAAAACACTAAAGCATATGTGATGCAATTTCATGTGAAGCAAAATAATCCATTAAAAAAGAGAATGCTCCCCCTTAATTTTGCAAATAGTGACTTATTACAAACAAAAAAATTGGAGATACTTGTACCCAAGCATTCTAAGCAAATTTAAACACATAGTTGAAAAACATTTAAGAGATCATAGTTCACAGTTTAGCAAGTGAAAGCACAATTTTGATAAAAATTTTAAATGTTACCCATTTTAATGTCATGTTAGCTCATATGCTTTGAACACCCTCCATTGATGATCCATCTTGAATCCTTTGGTGCTCCCCAAGTATACCTACATGCAAAGTTAAATAACAATTTTTGGTACCCAAAATTTCTTGGGTCCAATTGGGTTAGTGACATGCTTAAGCACCCAAATAGAATTTATTCCCAACTTTTCATTTCTTTTAACATAACAAATTTTCTTTATATGACCATGTTGATGACAATAATTACAAATAATATTTTTATTGCCATAAAAGAAGATTTAGACTTAATAAAGTACAAATCATCCTTTCTATAGGTGACAAAATTTTTGTTGATATGCATAATTCTAGTTTTTTTTTTTTCAAAAACATTTTCCTTTTTCTTTTTCAAAAGAACATCAAGATCATCTATTCTCTTCTTCAATGAAGCTTGTTCTTCCTTGATCTTGGTTTTTCCATCAATAAGATTTTGTCTTCAAAGCATCATTTTCTTTTGTCAAAAAATTATTTTCATGCACAAGCCTTGAGTTGGCACTCAATAAAGCATTAACTTTAACTTTTAATTCTTTGTTCCTAGCATATGATTCTTTCAAAAATTTATACATTTTAAAAATAAATGATTCAACATCATTATTATCATCATCACAAGAATCATTACTAGAGGATACCTCATTATTGTCAAGAGCCATAAAATCCATTTGATCCTCCTCATATTCTTCAACTTCTCCATCCGAATTGCAATCATCCCATGTAATTTGGAAGTTGTTGAAGTGAGACTTCCTTGACCCTTTCTTCTTCTTGGATGGACTTTCATTTGCAAAATGTCCCGCTTGACCACACTTGAAGGATCTATTATTTTGAGAAGCTTTTAATGCTATGGTTCTAGTGGCCCTTGCTTCCTCCTTATCTTGTACCTTGTATTTCAATTTCAATTCAAAGGAGGTTAGAGAATTGATCAATGAATCAAGTCCAGGGAGTAGGAATAGAATTTAAATTTTTATACTCTTCTATGGCAATGGATTTAAGTTCCCATTCTTTAGGTAAAGCATTTAAATTTTTTTTATTCTTTTCACCTATGGACTATTCTTTACCTAAACCTTCCAAATCCTTTACAATATCATTGAACCTACAATACATCTTGTCAATCTTCTCATGAGGTTCCATTTTGAAGGATTCATATTTAACCACAAGAAGTGACTTCTTTTGCTCTCAAATATCTTCATTTCCTTCATGGATTTCTTTCAATTTGTCCCATATCTCATTGGCCGATTTGCAACCTTTCACTTTGGAATTTCATCTACATCCAAGGCATTATAAAAATATTCATGGCTTTAGCATTTAAAGATAAATTTACTTTATCTTGTACATTTAATTCATATCTAGTCTTACGTCTTAATCTATGAATATTTACATCAAGAATATTAGCTTCTAAAGGACCTTCACAAATAATATACCACAAATTAATATCAATAGATTGCATAACAAATATTTTCATTCTTTCCTTCCAACAAAAAAAATTAATGCCATTAAGTATGAGAGGTCTAGTAATACAATGCCCCTCTAAAAACAATGCATTATTGGTTGCCATAATGATCTTTACCCAAGGGTGATTAAACCAAAGAAAGAAGACCAAGCTCTGATACCAATTGTTGGTCCCAAAAGCAACCTATGAGGGGGGTGAATTAGGTTGTTTCAAAAAAACAAACCTTTTAAAGTGCTTAATGAGAAATGCAAACTTTATGCAACAAATAAACACTTAAGCACAAATGAATACAAAAGATATTCAATAATTGAAGCTCAAAGAACAAGTATAGAGATGATTGAGATAAAGAGTAATCAAACCAAAATCCCCAAACTTCTCAAACTTGGAGTATATCCACTAGTAGTGTCTCTTCAAAGAAGGTGAAGCAATGACCTTCTTGTACACAAAGTAGGCTCACTCTGGCACCACCTAAGTCCCTTTAGTTGAGCCAAAGGGTTTTACAGTAAGAGATACAACCTCACTTTTGTACACTTGTTATTACTCGACTCTTACACTTGAAGATCACTCACTAATCTACTCTTGCTCACACTAATTCCCTCTAGTTGAGCTAAGAGGGCTACACTTCTCAAACCAATACACAACACAATATTTTAGCCTATTTCTTCCCAAATAGCTTTTACAAATGTTTGTATAGAATGCAGTAGTTCTATTCTCTATTTTTTGCATTCACAGACTTTGGGGTATTTATAGATGCCCAAAAACTACCTTCAACAATTCTCTAACGGCTATTTTTTGTTTACTGGAAAACTAGCCGTTAGATCTTTCGAACGGCCGATGCAGTGGGTGTGCATCCGAATAAACTAGTTGTTGGACCTTTCGGACGGCCGCTGCTAAACTCTGCGTCCGTTCTCTGAGGGTATTCATTCTGACGTCTGAGGATGCGTCCGAACCTGCGTTCGGTCAATGCAATTCTTCCAGAAATATGATCGAATGCTATTTTTCGTCCGAGACTGCTTCAGGACTCTTTATGTCGGACGATTACCATTGTTTGAAGCTCCGTCTTTCGGACAGTCATTGTTGTCGGATAAATTTTTCACTTCCAATTCCCTCTGGGCATGTATCGGACAGTCACTTGCATCCGAGCTCCTTTCTCTCGAACGGTCTTCATCGTCCGAATCTCCTAGTTCTTCTGCATACTTGTATACAAGCCGTTAGTATGATTTAGTCATCATCAAAACATGATTATCATAATTGGGGTCCAACAAGATGTATTATAAATTGAGTGAATATGAGGAGAGTAGCTTCCCAATTTGGCAAGAAAATCTATAGCCAAATTCGCTTCTCGATAGACGTGTGTGAGGATGAAGTGTCCCTGGAACAAAAGTGAGTGTATTTTATGAATCAAAGGATCCAATGACCAAGCCACAAAAGAATCACCAAAACCATTTGGCAAAGAACCTTTGAATTGGATTCAACCAACACATTGAAAAAATTGTTTTCTAGGTAAAGTTGCAAGCCCGAAATTGAATAAAGCCATTGTTTCCGCTTCCAAATTTGATTTGTGTCAAAAAGAATAAGTAAAAGCATCCACTAAGGTTCTTGGAGCACCTCGAATGATCCCATATCTACCAACTCAGCCTATGCTTGACACAAATGAACCATCGATATTTAATTTCAGTCAACACGATAAGACTAACCCAAGAAACAGCCATGAGACTAAGTGGTTTGGGAGAGGAGACATAACTTTTAGCCTCAGCTGAGAATACAGGGGGAAGTTCTCAAAAGGTTTATCCAAACTCAAAAGAAAAATAGTGTGAAAAATGTTGGACATAACCGAAAATGAAGATAGACGCTTACCTTAAAAAAGGTAGGATGTAAGAGCAACCCAGATATGCATCAACATGCAATAATAGGAATAATTCTTACTAACTGTCTCTCTAGAGATGAGGAAACATGAAGCCACTATACATTCAACTTGTGATGAATGGATTCAGCTTGAACTCTAGGTATCTGCATTAAGAGCTCCAACTCATCCCAAACCAAATGTATTGCATAAATGGGAATGCAACAAAATAGTGATCAATTAAATCCAATGAGTTACAAAAGTTACTCTTGGATGCCAAATTGAAACCCATATTCATATGAATGTCCAAAAAGGGCGTGAAACCATTCAGAATTTTTCACATTAAGATAGACTATTTAATGGGAATTCGAGAACTCCAGATAAAAGCTCTAGACTACAAAGTATTTTTTTCTTTGCTGAACTAGATGAAAAGCCGAATAGGTAGTGAAGGTTCCATTAGAGTAAGGTTTCATAAAGGGTCATCCTCAAGAAAAATAGAGCAATGCAAAATGTCGGCCTTAACATTTTCTGGAAGGAAATGTTCAATCAACCCTAGCGACCAGCCGCCATTATTTGAATAAACATCTTTAAGTTTATGATCCGGAAAGGGTATGTCATTCATCTAGTCAACCAAAAGGTTCTTTCCAAGCCAATTTGAGAACCAAAATCAAGAATCACCTGGTCGAATAGTACATATGAATATGAGGTTCCACCAAATCTTGAACTTTGAGCATTCACTTCTAAACCCTCGAGCAAAAGGTTGCAATACTCAAGCCATAATGACACCTCATAAACCAAGCCCAAAATGACTTAGAAGAGGTAAAGTTCCATCAAAGCTTGTAAGAAAAGGAAAGAGCAACATCACTTAGAGGACGAAGACCTAAGCCATTCTCTTCAATCGCATAACACAAGTCTTTCCACTTTTGCCAATGTCACCGATATCCAAATTCTAACTCACCTCAAAAGAAATTGGCTTGTATCCGATCCAACTTAGCAATAATTGATTTTGGAGGGTCTAAAACAGCCAAGACATGCATCGGAATAGAAGACAAAACATGTTTGACTAAAACAAGCCTACTTCCCAGTGATAAGAAATTATTTTTCCACCCAGCCAAGCGTTCTTGAATTTTATCCAAAATTGTAGTATAACAGGCACATTTAGACTTACCTGTGAAGATGGGATAGCCTAAATAATTGATCAAAGGCAAAGAAACAATTTTCATGCCGAGAGCATAAGAGAAGTACGGCTTGTGCAATTTTTGGAAACTAGGAAAAAACTTTTGTCAAAATTGATCTTCTTACCTGACCCCCCTTTGGTAGATATTAAGAAATTACAATAATCTTCTCAAAGACACCTTATCCATTCTTGTATAACCTTTTAGACTTATATGTATCAATATTAGTCAAGTTATAAGTATTAAAAAGTATCAACTAGCTTTGTACATAGAGCTACTAACTAGTAAAAACTACTACTGTATAAGTTGTACAAGGTAATCCCTACCAATATTATTATATATGTTTGAATACCAAAAGTAACAAGAATATTTTGATAGTATGCTATAGGTAATATCGTCGTTTTAGTTATAAAATTATAATTTATGCAACTATAAGCATTAAACTCCATAAAAGTTATCCAACTATAATTTACGTAGTTATAAGTATTACGTCATTTAAATTACAAATATTAATAATGTATCATCTATAGTCTTTGTGTATGATAATACTAATTAGTAATTAGTGTGTAAGCCACATGTATTAATCACTACCGATATACTAAATAATTAAGTTATCGAACCAAATATAACAAGAAAAATTTATTATGTAAGATGTAGTATTAATATTATTAAATTTATGAAATAATAATTTGTTTAGCTATAAGTATTAAAATGAATTGATTTATGAGATTACAATTTATATAGCTATAAGTATTAATAATGAACCGACTTCTTGCTACTTGGATTATATAGCAATAAGTATTTATGATATTATAATCCATTTTTCTACTTGGATTCTCGGCCATGGCCAAGAAGGAAGCCCTTCAGCCTTCAGCTGGAAGGCAAACATGATCATTTGTAGAAGTGCTTCAAGGCAGCAATCAAATTGAAAAACCCGCCTCTCAGCCTGAACAACCTCTAAAGAAGTTGCAAACATACAAAGGAGAGCCAGCTATTTTTTCATTGAAGATGAAGTACAGAAGTTAGCAGCTCCTTTCTCATTACACTCTAGTTAGGAATTTTCCTAAAGGAAAGCCTAATATGGAAACGGTTCGTAAGAGCTTCTATACAATTGGTTTTAAGGAAATTTCTTTATTGGCTTTTTGGATCACAAATATGTGTTAATTTGTTTTTCATTGGAAGAGGATTACCTGTGATGTTGGCTTAAGAGTACTTGGTTCATCAACTATTTTTTCATGCGAGTTCTTAAATATCATCCCTTGTTTTCTCTGGATGTTGAACCCTTAGTTGTTCTAATTTGGATCACTTTAGAAGATTTACCAGCAGTATTTTCAATAAGCATTTGGTTTTTTCTTTGGCTCAAGCGGATAGAACTCCCTTGAAGTTAGATTTGGATACAGAAAACTTTACTAAACCAAATACGGCCAAGGTTTGTGTGCAGGTTGACCACCTAGCAAATTTACCTTCAAGATTTTGGCTTGGTGTTGGGGAGAGATGGAAATGGTAGAAAATTAGCTATGAGGAAATCCCATATTGCACCTAGATGTAAATGTCATAAAATTGGCCTTGATTTGGCCCAATATAGAGTTGGTGTACCATTGTCAAACTAGAAGAAGGGTTTGGAAGAAAACCCAACCAAACACAGGCAAAAATGGGAAGCTAAAGGGCAAGACAAACAGAAGAAGATTGTCAACATTCCTAAAGCTGATAAACAGGCTAAAACAAAATGGAATCCTATCACAAGCTAAGAGGTATGTCAGTCTAGAGTGACTCATGAAAAAGAAGTTGATCAACTAGCTACCCTAGAGATCTGTCATATTGATAAGTAGCATACTCTACCAACCAATGAGTTGCAACACGAGGAGGTGGTGCTGGTGGCTGAGACAGTTGCTGACTAGAGGTTAGCGAATGCTCCACCATTCAAGGAAATTCAAACTCAAAAACCCCTGAATGAAAGAATTGGTTCAGTGGTTGAAATTCAAAATCCAAATACCACAAATATATGAAAAAATCCGGTTGTTCCAACAGCCAATATAGAAAGGTTGAGTGAGGATCTTGGCAAATTCAAATTTTCAGCCACCTAATCTCAACATTGTAGATTTGGTTTCCCCATCCCAACTACAAAAATCCGTTGATAATGCTGTCCTTTCTCATGCGAGAATTTTGGTTGGACTTCCAAACTCCTTTATGGATAGTGTGGGTGATTGTACACGAGCTATTTGCATGGATGGCATGGTGCAACCCTTGGATAATGCAACTGAATTACCAAATGTGACCCCTCAGCCAAGGAGAGGTGAAAGGAAAAAAGTATACAATCAAACTCCATCTCACAAAATAGCAACTTGGCTTTCCTCAAAGTCTAGCAACCTGAACCCTAATCCTAACTTTTAAAATGAATCATTTTTTGGTGTGGAATATTAGGGAAATAGGGAACAAACCTTTGCGCAGAATAAAATTGTTAGGGAAACAAAATAAAATTCAAGGCCTTACTTTAATAGAGCCATTGGTGGATAAAAAAAGGATTACTTCCTTTGCTCAAAAACTAGGTTTTACAAATTGCATGTGTAACTGGAGACTAATGTTAAAATTTGGTTATTCAGAAATAAGGAGATTGTTATTTATGATATCCTCATCACTGATCAGCTTCATCCATGTTGCCTATACACATTAGATTACTATAAGATTTGGTTACCTCTTTTATTTATGCTAATTAGACCAAGGTAGAATGACGAGAGTTATGGCAAGACCTTCATAGAATCTCTGTGAACCAATGCCCTTGGCTCGCAAAGGGGACTTCAATGTTTTATCATGCTTAGATAAATACAAAGAATTCTCTTTTCTAGATATGGAAGCTATGAAGGAGTTTAATGAATGTTTGGATGATTGTGGATTGCTAAATTTAGTCTTTCAAGGATGCAAATTCACTTGGCCAGGGAATAGGTTTGGCCTGCAGTTTGGAAGAGACTTGATAATATTCTTTGCAATAATTCTTTCCTTTTTGATTATCAGCAAATTAATGTAGATCATCACACTAAGACTTTCTTTGACCACTATCCCCTTCTTCTTAAATTTGCTAATCTGGTTTAACGTCAGGTCTCAAGCAATTTAAGTTTCTGAATATGTGGACAAAACACCATAATTTTTAGCAAGTGGTTGCCAACAATTGGAACACGCCATGTTCGGGTCCTCCATTATTACAACTTTCTTCGAAGTTGAAAAGATTGAAGGCAAAGATGAGAAATTAGAGTTTCATAGTTTTTGGAATTATTTTCCAAAAAATTACAGATGCAAAGATGAAGGTGAAAGCTCTGGAAGATGAATACCTCAACCAACCGACTCAATATAACCAAGTAGCGTTAGCTCATGCCCAAGCAACCTTTAACAAATGGCTTGCCAAAAAGGAAAGCTATTGGAGGCAAAAAAAAAAGGAAGAAAATTCTAGTTTTTTTCATGCTTCTCTGAAGGTAAAGCATCAAAAGCTAAATATTTCCAAAATCAAAATTGGAGAAGTATAGACTGACAACATGCAACAAATTGAAGAAGAATAGGTGAGACATTTCCAAGACTTATTGGCTAGTAATGTTTCCTTTCCAGTTGCCATGACTCATTTTTTGATTTTATCCCTGACTTGCTTTGTGAAGATAATAATCAGAGGCCAGGGGCTAACCTTACAATGGTTGAACTCAGAGATGCTGTATTTGGCTTGAACCCAGAATAAGCAATAGGTACAGATGGTTTCAATGGCATTTTCTTCACCACTTCCTGGCCAATTATACAAGTGGACCAGTTTAATGTGGTTAATGATTTCCTCGAAGCAAAAAGGTTACCAAGGGTTTTTACTATCATTCTCATTACTTTGATCTCCAAGAAAAGTAGTCCTTCTTCTTTTAATGAGTATAGACCTATTTGTTTATGTACTATTTCTAATAAAATATGTACAAAAGTCTTGGCAAATAGGCTCTCACTATTTTACCAAAGATTATCTCTGAAGAGCAAGTTGCTTTTACGAAAGGGAGAGAAATAGCAGATAACATTCTCCTTGTCCAGGAGCTGGTGGATTTCATTGATAGGAAAACTCATGGAGGGAATGTTATTATAAAGCTAGACTGATTGAAAAAAGCTTTTGCCAGGTTATCTTGGCCATTCCTTTATGCTACTATTAGACGATGGGTTTTTCTAAGAGACACTTGATTGCTCTGATTGGTAATATTATTCAGAATTTCTAGTTCTCGATTCTTAATAATGATGTGCCAACCGGTTTTTTCAAATCAAGTGGTAGAGTTCGCCAAGGTGATCCACTTTTAACCACTCCCGAAGGTCTTCAATATGGGACTAAAAAATCAATTTCAAAAGAGCAAAATTTCTAGATTTTTCCTTCACAGCAATAAAACCTATTTCTCATTTGGTCTTTGTGGATGATATTGTGATTATCACAAAGTGTAAGGCTCGGTCTCTTCAAAATCTAATGCAGTTCCTTAGTCACTTTGAAGCCTCTTCTAGACAGCTTATCAATGTGAATAAGAGTTCTTTTTACCTCTGGGCCAAAGCCTGCATTTCTAGGGTTAGAGTTATACAACATAAAATTGGTTTTTTTAAGAAATCTTTCCCATTGTAATATATTTTGGGATGTCCTATACAAAAGGCGAAAAAGCAAAAAGCTCTTTTTCAACCAATGATTGATAAGGTGGCATCTAGAATTGGTGGATGGCAAACTAAATTCCTTTCTACTGGTGGTAAGTTGATTCTAATTAAGCATGTCCTCAGTAGCATTCCAATTTACTTGTTAGCTGTCTCACAACCCCTTAAAGTAGTTATCCAGGAATTGTAACGCTTATTCGCCAATTTTGTTAGGGTTAGTTCAGACATTGGCTTGAAAAGGCTCTAGATTTCTTGGAATAAAATTTTCCACTTAACTGAAAGCAATGGATTAGGTATCACATCTTTGGAAGAGGTGGCGAGAGGTTTTGCTATGAAACTTTGGTGAAAATTCGAAAAAGGAAATTCTCTTTGGTCTTTTTTTCTATTCTCCAGATATGTTAAGGGGATCATCCATCCCTATCTTGTCCAAGAAGCAATAGGGCATTCTTCAGTATGGAAGAGGATGTTAAGGATTCGTGATGAGGCTGATCTAACATTATCCATTTTTCAGAATAAGGAATGCAAAATGCTCTTTTAAGGATTCATGATGAGGCTGAACATTATCTATTTTTCAGAATAAGGAATGCAAAATGCTCTTTCTACTTTTATTCATGGCTGCCCGAGGGTGCTTTGTGTCGCAAGGTTGAGCAGGTTTATGATAAACACTTATCTACGGAGCAAGTTTGGGTCTAATGGCTAGAATCTCGATGTGCTTGATCAAAGATATGGAAATGTTGAAATCTCACCATTGGCAGCTTGTTGTTCGCTAAAGAGATTTTCTTATTCGAGGAGCATGATGGACTAGCTTGGAAGGTTACCACAAATGGTATATTCTCGGTTCATCCATTGTGAAAATGGGAAATGGGTCATCTTCTTTCTCAAGACAAATGATTTGGGATAATCGTTTGCAATTAAACATTTCCATTTTCATATGGTGGCTCCTCAACAAAAGAATTCCATTGGATGATGTTCTGTTAAATATTGGTTTTTCAATTAGTATGGCTTATAAATCTAGATTCTGCCTCCATCAAGAAACAATAGACCACCTCTTAATTGCAAGGTGGCTGCCCAAGTTTGGCCTTATTTTGAGGCTCTATTTGAGATAAATTTTCCCCCATTTAATCAAATTTTGGTCAAACTTAATTCTTGGTGGTGGTCAACCACATCTTCATCCACAATTGGCATCATGCAAAAAATTACCCCCTTGATTATTTGCTGGTTTATTTGGTGAGCAATGAACCAAGCAATTTTTGAAGGAAAATTTGCAAAGGCATCAAGCTTAATAGTGGATACTTGCTCTTACTTGAAGGGCATCTCTTCCATTATGCCTTTTAACCGACATGTGCAGCTGATGATTTGCTTATTTCTCAAGGTCTTTGCCAACACTTAATTGTTACCAAGACAAGACGAGTGATAGCAGTTCAATGGAGCCCTCCATCCTTCGGAATATGGAAGCAAAATATATACGGAGCCTCACCAGGCAATCTGGGAGAGGCAGCTGGATGGAAGGAGTCTTTCTTGATTAGGCTAGTCATACTATCAAAGCATTCTGCAACTTTTATGCTCATCAAACAAACTTGCAAGCCAAGGCCAAAGCACTAGTGGATGGACTTAAACTTTGTGACAGCTTAAACTTGGATGCTGTTGAGGTAGAACTAGACACTCTATCACTTGTAAACATCATACATGGCCGAGAACTTCCTCCTTGGAGCATTGAACAATATATTCCGTTCGTTAGAAATTTCTAGCCAGCAAGAATTTTGTAATTTCACATGCATTTACAAAGGCAAACCAAATTGCAGATTTTTTTGCGAGTGAAGGCTTTAGACATTGTTCGGGTAAATATATCTTAGGTAATTTGATCGAGAAACAAGTAATAAATAATCCTTAATAACCCTAATTAGCACTTACACATGCTCGTAAAGATACAAGCATAGTTTGTAGATCGGGTGAGTAATGATAGTTCCCACGAGGACTACTGAGCAATTACTAGGGTTCACAAACCTTTAAACTAGCTAGACAAATTAATTAAAAAGGGATTTTTCTACTAACTATGTCTACTGAATTAAAATTAACCTAATTCATGCAAAGATTGAAATCTAAGCAAGCAAATAGTTCTCTCTACGATTGAATAAAATAAATAAGATAATAACTAATAGCCTAAAGATTGCAACTTTGAAACTCTACTTCAATGGAAATAAATTAAAACTATCAATTGCAACTGAACGAAAGTAAACTACGGACGCCAATAATTGAAAATATTAAACTAAAACCAATGGAATTAAATAGAATTAAATTGAATAAGAATAAGCAAACTCAGTAGTGCAGCCGGAATTAATATTGATGAAGCACAAAATATTGACAAAGAATGGAAATTGCAAAAGATTCTTTCATCTTCAATGAAAACCCTAACTACACTAGAGGGCTAACCCTAACTATCTAATTCTAACTATCTAGTGTTGATGATGTCCCTCAACTCCTCTACAATAGGGTATTTATAGGGGTTTAGATATTAAGGTTAAATCTCATTTCTGATGATAAAGACATGAAAACCCACGAAAAGGAGTCTACCTGGATGAAAACGACTGCCAAAATAACAATTTACACTGAATCACGCTGCAACACCCACACATGCACACAAATTCCTCATGCATATGTTCAAGAATGACTTCTGAAATTTGCTCATGGGAGTTTACGCACATGCGTAGTGCGGAACTTCTAGAATACCTTCTTCAATTCTACCTTGATTTTGACCTTGATGCTGATATAATTTAGGAAAACTCAAAACATGAAAATTGTAGATTTCTTTCTTAGCTTTCCAAACCATCTTCAATCACCTTAATTTGATCTCGGACAAGAAAGTTATGATTAAAATTCCAAACAGTATCCATATTCGCTCCTCTCCGATACATGTTTTTCATGATTTTTCTCCAACTTTTTGATCCTTTTGACTTATTTTTCATGTAAAACCTTACAAACTAAAAATAAAACAATTAAATTCATAATTAATTCTGAAATATTTCTTACATTACACAAAAACATTGTAAATGATACATAAAGTATAAGACACTTATAATCTTATTAAACATCAATGTTATGTAGAATATAACAAAAATAATATCCATTCAATTATAAAAGGGATGCCATCATTGGATTCTAGAGGATGTCGTTACATTCACCACTCTAAGAATTGATCTTTTAATAAAACACCCACCTTTGGGGTGTTCGATCAAAAATAATAATGAACCGACTTCCTTGGTAAATGGTACTATGGTAGTAATAATTAATAATAAATATGTAAACTACAAGTAGAAATCACTATATATCAATATGGTTAATCTATACTATATAATATAGCCAAACCACATTTCATAAAAAGAAGACATAAAATGCCATGTGTCACTTAATGTTTTTTATTTATTGAGCTTGTTTTCTAAAGACATTACCTATATATATATATAAGGATTGAAATGAAACTAAATAAGGACTCCCCAACATCAAAATAAAGACATTACCTTCGCAGGTGCACGTTTTTCAACCTTATAATTTTTCTCCAACTTTTTTATCCTTTTGACTCCTTTTTCATTGAAAACCTGCAATAAACTAAAAATAAAACAATTAAACTCATAATTAATTCCAATATTGCTTACATTACATGAAAGCACGGTAAATGATACATAAAATATAAGACATTTATGAGCTTATCAAATACCCCACACTTAGATTTTGATCGTCCTTGAGGAAAAATAATATTAAATCAGATAAGCTAATCAAAAATTGCACCCAACACATCTTAACAATTGTCCACATGAATAACAAACATGCCATCATTAGAAGTAATCCAAGAACTCAAGAGTTCAAATGCTAATAAAATCCTAGACATGAAATCCAATGTGTGCGTGAATATAGCCATTCAATAAAAACTCGATTTTCAAGATATTCGAATCAAATCATGCAAACTCTTGGAATTTTTTTGAACACCTCAGCTCACTTTTCTTGCACTTCTCCACCAATATAGACAATGTCTAACTCAATTTAAATTAGGTATGACTTTTTAACTTGTAACATTAGGCTAGGGTATTAGCTAATCAAAGAAGAGATAAGCATATCACAAATAAAAAAGAAAGAGCTTTAAGATAATGCTGGCCACACATCAAAATAAAACTGCTTAAAACGTTAGGTACCAATCCTTCATAGAAATAACCCCACACTTAATCAACAAACACCCATAAAAATTTCATACAACAAACAGCAAAAATTCCTCCTTCTTCCATTTCAATCATACATGCCAACTTTTTTCCAGACATTTTTCGTTCATTTTTTCATGACCACCCCCAATACGGGTACTACAGATAGACACTACCTGCAAACACACCAACGCAGGTACCAGTGTTAGGCACTACCTGCAAATACAGGTATCAATGATAGGCACTACCTGTAATCACAATAAGGCAGGTACTAGTGATAGGTACTACCTATACTTTTCAAAGATTTTTGTTCTTCTCCCATTACCCTTTGCCCCATAAATGTGTAGTATACACCACTCACTCATACAATTTACCACCCTCATTCAAAAATTGCTAGAAATCATGCAAGGAAAATATTAACATCGACTACTCACTCATGATGGTTTAGCTCAACAATTATCATGCAGAAAATCAAAGAGACATGCTAAGCATTTCAAAATTCCTAAAAATTACAAAAATTCAACTAGTTCACACAAAAATTCTAAAATTTTTTGAAAAACTCTCAGATCAAAAGAAAAGTTAAAATATAGCAACAAAATTTGAGCTAACTACACCAAACAAATGTAAATCCAGATAACTCCCCACCCCATATTTAAAAATAAACATTGTCCCTAATGTTAAAGAAAATAAAAGCATAAAGAGGGAAAGAGAAAGGTTCTCTGCCAATGAAGAACGTGTGGTGCAATATATCCTATCATGAATATCCATGAGGCAAATTGAAATGCATCATTAATCACTAGAACAAAAGCAAAATGTTAAACCCGTCAAGAAATTAAGAAAAATAAGAAAATCGTTTATAAGGAATAAAATTCCACGATAGTCAGAAAAAAAATCTTAATCCCTTAGGAGCTTACATAACTAACAACACAAATAAGTTAAAAATAAAATAACGAAAAGAACAATATCATCCTAAAATATACTAAAAGGGAAGAACAACAGAAAGCATTATTAAATTCTTCTTCAACAATAACCAAATTCCAAGGGTACATCGACATGAGAACGGGTAGATCAAGACTAGTTGTCAGAAGGTGCTAACTCTTGTGGAAATGGAAGAAAAGGTAGGAAAGCAAAGGAATCCTTCCCATGCTCCCCTGCTAACTGATGAGCCTCCATATTCTGCTACCATGCATGCTGATAGCGAATGTCTATGTCAAATCAAGGTCACATGTGTTGTTGTTCCATCAAAATTTGCTCAAGCAACTCCTCGTAACTAAGCCTTGAAACTGGTTCACTCATCAGTGATTGTGAAGTGGTAGACTGAGAACCAGTTCGTCGAACTAGGGCCCTCTTGCCATCCAACGTAATCATGACTTACCTGGCTTCAATTTTTCCTCAGTTGGATCAATCTCCACATCGTCATCAATACACAATACAATAACCAAATGTGGGATCCATAAGCCAGATTGTCTGACAACTGTTATATAATGGATCTTACTGGCTAATCAAATGGCCCATATCTACAGACCTTCCCAAAACAATGGCATACAAAAGCTTAGCTCGCTTCAAAGTGACATGAGTAAGATGACTAACTGGGAAGAGCCAAGCACATAGAAATTTAAACCAAACTAGCCAAACAGGCTTAAGCAGATTACCATTTAAATGTCGGGCAATACCCCTAGCACGATAAGTTCTCCCGTACAAATAAGGCTCGTGATATCATTAAGGGCCATATTGGTGTCACGAATAGTTAGCTAGTCATCATTGCAAACTCGGTTCATTCTCAAGAGTCGATTAATCATATTTCTAGAAATATCCACAGTTTTTCCCTAACATATACCTTATTATCCTCGGCGCAACTAAATTAGCGTAAAATTTTGTGGCACACAACAGGGAGAACTACATACTTAGGTGTAGATGTGAAATAATTCAACCCACGTATCCTAATGACATCTTGGATCTCCGGGGCTCCAATAATAGGGATTCGTATGCCCTTTTTCTTAATAGTTACCCTCATTAAAATATCAGATTCATACCTTTTGTGGGCAGCAGCATTGAGAAATTGCTCAAGAACGTTCTCCTCCTCGGAAAGCTCTTGAGACGCCTGTTGTTGTGCTGCTGAAGAAAAGGCTCCGGCCGTCCCTTGAGTTGACGATTGCTTGCTCTTGCGTGCCATTCCTACAAAGAGTGCAATATGAGATATAAGACATGCAAATAGAAGCACTAACACCCTACACTTATTCAATTCTATACCCTCAACTCAAAATTAAACTTAGAATTTATAAGACAGAATCAAGTATGTTAGTGCCAATACTAAGTTACGTGTATATGTTCAAAACACTCCTAGATCCTTTTGGACCAATAAAATGAATAGAGAAGAATCATATGGTTTACATGTTTCCTAATTAAAGTCCTAGGAATTGAATTCATGCACAAATGCCTAGTGTTTTGAGAATTTTCTTCATTGAGGCATTTTATCAAACAATTGGCATGCATAACCAAAGAATGGACTTTTCTCTATGTAAAGACCATGTAATTACTTCCCAAGTCAAAGAACAATGCAATAATTAAGCACATCAACAACTAAGTATGCAATCCAACACAAATAACCACAATCAAATTACCAAAAAAAAAAAAAACTTTCCTTCAAATCAAGTACAAACCCAAAAAGGAAAAATATAAGAAAATCAACGAAATCCATACCTTAATAATGTTTATTCTTGCAAGAAGAAGAAAAGTTGATGTGAATTAAGGAGATAAAAGAGTGATTTGATGGTAAAAAGATGGTTGGGGTGAGAGGTTTTTGAGAGGAAAAGAAGGAATTTAAGAAGAAGAAATCTCATTTGAATGTTGGAAAGAAAGTACGTTTTGTGCGCAAGATTACTAGCACATGTGCGCAAGATTACACGAACTCGCACATGTGCGTAAGCTTACTCGCACATATGCGTGAGATGCCAAGGGGTCAATTTCATTTTTAACTTTTGCGCATATGCGCAAGGTTCACTCTCAGACTTGGACTTCTAGCTTCTAGATTTGATGCACATGCACACCAAATGGTGTGCATCTGCACAAAATAAAGCCCCTAAATGTGTAATTTCCTTTCCTAACTATTCAAACTAAAAACAAGACCTTAGAACCATGTTCTGGTTCGTTTATCTTGCATTTTGAGATGATATACATATAAATAACCAGGAAACTAAATAAAATAAAAAACAAACACACAAGGGAAATTATAAAAAGACATGGGTTGCCTCCCATGCAGCACCCTTGTTTATTGTCTTAGGCTCGACTTTGCCACTTGAGATCATTCCAAGCATTTAGGGATGGTCAGCAATTTTTTCTTTTTGGCTTTCACGCGAAAAGCTTGACACGATTTTCACTATCTTGAAGCTTGATTCCTGACTCTAACTTGAACAAATCTAGATGCCCTTTCTCCATGCAACTGTCAAAGATAGTGCACAAATTATTGCATCAAGTTGCTTCTTAAACTGTTTTTCTTCTTGTTGCTCATGGTTACTTTGCTCAAACTCTTACCTTTCCACTCTTGTGAAACCATTTCATGATTCCTTATTATCTCGCCTTCATCATCAGGTGGTTTTTTCACCAAGTCAATCGTGGAATCTTCATTTGTTTTAAAGGCCTTTTTGAGTGCATTACCTTTATGCACTTGGGTACCTTTTCTTCAAACCTATAAAAGTGAACCCAGGGAATAATTAGCACATTTTTCTACAAATATTGAGACATTGTCATCATAATTAAAAACATCAATTTCATCTGATTCATTATCAACTCACAAAATCAACTTTGCTTTATTAATGTCAACTAAAGCGTGTCCGGTTAATAACTACAACCTCCCTAGAATCAATGAAATTTCATTGTCCTTGCCGATGTCCAATACCAAGAGATCAACAGGAAATATCAACTTTTCCACTTGTACAAGCACATCCTCCAACAAACCATATGGTTTTATCTTATACAAATCCACCAATTAGAGTGTAATGTTGGTTGGTTTTGCATTGGTGATCCCTAGCTTATCACTGAAGGATACACTTCTACCCTAATCAACCATACTGCAATTGGTGCATTGATCTTTGCAGCATGATATTGATGCTCTTTCCCAAATCACAAAGTGAACGATGCAATGTGTGTCCTCCTATGTTCACCGGTATAGAGAAACTACAGGGATACTTGAGCATAGGGGGTAATCTCCGTTGAACAATGGCACTACACTTGTTGTCAAGGCAAACTTTCTCATCATTACCCATTTCTGCTTCCTAACCAAGAGATTCTTCAAAAACCGAGCATAATTGGGCATCTTGTTGAGAACATCAACCAAAGGGATGTTTACATTAAGCTTTTTGAGCATATCAAGGACTTTCTGGAATTGTTTCTCTTTGCCCTTCTTTCTTGGATCAATGAGTCGTATAGGGAACTTGTGGCACTTTCACCACAAGGTTCATCCACTTGTTTCTTCCTTGACTACTTTATTGCATTCTCCTTAGTAATCTTCTCATCCTCATCTTCAATTATCCTGGATTTTTGCTTCCCAACTTCTTTATCAACCTTTTTCTTGTTATTTTATACAACCAATTTCTTTCCCCTCCTCAGTGAAATACCATTGCATTGTTCCTTTGGATTCAGAATGGTGTCACTTGGCCATGCTCCCATAGGTCGTTCATTATTTTGCCAAGCTAGCTGTCCCAATTGAAGTTCCAAGTTCCCTGTAGAAGCTCGCAAATTCTCATGCTCTCTCCGCAAGGCTTCAAAGTCCTTCAAATTATCCTTAGTGGATTGATCATGGTTTACATATGGAGGATAATTGACATTTTGATGTGGGGGTCTTGGCAGTGGAGGTTGCTACGACTTATTTTGGTTGAGGAGGAAAGTTTTGCAAATTCCTCTGGTAAGGTGGTTGATATGGTCTAGAAGATGAAGCTTGATTTGGAAAAAATTGATTGTGGCTGGTTGGGTTTGAAAGACGGATTTTGAACATTGTTTTGATTGCTCCATGAGAAATTTGGATGATTACGCCAACATGGGTTTTAGGTATTACCATAGGAATTAGGCTGATTCCTTAACTTTAAATTTTGACTGGTAATAAATTGAACTAGCTCACCTTGTAGCATGGGTGTTTCACAAAGGCCATTCTAATGGTTTTCTCCACAAAATTCAAAATTTAAAATGCCTAAAGGTGTTGAATTAATGGAGTTCAACGGACTCCTTCTCATATTTTCTAAGGCCTTTGTTAAATTTGTCATCATGTTCAACATCATAACCTGTTGAGCCAAGAAAGCATATTTAAAATTAATCATACCTCCTTGTTAGGCATTAACTTGATGCACTTGTTACTGTGGTTGTTGCCCAGCCAAAGGAGTGATCGTGCCATGATTGTAGTGAGTTAATACCATTCTCTCCAATAGTTCTTGCGCTTCTTCCAGAGTTATTTGAATATAAGAGGAAAAAGTGCCTCCTGCGCTTGCACCGACAATCAATCTCTTCTCCAGAAATAATCCATTGTAGAATGCTTGTACTTGCAGCCACAATACAATGGCATGATGTGGACACTTCCTAAGCAATTCCTTGAAGCGCTCCCATGCTTTACTTAAGCTTTCCCCAATATTTTGTCATAATGAAGTAATGTCATTGCGGAGCTTTACAGTCCTCGACAGTGGAAAGTACTTCGCTGAAAATTCTTGAGCCAACTGATTCCATCTAGTGAAAGTACGTTGCTCGAAGAATTGTAAGCTACCCTATGCCCTATCCCTTATTCAAATACAATCTGGATGCACTCTATTGTATTTGAATATGTCAATGACTTCTTCAAAATTCTCCAAATAATCATAGGGATCCTCATTTGGCCCAACTCCAAACATAGCATAAGTTTGGAGCATTTGAATCAAAGCAGGCTTGATCTTAAAGTTATTGGCTTGTAAGTGCATTCAGGCAATGCTAGACACTCGCCTCCTCAAAATTTCATATCACATAATCTCTAAAGGGTGGAGGATTAGCATTACCTCCATTGCCATGATTACCCGCTACCTCATCTTGCTCCCCATTATTGTGATGTAGATTCTCCGTTATATTTTCTTTCTGGCTTGATTCTTGTTGTTTCTTGCGGTTTTTGGTCATAGTTCGTTGAATCTCCAAATCAACAGGATGTAGTGGTTGTTTGGAAGAACGAGTATTTACCATAAACTACAAGAAAGAAACCAAAGTTCGAATATCAAAGCAAAATTCAAAAGGAAAAACTAAAAACAAAAAGCAATTGTAAATAATTGTAAGAAAATGAAAAGTCTAATCCAGTAAGGTTTGCTAAACCTAATACTGTGCCAGAATAGTCCCCGGTAATGGTGCCAAAAACTTGTCTGGGTAAATATTGATTAGCAATTCGATTCACAAACAAATAATAAATAAACCTTAATAACCCAAATCAACAGTTACACACGCTCATAAGGATACGAGGTAAGTTTGTAGATCAGATGAGTAAAGATCGTTTCCACAAGGACTACTGAGCAATTCCTCGGGGATTCACAAACTTTATACTAGCTAGACAAATTAATTAAAAAGGGTTTTTTCTATTAACTATATCTACTGAATTAAAATTAACCTAATTCGTACAAAGATTGAAATATAAGAAAGTGATTAGTTCTATCTACGATTCAATAAAATAAATAAGACAATAATTAATAGCCTAAAGATTGCAACTTTGAAACTCTACTTCAATGGAAATAAATTAAAACTATGTATTGCAACTAAGAACGAAAGTAAACTACAAATGGCAATAATTAAAAGTATAAAACTAAAGCCAATGGAATCAAATGGAATTAAATTGAATAAGAATAAGCAATCTCAGTAGTGTAGTCGAAATTAATGTTGATGAAGCACAAAATCTTGTCTAAGAATGGAAATTGTAAAAGATTATTGCGTCTTGAATGAAAACCTTAACTGTACTAGAGAGCTAACCCGATGTAACTATCTAATGTTGATGATATCCCTCAACTCCTCCACAATGGGGTATTTAGGGCATTTAGGGCTAAATCCCCTTTCTAATGATAAAGACGTGAAATCCGACGAAAAGGAGTCCAACCAGATGAAAACGGCCACCAAAATAACAATTTATGCTGAAACACATTGGAACCACACACATGTGCACAAATTCCTCGCGCATGTGCGTGAGAATGACTTCTAAAATTTTGATCTCAAGATTTTGTGCACATGTGCAGGCTTTGGGTTGAGCATATGCACAACTTCGAGAATGCCTACTTCATTTTCCACCTCGATTTTGACCTTGATCTTGATGGAATTTGGAAAACCTCAAAATAAAAGTTGTATCTCTCTCTCTTATCTTTCCAAATCATCTTGAATCACCTCAATCGGAGCATAGACAAGAAAGTTATGATCAAAAAGCCGAATGGTATCCAAATTCGCTCCTCACCGGTACTCGTTTTTCATCCTTTGTGATTTTTTTTCTAACATTTTGATCCTTTTGACTCCTTTTTCATTCCAAACCTACACAAACTAAAATGAAACAATTAAAACTCATAATAAACTCAAATATTACTTACATTACACAAAAATGCAGTAAATGATAAATACTTTATAAGACATTTATAAGCTTATCAGACATCAATGTTACGTAAAGTATAACAAAAACAATATCCCTTCAATTATAAAAAGGATGTTTTCTTTGGATTCTAGAGGATGTCCTTGCATTTTCCACTCTAAGAATTGATTAAAATTAACCCACATTTGGGGTGTTCGACCAAAAAAAAATAAGGAACTGACTTCCTTGATACATGGTACTATGGTAGTAATAATTAATAATAACTATGTAAACTACAAGTAGAAATCACTATATAGCAATATAGTTAATCTATACTATATACTATAGCCAAACCTCATTTCATAAAAAAGAAGCCATAAAATGCCATGTGTCACTTAATTTTTTTATTTATTGAACTTGTTTTTTAAAGACATTATATAGTTCATTACCTATATATATATATTTAAGGATTGAAATGAAACTAAATAAGGACTCCCCAACATCAAATTCAAGAATCTACTTTTATTATTTTTCCTAAG
This sequence comes from Cinchona pubescens, assembly GCA_025175665.1. Taxonomy (NCBI): domain Eukaryota; kingdom Viridiplantae; phylum Streptophyta; class Magnoliopsida; order Gentianales; family Rubiaceae; genus Cinchona; species Cinchona pubescens. The sequence goes on from JANKKI010000043.1 coordinate 6,808,779, forward strand.
TTTAACAATTTAGCAATTGGAAAATTTCTCCTAATATATAAATTTTTATTTCTCAAAAGCATCCAAAGATAAATGACTTATAATTGTCATTAATTTATATGATATTCAAAACTAGGATAATTTATTCAATATGGATAACTTCAACCAACTTATTTGATTATTAAATTACATTTACATAAATATATCTCATGCAAAATACGAGTTCACATCTAGTTAAGTTATAGAATAAAAGTATCAAGAGTATTCAATTATGTAAGTTATTGGTAATTTATTTAAATTTTAAGATTATGACTTATGTAGGTGTATGTTTAAACAGTATTTAAGTTATAATATTATAATTTTTAAAGTTACTTGGAAGGTAACTAATGGAACTAATTTTTTAAGGATAAATTTCACTTGCACCCCTGTGGTTTCATCGTTTTCCACATCAATGCCATATTGTTCAAAAACATACAAATAACCCTTTTACTTTCAGTTTAAGTGTCCAGTGAATGAAAGCCCACTTCAGTGATAAATGTTGAAGGCCCATGTAGAATAATCGATTAGGTTTTAAAAAAAAATTGACTTCTTAGACCATTTCTTCCCAAATTATCCTAATTGAATCCCAATTGAATTATGTATGATTATTATAAGGGCAAAATGAAATTAAATAAACTTTAGGGTCAAATTTAAAAATATAAAGTCATTTTCTTCCCCTCAACCATAGAAGTTCTCCTTTCCTACACTAGCCATGGCCACCACCCTGCCACTACTCCCAATCCCCTCCCATAGTAGATATGCCTACCCTAATCAGCTCCTACCCCTATGCCACCATGCCATCCAGCCATCCCATCCTACCAACATTTTCCTATTCCAGCCTTCTTTCCTGCTACCATCTTCATTTCTCCTCCACCGAACTCTTCCTCCTAGCCTCCTTGTTAACACACCCGAATCCAGTCCAATAGCCCTTCCCTTTCCCCTATTCCTAATCCACCATACTCCAGCCCACTCCACCCCTATCCCACCACTCTTAACCTTCCCTATTTTTTCATTCTATTATTTGTTTAAAATTTTTTAATAAATTTTCATTGATAATTTTTCCTTTTTCATTCCATAATTATTTTCCACATATATATATATATATATGTATGTATACATTCCCTTTTTCTATTCCATAAAAAAAAACATTTTTTCTTATTATTCTTAGTTTATCTTATATTTTTCTAGTTTTCTTTCCTTTATTCTGATTTTTTTTTAATTTAAAAGAAGAATACAACATTTAAAAGAGAGGAGACAGGGGCATAACTAATCTTTTTGGTTCCGTTAAAGAAGTTATTTTTTGTTAGTCGGACATTTAAACTAAAAGCACCAGACGATGTTTGTAATTTTTGAACTATATGGCGGTGACATGGAATATGACCAAACCATAGAGGTATAAGTGGAATTAATATTTGCCCTTTTTATAAGTTTTAAAGTTATTAATATCATTTGCATAGTCTATAGGATGCAGCTGCTTCATAAGGACTTTCTGAATCTCCTCTAGTTCATGTGCTCACATGGATTAGTTTGAACATTGCATTCCCCTGTCTACAAGCTCGTCTATCCCTTAGAATAGTTATTCTATTTTTAGCTGTGAATATCAGTTAATTGGTCAAAATTCGGAAAAGGGCTATAAATCTTGCAACCAATTTTGATTTCACATTCAATTTGGTATATATTTAATTACCCAAATTCAAACTCGGTAATGAATTTTGAATTCAATTAACCAAATTCAACTTGAGTTGGTTGGACATTGACATTGGGATAAAACCGTATACAAAAACCTATTATTCAAACAATCCGAAAAATATAAGTAGAAAAATTGTATCATGTGACTTATTCAATAATAATGAATATCATTATGTATAATGTAAAACCATGCATTAATAATATACTTATCGTCAGAATATATATGTCATATAGAGAGAGAAAGAGAGAGGGGGCAATAATAGTAACTAATTACATAAGCATGTATAGGTCACTACTAGGAAAGCTACCAGGGAGAAGAAAAGGTTTAGTTTTAATAAAGGGTGGCTGCAGAGAAATGAGGTGGACAAGGTGGTTGAGATAGCTTCGAATGTTAATATGGAGGGAACCAGGCTGTTTAAAGTGGCTCAAAAAATCAAAAATGTAAGAATTGCTCTTCTGAATTGGAACAAAACCTTAAAGATGAATTCGGGGAAGAGAATTAAGGAATTGAAGGAGAGATTATCTATGTTGAAAGATTCAATGAACAATGGGCCAATGGGGGAAAGATCTAAAATCAAATTAATGTTGAGTAAAGCATACAAGGATGAGGAGACCTACTGGTACTAGAAGGCTAGGAATTTGTGGCTAAAAGAGGGAGATAAAAATACTAGCTTCTTTCATGCTTCTGTTAAAGGTAGAAGGAGAAAGAAGGCTATCAATGGTATGCGGGATGGTGGAGAAAAATGGTGTGCCAACAAAGAGGAAATTGAAGAGATAATCACTTCCTATTATGTTGACTTGTTTAATATGATTTTTTAGGAAGTACTGGAAGGTATGAATTCAAAGATAACTGATCAAATGTATCTGAATCTCACCAAACAGATACAAAAAAGGAGATCAAAGATGCCTTTTTCTCTATGAATCCAATAAAGATCCAGGTACTGATGGTTTTACTCCTCCTTTCTTTCAAAGTTTTTGGGACATCATTAAGACTGATATTGTATCTACTATCCAGAATTTTTTCCATTCTAACTCACTTCTGAATTCCAGCAATGAGACTATAATTACTTTAATCCCTAAAGTTGATGCTTCTCTTCATATGTCTCATTATAGACCTTTTAGTCTTTGAAATATTGCTTATAAGGCCATTTCAAAAATTTTGGCTAATAAGATAAAAATTGTTTTGAATATTTGAATTAGTAACAGCCAAGCAGCTTTTGTTCCTGGTAGATTAATCAAGATAGTTTTGATAATATTGTTGTTACACATAAATTCATGCACTATCTCAAGAATAACAGGTTAGGTAAGAATTGTTTTATGGTTTTGAAACTTGATATGTTCAAGGTCTATGATAGAGTGGAATGGCCTTTTCTTGCTGCAAATATGAATAAATTGGGTTTTTGCTCTAAGTGGATTAATTAGGTTAGTCAATGTATCTCTTCTGTGTCTTTTTCCTTTAATCTTAATAGGGAAAGAGTTGGCTTCATCAAACCTGAGAGTCAGACAAAGGGATCCCCTATCCCCATATCTCTTTCTTTTGTATGCTGAAGGATTTACTAACCTGATTAAGCAAGCAACAACAAAGAAGAAGCTGACTGGAATAAAGATATGCAGTAATGGACCAACTATTAGTCACCTGTTTTTGGCTGATGATGCTGTGATTTTCTACGAAGCAAATAGAGTGGAAGCTGAGGAGCTCAAGAACATACTGAAGAAGTATGAGCAAGTCTCTGATCAATTGATTGTAACATGGATCAATCTTCAGTATTTTTCAGCAAGAATACTAGTGAGGCAGGAATGAAAAATGTTTGTGAGTCTTTGGGAAATTTTAGAGTGGTTAGACAAGGGAAATATTTGAGTTTAGCTCTGGTGATTACTAGGAGCAAGAGGGAAATTTTCAAATACATCACTTAGAAAATAGAAGAGAAAATGAAGGGATGGAGAAACAAAATGCTTAGCTTAGCTGGTAAGGAGATAATGTTCAAATCTATGGCAATACCAATGCCAGTGTACACAATGTCTTGTTTTAGACTGTTAGAGGCATGTGTAAAGAGATTAATAGATTGATGGAACAATACTGGTAGGGGATCAATTTTTCAGAGCGTAAGACTCATTGGATGTCTTGGGATAAAAATGGTAAGAAGCAAGGAAGAAGAAGGATTGAAGTTTAGAGAGTTGTATTACTATAATTTTGCATTACTTGCTAAGCTACTGTGGTGAATATTGTCCCAACCAAATCTATTAGTCAATAAGTAAAGTGCTCAAAGCAAGGTACTTCAACAAGGTGGATCTGATGAAGGCTAAAGTCCCAGCTAATGCCAACTGGTACTGGAATAGCATTGTGTCTGCAAGGAAAGTGCTGGAGTCAGGATTGTGGAAGAGAATTGGGGATGGTAACTCTGTAGAGATTCGGGAGGATAGATGGGTTTTAGGGAGTGATAATGGGAAGATTTCCTCTCCAAAATAAGTCATTGGTAGCCTGAGATATGTACAACAACTGAATCAAAACTTTAGATGGAATTCTTATCTAATTGGGTAGCACTTTTCTGAAGAATAAGCTAGGCTGATTATGCAAATCCCCATTAGCTTGAGTGGGAAAGATAGGTTTTATTAGATGAATAGCAATAATGGGGTGTAGTCCATCAAGTCCGGATGCTAAATTGATAAGAAGCGGGAGGATAGAAGATCTGCGATGCTGAAGAGGAAGGGAGAACCTAGTTCTCTTGAAAGGAATAAAGAGGTTTGGAAGATGTTTGTGGAAACTAAACATAAAATACAAAATTAAACATTTTTGTGGAAATGCTTGAATAGAATTTTGCCTGTCAAATATGTGATTCATAATAAACTAGGTATAGATGTACAAAATTGCAAGCATTGTGATAAGGTAGTAGAAAGTATAGAACATCTATTTTTCTTTTGCAAGAAAGCTGTCAATGTATGGAAGTTAGCTCCAATTTAGTGGGATGGGCTTGAAGACAGAAGGGAGGTGTTTTGGGATTGGTGGCAGAAGATGATGGAAGTAAAGGAGAGGGATGGAGAGATTAGTCATATTACTCTGACAACAAACTTATTATGGCAACTATGGAAGGCCAGAAACAAAATGGAGTTTGAAGAACAGGATGTGGATCCAAGTGTGATAGTCCACCAAGCAACTGAAGAATCGTTAGAGTATGACATTTGTAATAGGAAGGAAGTAAAGCACAGAATTGAAATAGTGGGAAATGGAAGAAATAATAGATGGAAACCACCGGTAATCTAACAGGATACAGTAAAGATTAATAATGGGTTAGCCAAAAACACAACAACAAGAAAGACAGGAATTGGTGTCGTTGCCAGAAACTGGGAAAGCATCATACTTTCAATCTAGGCACTCAGGAACTCAGTAAAGATAACCAGTCTCTAGAGGTTGCTGAAGCTATCAGGTTTACTCTAATCAAAGCTATTCAGAAAAATTGGAGGAAAATTCTGGTAGAAGTTGAGGACAAGACTGTTGTGGAGTTGCTGATCTCCAAAAACCATAGACATAATGTTTAGCAAATCTCATCGAGGATTCCATCAATTTGAGATCATTGTTTTAATTATGACTTTTCATGTTGCTTGTAAAGAAAGTAATAGGCTTAGCTCTGAAATAGCTATTTTTGCTAAATTATTAACCACAGAAATGATGTGGGAAGATTTTTATCCTGTTTGGATTACTGTAGAAGCAAAGAAGGAAAGGGGATAGTTATCCCATACGTTGTACTAATTTTATATCATATTTTTTATACGATGACTTTCGTTTTGAAAAAAAAAAAAATTGTATAGGAAACTACCAATTAGGGGTGTAAACAAATTGAGCAGTACAAGATCAGTTTGGTCAAAAGTTTGACGCAAACTCAAGTTGACCGAGTTCAAGTCAAGCTTGTTCGAACTCGAATCACTTGACGAGTCGATTTCGAGTATATATATATTCTGTTCGAGTACTTGTCGAGCTTTTCAAGCACATATATAAATTTTTTTTAAATTTTTTTAGTATATGTAAAATTACTAAAATATCTATACTTTTTAAAAGAATTACATATTTACATCAAAAAAAGTAAAACTATTTGAATTTGAATTCAAATTTGAGTTCGTTTTACTTATATTCAAGTTCCATTAATTTTTTCAAGGTCGAGTACGAGTTCTATTTTTAAATCTTGTTCAAACTCGAGCTCAAACTCGAAACTTGAGTTTCATAAAAAATTTCGAACTCAAACTTGAGTAGGGCATTATTCGTGCTTGACTCGACTCGAATTTACTCCCCTACTACCAATATAGTAGTTATGTATGAAAGTATATGATTTAATATATAGTAATACAAAAAGTGGTATGGATTAAGTTAAAAAATTAAAGCACATTGTAATACTTTAGCAATAAATATACTTTTGGTTGAATATCTGCATTTTTGTTTTTATACTACCACTAATACATAACCTTACTACCCTTGAACATTTCTTTAGCTAATAATTGGTAAAACAATAAACTTCTTTGCAAGTTTATGTAATTTTTAAAAAAGTGTGATATAATGATTTTTTTTGGAAAAACCTATTTTTTTACTATTTCAAAAATACTTTGTTAGGACTTTCAAGTATGTTTTCCACAAGCTAAATCTTTTCACAAATATAATGCCAAAAAAATTTAATTTACAACATAATTAATTTGATTCTTGCCTCTAAATTTGTTTTAAAATCTAAGTTGAAGTAGTTTAAGTTTTGATTATTAAAAAATATAGATGAAGTGTCTAAAACTAATTATGTACTGTGAATCAAAAATCATTATTCTTGTACTTAGTGTATGTTACCCTACTGATAATGTAAAGAAATTTGATTAATAAGTTATTCCACATATTTATATGGCATAAATAAGTTATAATCAATTTTTTTTTAACATTAATGAGGACATTTACTAAGTTATACCCTCACATTATTAGTAGGATAACATAAGCTAAAATTTTAATATCATTAGTGCCGAATGCATGCTATCCTAGTATTTGATTATTAAATACCACACAAATACGTGTGTCTATTTAGCCCAACTATATATATATATATATATAGATAGATAGATAGATGGATAGGGATTCTATGGTCCCTTTAGGATATAATATTCTTAGTTTAACATTGACTGTTAGATATAGATACGAATTTCTAACCATTAGATCATATCAAATTCAAATATTTTAAGATGTAGTCTTCCACTTGCAAACTCTTTCCTTATAACTAAAAACTGTAAAACAACATATGTTATGTGGATGAGTTCTTTTATTTCCCAGTCATCCTTGTCTCTTTTACTCTTCCATATTAATTCTATTTTTATTTTATTTGTTTCTTTAATTTTCTTGCATTCTAAACTTTAAATATCAATATTTGTCAACTACTACATAAAGGGCAAAGACATAACCTTTAGTGAATGATAAAATTTGACATGTTGTTTAGAAAAAAAATAATTATAGTTATTCTTTTTTTTTTTAATTATAGTTATTCTAAATAGTACTATATTGACACGTTGATACTAAGTACCTTTGTATTCCATAATACTATTTATTACATGTTATAATTATTTTGATAATGTCACGATTAATATATATTTTATTCATTTTTCCAATTAATTTTTTTATATTTCCTAATGTTTTATTTTTTGCCGATTCAATTATTACCTAATACAAAACCAAGTAATAGTATCTTTTACTATATGAGAGTATTTATATTTAGATTTTTAATAATACTCATTTTCATATTTCACACTACTATCGTCATTTATACTTCGTTACAAAAATTATCTAAATTTTGCGAATGTATAGATGACACATTTAATTTGATATCCCGCACGATATTATTTGAACCTCTCATAATAAATTCTCTATTTTGAATAGTATTGTTACAATTGTTGTTTCATAATTAAAAAAAATACTCTTAACTTTTTTCATTTTTCATCCTTTTTTTACTTTAGAGTTGAATTTCATATTAATATAACTATTTTATTAAGTATTCATATTGTTTACGTATAATATATGCCTATATAATTAGTTTTTTAAACAAATTTGTGTATGTGTAACTAAGATTGATAACATTACTAGCTGATTTATGTTATTTTATCTTCTTATTTTTCGGCACAAACTACCTAGCTTGTGGTACATAAATTATTTATTTTCATTTATTGACCAAATACTAGGGTAGGAGTTTTGACTATATTTGATAAAACTATTAACCAAATCACAAACAGTACCTTTTACAATAATTAATTGTATTGTGCTTTGTCCCTTTGAATGTTTTTTAACATTTGACAGCTACTACTATTACACTAAATTATTAATTCTCTATATATTTTCAAGTTTCAGTGACAGTTTGTTCTACTTTTTATCGTGAAAATTTTGTTTTACAAGTATCTCATAATTATAAATATAATAAAGAATGATAAAATTTGGAAATCACATTTAGGTAACAAATAGTACATCATAGTTATACAGATAATACTATATTAATATTTTCACAATACATTTTCTTAAATAATACTATTTGGCTAGTAACCTAGTAATGTCATGATTAGGAACATATGATGTAATTTTTTTCACAATTTATTGGTTTTTTTTTTTTTTTTTGAGTTTTTTTTCAATTTTTTATTGATGCAATTATTTAGTTGGTATAATGGATTCTATAGTACCTTTTACTATATGAGACGTCCCTTAATTATAGTACTTCTTTTAATATTCCATATTACTATCTTATAGATAATTCTTTTAATTTGATATTTCACGTTATGGTATATGAAACTGCCATAATACTTTCTCTTATTTTAAGGCTAAAGTACAGTACTATTATAGTAGTTGTTTTATAATCGAAAAATAAGCATTCAATGACAACAAAAAAGATACTTGACTTTCTGGTTCATTTTCGCATTAATGTAATGATTTTGGTAAAGATTTTACATTGTTTATTATAATATCTCTTGCTCTTCGTTGCCTAGGCTAAAGAAAAAAATACCTATAGAATTAGACTTTCGATACAAATTTGGGTATAGAATTAATCTTTCGATGCAAATTTGTGTATAGAATTATACCTTGGATACAAATTTGTGTATATGTAGCACTTCTTCTAATAATTCATGGTACTATCTTAATTTTTGTTTGATCATCCAAAATTATTTTATAGAGATACAAATAATTGTATAATACTTTTAATTTAATATCTCATATAATACCATATATGAAACTCTCATAATGCTTTTTCAATGATACACTATTGCAATCATTGTTTCTTCTTAGAAAAATATAGATTTTCAACAAATTAATTTCTCTCACTCTCTCTAGAAGAACAATGCTCTCTTGCATTGATGGCAATAATAGCTCATCTATAACGTTATTGAATTTATGCATAATAACTGTTGAGATTTGTATATATAGAAAGTAGCCACCTTTCACATATTATTTTGACATGAAATGAAATATTTAATATGCTATTTTTTAATTTTATACACAAGTTTTTCAAAGAAAAAAATTAATACTAACAAAATTATGTAACCTGTTATATCATGTTATCAAGTGGGTTATAAAAATATTATAATGTGATAACCCTTATTCTTGTTATGTGATGTGGCAAATCATCATTGGATCATGTGGCAAATCATCATTGGATCTTTTTTGAGGGAACAGTTCCCTCAAAAACACTAAAGGGGTAATACAATATAGGAAAATTCTACAGTCCCTTTAGGAAACCATTCTCTTGTCCTTTAAGAGTTTGTATAGTACAATACTATATGCTTTAAGAACTTATACAGTACAAATTCTTAAAGGTAAGGGAATGATTCGCTAAAAGAAACTGTAAAATTCTCCTACATGTAATACATATATATACACACACATATATATATATATGGGCTTAAAATAATTATTAAAAATAAAATAATTATATTTATATATGTCGGGCTTATTTTTGCTTGGTTTGGACTAGGTGAATAAGAAATAGTTTTCGGGCATATTTTATTTTTGGTTGATTTTTTATAATTATTTTAAACCCATTATTGCTGACTTTTCTATAGGTTGCCATTAGACCCCTAAGACCTTTGTAAATTATATTTTGGTCCTTAGAACTTTATGAAATTGCACTTTAGTCCTTGAAAATTTTCAAAATTGTAATTTGGTCCCCAAAGCTTTCTAAAATTATATTTTTTAGCCCAAAACTTTTGAAATTATATTTTAGTCCCCAAAACTTTTTAAAACTACATTTTACCCCCACAAAACTTTCTAAAATTTTAATTTGGTCTAGAAACTTCTATAAATTACATGTGTTGACCCCTAAACCTCTTCAAAATTATATTTTTTTTTATCCCAAATACTTTACATATCTATATTGCAATTAAGCCCCAAAGAGTTTAGTTTGTTCCTAAGTGAGTTTCTTCTTCTATGTATTTGGTATTGTAGAATTATTATTTTTTGTTTCTTGTATTCTTGCCCTTCTATTTGTTTACAATTGTTGCAGTCGAGTCCTTAAAGTTTAGATTTGGTTCAATTAAGTCCATTTTCCTTTCAATTATTGTTTTTTAGCAACCTTTTGATTAATTGGCATGGTTTTAATTATTTAAATTGCTTCTGTAAATGATAATGTTATTTGGTTTGTTTAATCGTCAATTGTTCTTGTGTTATTAGTATTTTGACCTATTTGTTCATATTTTGAACCAAAAGAATAGGATAATTTTTGTACCTTGGGCATAACGAGAGGTATATTTCTAAATCATTTACGTGCATACTTAATTTATGTGCTAATTGTTTAGCCATTTTCTTTAATGTTTTAGGTGTTTATGTGCTTCATGTGCTTATATATTTATTATTTTATTCTGTCAAGCATATTTATTCTGTGATTGTAAATATCTTTTGCTCTTATTTTCCACTAGTCCAAGTATTAGTCCAATGCTAGCACAGCGAGCTTCCCTACTCTCCTCGCTTTTTTTGTATGTTTTTTACTATTTGTTTTCCTTCATTTTATCCCATCCAAACTTAATATAAATAAGGATTAATTTCTTGAAAACACAAATTAAATCACATAACCAGTTTTTACCAGGGGTGAAAGGGTGCTTAGGTTACCCGTAGTATAGTCTAACCTTCCATTTCCTCAATAAGACTCCCGAATCCTTTTCTTTTGTTCTTGTAGACTAAGAGTCATCTAGTGTAGGGTTTTTAAGTAGTTTATTTTACCTATTTATTTATCCGTTTATTATACAAATGTTTTAAAATTCTCATTTTTACTTTCCCCTCATACATTTAGGATTTTTCCCTTCCTGTAGGTTCAGGTCAATGTCCCAATGCACTTCACACTAAGTGGTGACTCCATTATTTATTTATTTATTTATTTTCAAAAAACCTATTAAGTGGATCAGTTTTTACTCTTCAAAACGTCACATTTTAAAGTCTCATTTTTTACCCTATTTTTTACTGTTATCTTGTACTCATCTCTTTATTTCTCTTTATTCATATTATTTCATTTTTCCTTGCCGAAAAATGGGACGCGATAGCTTGGCAACTCACTAGGGACAGTAGAGAGTTCGAGCACCTGATTTAATCATGTGTCTTATATTTTAACCCATTTTCATATTAAGTTTTGATGTTTAGGGTATATTTCTCTATATTGTTACTATGTATTTGCCTTATTTATTTTTAATTTGTTTATGCATGCTATTTATTTATCAGCTTTACTTTATATGTTATGAATTTCGAACCACAAGAGCAAATAGATAGAGATACTTGTTCATATGTTCTTGTACATTTATTTTTCTAGTATGTAATCACTTGTACTTTATTCTACAATTCTATTGTTTATATATTTGGATTATTATTTCCACTACTCGGAATAAATGTTAGGCAATTTAATCCATCCGCTATGAAGTATATAACTTCTAGGGAACACATCATGCATCACTCATCTGTATAACCCAGTAGGCATCATCCTACTTCCCATTTAGGATTCAGACCTTGCGCAGGCGCGCATATACAGGATGCAACGACCTATACCAATGTCGTACGGGTCCAACTCGAACCACCAACCTAGGATCCATATAATTGACAGAAATGCTACTTTTTAGGTCCCTTAGTCTAAAGGTTCAAGAACCATAAACTGATAAGAGTCTAGATTGCATTAGTGAGCCCAAACTCATGCAACATATAGATTACCTATACAATAAAGCCTCTTGGAAGCCTAATATGACACTAGGCACGAGGCGAAGGATAATACTCGTGTATAGTTTTGCTATATTTTAAATTTTTATATGTTTGTTTTTACATTCTTTATTTATTCTTAATATTTACATCGCATGAGCCCTAGAACAAGATCATTTTGGCAAAGTGCTCTTTTAGGAAACCATCAAATTCTATATTTTTCATGTTTCAATATTTATGTGGATTGCAATTTTTTTTCTCAAGGTCAAAATGACACCAAGACTCAATTCTTATGAATTGAAAGTATTAACCCCGTAGGGACCCATTTGTCATTCATTGTACCCTTAGATTGAGTTGTAAGGTTGTATGTCCATTTGTTGTAAAATTTGTATATTCTAAGAGTTGTATAGTTTTTCCTTGTTAAAAAAATGTGTATTCCAAACTCTTATTTGTATCCCATAGGGCTTTTTCCTTGTAAATTTATATTTGTATTCAAAGTCATTTTGATGATAGTAATTGCATTTTATTTCACACTCTCTCGGGTTATAAAAGGGGCATCTTAGGAATGTTTCAATTCCTACATTTTGCTTTAATAACTGGCATTATGCATAAGCTTTACAGGGAATACCATTTTAGATATTTAAAGTAGGAATAAGCCATCCTTTTTGTCTTAGGTATATAACCAAATAAGACTTACACATTTATATTGTTGTACCATCCAGAGAGATAGTGTACAAGGTATGGACTCAAATTGAAAATCTACTTCAAAATCAAGTGGCATGAGGGCACAAATCAAGTATCGATTTAATTTACTTAAAATATGAAGTTTTGACAATCATCTTCTGGCCATTTTTATAAAGTTGGTAAAATTCCCAAGCATGTGGACACTAAATTTAAGAATGAAATTAACTGAGTATTTACTTCTCCCAAATCAAATAATTGAGGCCAAATTTTGATGGAAACTTACTCATGGACTAAGTTAATTGCTAAGTGGTTCAGGGTAATTGAGCAGTAGTCAAATCATCTATCTTGGGTGGACCATTCAAACTACCCAATCCTCTTGAACAAAATTCTTACAAACTCCATGCTCAATGTATAAGACACTGGTCAACAATTCACAAAAAATATAATGTGTCTCAAGTCTTTTGAGTGATATTCTCTATACTTGTTCAAGAATTATTTCAAATACCCAATCCATTCGAACATAGTTCTAACAGGACTCTATTATCCAGTGGCAATGACACTTATAATTTGTGATGAAACACCTTCTTACAAGTTAATATGATAATCTAGAGTCTTTTGTTATTCTATTTTTTATCACTCATCCAATGTGCCCATCTCATTCAATCACAAACCCTTCTTTGATGTGTATATATTTTCGATCCATTCATTTTTCTTATGTATCTCTTAACACGTCAAACAAATTGGTCAATCTATTCAGAGTTCCTCCTATTTTCCAAAAGTGCCTTTTGAAAATGAAATTTTCACACTCATATTCAAATGAAGACAATGGATCAAGAATTCTAGTGCCAAATACTGATAAGTGAATAGATTGGTGTGTTATGTATTGTATAGTGCTTACTCTAGAGGATTGCATTTTCATACTATGCCAACCTTTGGCATAAGAAGGGATTTCCCATAAGGCATGCATACTGATGTTCCATTCAGCTTACTAACTCAATTTATTTTTCTTTTTTCTTTTGTTTTCCCTTTCATTACATTCATCCAAAAGTTGTCCCAAAAAAATGAGAAAGATTTTCTTGATAGATGGAAATTTTGATTGTATCTTATTATTACCAAAAAAAAGGTTTTGAAGACTTTGAAAATACAAGGGTGTTACTTGATATGTCATGGATTTCCGCGATTCAAACCAGGGCATATTCAGATTAACCGGTTTTCACAAGTATGTCGGTAAAAATCACTCTGAGGATGCAATCTATTGCTCTTGCTACTGACTTGCAGTCAGAGGGTCACATTCATGCTTTGTAAAAGATAATTCTCTCCGAAAGTTTCTAATAAACACATAATTTTGTATCAGTCATCAATTCTTTGTATATATATAGCATGTGTTTAAAACATTTTATTTCAAAAGCTTACGAATTTTTCAACTTTGTTGTGCAGTTATAACATGATATCATGATCACTAGAAATAGATAGACCCAAAGATGATTGGTTCTTACTTTTGATTGACATGAAAGATAAGTCATTAATGGATTTTATAGGTTTGTGTGTGTGTAAGTGTACATATATATGTGTGTGTATACATATGTATATATATATATACATGCATACATATATATATATATAAATATACACATGTGTACATATATATACATATACACGTATGTATAAACATATATGTGTGTATGTGAATGTATGTGCCTGTATATATATATACACACACACACACATATACATATATATATATGTGTGTGTATATATATATATGTATATATATACATATGTATATATACACATATGTATATATATGTATATATATACATATGTATATATACACATATGTATATATATAAGTTTATGATGTCCGCGATCTTTTAAGGGAGATTACTGTGTCTGTGATGGAAACAGGACCGCTATGGCTAGTGGTCTAGATTAATTTGTTATAGACAGAAACCAGGCACTTATTTTCAGCTAGATTATCTGCGACTTCATGTGTTAATCGCGTTCGGGCTATACCGGTTTCTCAGGGATCAGACAGACCTGAATAGTTGTGAAATCGGATTTGTCCTTAGAGTGGGATAGTTAGTTGGGAATTATGTAATTGAGTGGCCCTTGGTAGGCCATGATATTTGTAATTCTTCAGTTGACAAAAAGAGAGTTAAGAATAATGAAAAGTTTATTGAAAATTAATATAGTGCCTTGTACGAAAGAAATTACAACATGGTAGCTGCTAATACATGCTCAATAGCTTTAATATATAAATCAACACTGATTATTCCAAGGTTATTTAGGAATTTGAGTACAAAATGGTGGAATCTCATGGGTATCTTGGAGGGGTTCTGGATCCTTGGGCTGATCCATATCACCATGTACAGAAGAAATTGGCCACCTTCAGCTCTTTGCAAGTCTTGTAATTCATCAGGAACTGGACATCCATAATCTAGTTTATTTGGGGCTCTGAGGCTCTTCACGTGTCTGGGATTTGTCAGCATCAAAATCCAAGTGCCTAGCCGACACTAAAGGATGTACTACTCGTGGGATTGGGATTCTAGAACCATGTATATTTAAAAGGTCCGCACAGCGGCAAATATTGAGACTAGCCCTATCGTTCTTGTGTAATACGTTTCACTTGCCGGCATTGGAGCTTGATTTCTGGAGGTGAAGATGCTTTCTTCAAGGAAAATGAAGGTGGTATTCTTCAGAGTCCAATCTTTTAGGCTCTTATTTATCTACCTTTTCAAGGTATAGCATGTAGAAGCTGTTGGCACCAGGGTTGCATAGGATAATAGAAGGGATCCCACCCTTTATAATGTGGGGCTTGCCGTATTTTAAATTGAAGTACTAGTTGTGCTGGCTTCCTGTGAACTCTTTCCAGTGCTTTAGGTACTATGGGTCAACGTCATCAATGACATTATACAGGGCTTTGTCATTATGATGATGCAGGTCAACGTGGCTGGTATAGTACTTGTGGCGTCCTTAGCTGCGTGCCTAGGAAGTTTAGCCTATTCTGGATGGGCCTTCGATGACGAGGCTATAGGACCTGTGCAATCTTAGCTGGACCACTTTAATGTTGTTCAGCACCCATTCTTGTAATTCATTTGGGATTTGATATTCTACAGGGAATGGATTTTCGTATCTTTGGACTGGAGAGGGCTTAAAAAGAAGATCAAAGTGATAATTAATCTTCTCGTAATTTAAAATGAAAGATTTAGGATTAAAAGTTTTCATAATATCTAGGGCTTCCTGTTTATTACCGGCATTAAAAGCGGCTGTGTATACTTCCTTATCCCCCTTTGCTCTGATACCAATGAAGTTTCCCTCTTCATAGTAATCGCCATACTTAGCTATGTATTCTTTCACAGCTATAGCATTTTTAGTCCCTTGGATATTTGGGTGAAAAATTATAGAGATTCTAGAATGGGTCAGGTCGAATAGCCTTTGATTCTAGGGTTCGAATTTATAAGAGAAATGAAGGAGACAGTGAAGGTGGGCAGAACTGTCTTTGTGGAATTCCAATGCAACCCTAATATAATTAGGTGGTTGAACAGTGAACAGGGTTTTAAGTTTCACGAGGACTTCTTCTTTGGATATGGAGCAATAGGAATAGGTGAGGAAGATATTCTTATTTTAAAGACGAAAATCAGGATTGCGTGGCATTTTTGTAAATCAGAGCCTTTCTTCCTAGAGCAAGCCTCCGAAACTCAATGCTCTATATAAGGGAGGAGGAAGGGAGGAACTTAAACAGTGCAGGGGCAAAAGAGGCCTTATACTATTACTAGGCTTCTTTTGCCGCCACATGTCAGTAGCTGATTGGCTGAGAGCCTTAGTAGAGTCCTAGTGGCAGCTCCTGGTTGATTTGGGGATATTCAATGACCATTTTGCCTTTTGCAAAATTTCACTGTGGGGCAAATAGTTCAAAATCAGAACATTTTCTTCAGTTATCCCCATTGCTCCATAACCAAAGAAGAAGCCCTCATGAAACTTAAAATCCTGTTCACGGTTCGACCACCTAATTATATCAGGGTTACATAGAAGTTCCACAAAGATGGTTCTCCCCACCTTCACTGTCTCCTTCAATTCCTTTATAAATTCAAAACCCAGAATCAAAGGCTATTCGACTTGACCCATTCCAGAAGCTCTGCAATTTTTCACCCAGGCTGTCAATACCCAAGGTGCTAAAAATGCCGTAGCTATGAAAGAATACATAGTAAAGCACAGCGATTACTGTGAAGAGGGAAACTTCGCAGGTAGAAAGGCAAAGGAGGGTAAGGAAGTATATGCTGCTGCTCTTAACGCCGGTAATAAACAAGAAGCCCTAGATATTATAAAAATTTCTGATCCTAAATCTTTCATTTTAAATTATGAGAAGATTAATTATCACTTTGATCTTCTTTTTAAACCCTCTCCAGTCTAATACGAAACCCATTTCCTATAGAATATCAAATCCCAAATGAATTACAAGAATGGGTGCAGAACAACATTGAAGAGGCCTAGCTCAAACCGCACAGGCCCAATAGCCTCGTCATCGAAGGCCTATCCAGAATAGACAAAACTTCCTGGGCACGCGGCTTAGGATGCCATAACTACTATACCGGCCACGTTGACCTACGTCGTCATGATGACGAAACCTTGTATACCGTCATTGATGACATCGACCCATAGTACCTAAAGCATGCTGGAAAGAATTTATTAAAAAGCTAGCACAACTGGCACTCCAATTTAAAATACCGCAAACTTGGTATTATAAAGGGCGGGATCCCTTCTATTTTCCTATGCAACCCCGGTGCCAATAACTTCTACACGCCATAGCTTGAAAAAAAAGATAATAAGGACCTGAAGGACTGGATTTTGAACAATGCCACCTTCATTTTCCTTGAAGAAAGCCTCTTCATCCCCAAAAATTAAGCTCCAATGATGACAAGTGAAGTGACGAAAGAACAACAGGGCTATCTCAATATTTATCGCTGTTCGGACCTTTTAAATAGACATGGTTCCAAAATCCCAATCTTACGAATACTACAACCTTTAGTGCCAACGAGGCACTTTGATTTGGATGCTGACAAATCCCATACACGTGAAGAACCTCAGGGACTTCAAGCCCTAAAGGAACTAGATTATGGATGTCCAATTCCTGATGAATTACAACACTCACAAAGAGTTGAATATGGCCAGTTTCTTCTACAACAACTACATAGTGTATATGGATCAGCCCGAGGTTCCAGAACCCCTCCAAGATACCCATGAGATCCACAATTTTGTACTCAAATTCCTAAATAACCTGGGAATAATCAGCGTTGATTTATATATTAAAGCTATTGAGCATATTATTAGCAGCTACCATGTTGTAATTTCTTCTCAATTTACAACACAATATATTAATTTTCAATAAACTTTTCATTATTATTAACTCCATTTTTGTCAATTGATGAATTACAAATATCATGGCTCACCAAGGGCCACCAACTACATAATTCCTAACTAACTATTCCACTCTAAGCAGAAATCTGGTTTCACCATTGTTCAGGCCTGTCTAACCCCTAAGAAACCAATGCAATCTGAACGCGATTAACACACGAAGCTATAGATAAGGCTGAAAATAAGTGCCTGGTTTTTTACTGAAGCAAATTAATCTAGTCCACCAGCCAGAGTGGTCCTGTTTCTATCACAGACACAAAATCTCCTTTAAAAGATCGCGATGACATCGTAAACTTTTCTTCTCAGAGTAACAGTCAAGCATAGCCTCGCAACCCCTGGCATCTTGCAAGAATACCCAGAAAAATCAAATCTGGAGTTTAATACCCCAGCAAATATTGTTAATTCCCTTCTCTCCAAGTAAATAGCTTGATCCAACGAGTTGGACGGTCCAGCTGTATGCCAGCTCACATATTAAGCTTGTCCCACATTGTACTGCTTACAGTAGGTAGTGTACATAGGAAGCTTCTGGGTTATCGGTCATTTCACACTATTTTGTGTCAAAGCACGTGGTACTGTTTATGAGAGATAGGACCAAAGTTGCAATTAAATTGGGTATTGTACATGGGAGGGACGAAGGAAGTAGGTCAAACTATAAATTGTAAAAGTTGGGTGCAGAGGTGGCGCATCTTTAAATTGCATTTCAGTTTTTGGGCAGAGTAGCTATAGTCTGGGATTTTTGGGCTATGAAGTCTAGTAGGATTAGATCCGGCTCTGCTTTTGGCAGGAAGAGTTATATGCTCCGGACATTTCTTTTCAGACTTCGGTGAGGCTACGCTTGTTCGTGGGTGGTTGGTCTACCCCTCCACGGCCATTGTTCAGGCATAAGGTCGTTTGTCGTTGGCAGAGGTCAAGTATGCCTGATTGCGGGATATTTGTGAGGCGACGGTACTAATAGGGACCAATAGAACCCAATGTATCTGAGCCCTGGAAGACTTATGTACACATGCCTTCTCTGGGCCAGGGATCTAGTGACCGCCATGGTCATTTGATTAAGCTGTGGTCATACAATATGATGGGGAATTAACAGATTGATCTTGGGCAATATGAAGGTGGTGCTCTTAATGGGCTTATCGGCATCTATATTGTTTTGGACCGAAAGCCCAGTGAAATGGAGCTGCCCAACTTTGATGAGGTGTTTCAGAGGCCTTACGATATGGACAGGACCAGTATTGGAGCAGGAATGGGTTGCTTATAAAGTCTCGTTATCTGAACCGTTTAAAGGTACTCTTACGTGATGTGAGGATAATAGTTTCTCGGGGCTATGAAGAGGGACTGACGAAGATAAGCATCCCGTGAGCGAGTATTTGTCGTTTAGGGACAGTTATAACAAGATAGTTACGCAATTCAGGGACAACATAATTACTAATGGAGCTTATACAAATGTAAAGCACAATGCCATATTAGTTTACATAGTCTGGAAGTGTGATAGGGAATGTAATTTATAGTTTATCATAAATACTAGAATGAAATATTATCATTGACTTGGATGTGATGTGCCAAGTCGGAATAAGGCTTTTTGTCATTAAAGAATGGCTTCAGTTAATCCTATAGTGAAAAAGGACAGCAGCATACCACGAACTTGGAGAAACTTCCAGGAAGCCATCACTACTCCCGACAAAAAAGGACAATAGGCCTATAAAAGGACAACAAAGGACAGCAACTTTATGTCACATCATGGGCACCACAGCTTCTGTTTGACATTTCAAAATTTGAAAGATACAGTCCCCACTAACTCCTTCTCCGCTACAGGAAAGTACCCTATGTCCCTCCTATGTACACTACCCACTACTTTTCCCATAGTGCAATTTTGCAAAAGGCAAAATGGTCATTGCACATTCTAAATCAACCAGGAGCTGCCACGTGGACTCCACTAAGCCTACCAGCCACTAACTGCTGACACGTGGCGGTGAAAGGGGCATATATGCATATATATACACACACACACACATATATACGTGGCAGCGAAAGGGGCATATATATATATATATACACACACACACACACATATATGTGTATATATATATGTATATATATATACACACATACAAATATATGTATATACACATATGTATGCATATATATATATATATACATATCTATGTGCGTGTGTGTGTCTATATATATATATATATGTATATACATATATGTGTGTGTGCGTCTATATATATACATACATATATATATATATATGTACTTACATATATATGTGTATATATACATATATAAGTCAATACACACATATATGTATATATATACGTATACAGAATATAGTATATATATATATATACATATATATATACATATATATACACGTATATATACACATATATGTGTGTACATATATGTATATGTATATATATACACACATATATGTATACATATATGTGTGTACATATAAGTCCTTTGCTGTTTTGCCAGTGAAATTTCCCTCCTCACAGTAATCGCCATATTTTGCTATGTATTCTTTGACTGCCGAGGCATTTTTTGCCCCTTGGATATTAGGGTGAAAAATTGCAGAGGCTCTGGGATGGGTGAGGTCGAATAGCCTTTGATTCTGGGTTTCGAACTTATATGGAAATTGAAAGAAACAATGCAGGTGGGGAGAACAGTATTCGTGGAATTCCTATGCAACTCTGATATAATTTGGTGGCCTGGTAGTGAATAGGGTTTTTAATTTCAGGAGGGCTTCTTCTTTACCAATGCAGCAATGGGGATAAGTGAGGAAGATGTTCTTATTTTGGAAACGGAAAGAAGGACAGCTTGGCATTTTGGTAGATAATGAAGCTTCTAGGAAGAGTGAGGGAGCCTTCGAAACTCTATGCCCCATTTAAAGGAAGGAGGGAGGGACCTGCCTCTTAAAAGGGCCTTATAATATTACTAGGCCCCTTTTGCCTCCACGTGTCAACTGCTAATTGGCTGGAGTAAAAAGTAGGTACAGGTTTCAGTAGGAAAATATACTGTGGGAGTGGGAAAATGACATTTTTGCCCTTCAAAAAAGTGCACTGTTAGGCAAATAGTTATACTATAATAACCTGTCTCTTATGGGGGAGTTAGTGGTTCCTGTAGGCGTACAGAGAGGGAATTAGTAGGGACTGTACCCTGTAGCGGGGAGGGAGTTAGTGGGGATTGTAGGTTTCAAAATTCAAAATTTGAAAATGAAAGGACAGGCTATGGGGCCTACCTCTATACATAAAGCAATTGTCCTCTATTGTCCTTTTGTACTCTTTGTCGGGCGTACTGATTGCTTCGTGGATGTTTCTCCTTGTCCTTGGCATATAAAATACAGTTGATTCCCTCAAATTCAAATTTTGAAGTTTTGCGGTGTGCAACTGCGTATTTGGAGAGGAAGGAATTAACATTGCTCTCCGGGGTATTAAACTGGGCATTTGATTTTCTCGGGAATTCTTGGAAGATGCCAGGGGTTGAGGGACTGTATTTGACTATTATGCTTGGTGGGGGAGTTTACAGTGTTCGCAAACTTTTAAGGGAGATTACTATGTCCATTTTGGAAACGGGACCTCTCTGCCTGGTGGCATGGATTAATTTGCTCCAGTCAGAAACCAGGCAATTATTTTTACTTATTCTCTACTTCGTGGGTTAATGGCGTTCGTTCTGCACCGGGATCTCAGGGAGCTGACAGTCCTGAATAATAGAGAACCCGGGTGTCTGGTTAGTTTGGGAAGTGTTTAATTGTTGGCCCTTGGTGGGCCAGTGTACTTGTAATTTATCTGTTGACAAAAAGATTGTAGTGAATAAAAAGTTTATTAAAAATTAATATATAACCTTCTACATTCCGAAGAAATTACAACGTGAGCCATTCTGTAGTTGGTAATTACATAGTTAATGGCCCAAATGTACAAATCAACACTGATTATTCCTAAATTATTTAGGTATCTGAGTACAGAATGCTGGAACCTCCTAGGTATCACGGAGATGTTCTGGATCCTGGGGCTGATCCATATACGCCAGGTACAGAAGAAACTGGCCACCTTCAACTCTTAGCGAGTGTTGTAATTCATCAGGAACTAAACATCCATAATCTAGTTCTGTTGGTGCCTGATGGTCATGGGGCTCTTCACGTGCACTGGATTTGTGAGGTTCCAAATCCAGTTGCCTTGCATGTAGCGAAGGCTGTAGTACTCTTGGGACTCTGGATCCATCTATTTGTAAAAGGTCCGCGCAGCGGGAAATAAAGAAATTAGCCTTGTTGCTCTTCCGCCTCTTATGTTGGCGTAGTTGCAATTTGATTGCCGGTGGGAAAAAAGGTTTCTTCAAGGAAAAATAAAAGTGGCATTCTTGAGGGTCGAGTCATTAAGGCCCTTGTTGTCTTCTTG
The DNA here is from genome assembly GCA_025175665.1 of Cinchona pubescens. NCBI lineage: Eukaryota > Viridiplantae > Streptophyta > Magnoliopsida > Gentianales > Rubiaceae > Cinchona > Cinchona pubescens. The sequence continues at coordinate 6,831,138 of JANKKI010000043.1, forward strand.
ACTTTCTAGGTATTGGACGTAGGAGCTTCTTCTTTGCCTATGGAGCAATGGGGATAAGTGAGGAAGATGTTCTTATTTTGGAGACGGAAAGAAGGACAGCGTGGCATTTTGGTAGATAATGGCTTCCACAAAGAGTGAGGGAGCCTCCGAAACTCTATGCCCTATTTAAGGTATAGTCTCTCGGCTGGGGGCAAAAGAGGCCTTATAATATTACTAGGCCCCTTTTGCCGCCACGTGTCAACTGCTTATTGGCTGGAGTAAAAAGTAGGTACAAGTTTCGGTAGAAAAATGTACTGTGGGAGTGGGGAAATGACTTTTTTGCCCTTCAAAAAAGTGTACTATTAGGCAAATAGTTGTACTATTATAGGGAGGGACGGAGGGAGTCAGTGGGCCCTGTTGACATACGGAGAGAGAGTTAGTAGGGACTGTACCCTGTAGCAGGGAGAGAGTTAGTGGGGACTGTAGGTTTCAAAATTCAAAACTTGAAAATGAAAGGACAGGCTCTAGGACCCAAGCCTCTGGACATAAAGCAGTTGTCCTCTGTTGTCCTTTTGTACTCTTTGTCGAGGGTAATGATTGCTTCGTGGATGTTTCTCTTTTTTCTTGGCATATAAAATACAGTTGATTCCCAATTCAAATTTTGAAGTTCCCGCGGTGTGCAACTGCTTACTTGGAGAGGAGGGAATTAACAATGTTCTCCGGGGTATTAAACTGGGCATTTGATTTTCTCGGGTATTCTTGGTAGGGAGTTTACAGTGTTCGCGAACTTTTAAGGGAGATTACTATGTCCGTTCTGGAAACAGGACCTCTCTGCCTGGTGGCATGGATTAATTTGCTCCAGTCAGAAACCAGGCAATTTTTTTTAGGCTTATCCTCTACTTCGGGGGTTAATGGAGTTCGTTCTGCACCGAGATCTCAAGGAGCAAACGGTCCTGAATAATAGAGAACTCGGGTATCTTCTTAGTATATACACATATATATATATATATATATGTATATATATATATATATATGTGTGTGTGTGTGTGTATGAAATATACATATATATATGTGTATATATACGTGTATATATATATATATATATACAGATACATTTATGTATATACACATGTGTGTATATACATATATAGACACACACATATATGTATACACATATACATGTATACATATGTATGTATGTATGTATATATATATATATATATATATATATATATATATATACACATATATATATATATACGCATATATATAAATATATTTCTGTGTGTGTATATATATATGTATATATATTGTGTGTGTCTATGTGTATGTATATATATACACATACACACACATATGTGTATATATAAACACATATGTATGT